>JACDJE010000064.1:14015-388047 GCA_016647715.1 Pavo muticus
CCCCCAATATTCAGAAAGGTGGAAGTTGATCTGTGTTTCCTCCTATAAACTGAAAACTGCGAAGTATTACGGTTATATTTGATGAAGCATTTGTAATTATTTGAGTTAAAAACTGTGTGCATGCCTATGCGTTCAGTATGCATGTGTCTGATTTTGTGTACTTGCCTCTGAGTACTGGGAAGGGATATAAAATTAAAAGAATTAGGCAAAATCCCTAAAATCTGTCAGTTTTTTCTGAATATTCTTCAAAGATTAACTTGGAAGTTACTTTTTTCTCGTATAGACCTTCCTTTTCCGTTGTGAAAATAGAAGTATGTCAGTTAAAATAAGATCATCCTGTATACAATGCCATAATGAAATGTACATAAACTGTTCTATTAGCTGTGGTTATTATTTCATGTTCTTAGCTTGTGTATTTATAAATATAAATGATTTGAATGTAACTTGGTGGCTTAGTTTCTGGAAGTTGCACTGCAAGAACACCAGGCATCTATCTTGACATTCCGTGTATTAGTTGTATTCACATCAAAAAAGCAAGTGAACCGATTTATGCTGAGAAGCTCTTTTGTTCCTAGTACTTACATTCTTTTTCTGGAAAAGACAAATATATTGATAATAATAATTTCACCCTAAACTCATTACAGCAGTCTTTTCCTTTTGGTTTGTTTTCTAAAAATGCTTCTAGTGATTTATGAAGTGTGTGATGGTTTAAAAATTCATGGGCAGTGAAACTCTTTCCACGGTACTCACTCCCCTCTCACTCCCCCTAAGAGGGAGAGGGGATGTGATGAAGAGATGAAAGTTCAGGGCTGATATAAGGACAAAGGAGATTTCTTGTCAGTTACTCTCATGGGCAAAGCAGACAGTAAGAGTGATTAATGTAATTTATTACCTACTGATAACAGACTTGAGCAGTGAGAACTGAAAGCACGCAAAAAAAACCCTTACCCCCTCCTTCTCTCCCTTCTTCTGTCTCCACCCCTCCAGATGCCACAGGGGAATGGGGATTGTGATTGATCAACTGTCATGGTTTTATGGTTTTTTGTTATTGGTATTCCACATCATAACATCATGTAGTGCACTGGGAGTTAAAGAGTTAATGCTCCAGTTCCATGGACTGCTAATATTTCCCAGTACCTGGTTCTGAGAAGAACTACTACATACCCCAACATGGGACTTTGCATTTCTGTTTTCCCTTCAGAGGGGAAGATGAAAACTGTTTGCATATCACGAGATGCCTCTCTCTTTTTCCCTTTCTGCTCATCACAGCAGTGTGTGTGCTTGTTTTGCCATCAACATTAGAATGAGGCCTTCAGTTTGTTGGACACTCTCTCACTTTATTTGATTTATTAGCTTCAGTTCTAATTATATTGTATTATATTGTGTTATCTTGCAGTCCGATATCTTCTCTAGTAAATTAGCTTTCCTTCTCAGATTGTTGCTGCTGTTTTGTTGTTAGGCCATCTCCCTGCCCTCTCCCCTTTTTCCCTTTCCTGTGGTACGGGTCTGTCAGTCCCCCCGCCCCATTAGTCTCAGAACCAGGCTGAATCGGCCTGTGAACCGTTAACATGGATAATGCTTCATCTCTGCTGCTCCTTCATCATCACTTTCTTCCCCTGCTTTGGCATGGGTTCCTTCCCATCATGGGATGCAGTCCCTCTCAATATAATCCTATGTAGGCTTCCCACAGACAGGAGTTCTTCAAGAACTGCTCCAGCATGGGTCCGTACTGCAAGGTGAAGTCAGGAATAGACTGCTCCATCACGGGTCCCCTATGGGCAGCAGCTCCCATTGGAACTCCTGCTGCACAGTGAGTTCCTCTCCATGGACTGCAGTGTGTATATCTGCTCAGATACGTTACACTGCAAGATGCAAGAGGACAGGCTGCTCCACTATAATCCTCTTCATGGGCAGCAGAGGATCTTCTGCACTGGTGTTTTTTCTACCTCCTTTGTGCACCTGGATGTCTGTAGGATGCTTTCTCTCTCTTCTTCATTCCCCTCTCACAGCTGCTGTTGGGCAGTGGTTTTTTTTCCTTCTTAAATCTGCTCTACCAGAGGCACAACCAGTGTTGCTTATTGGCTCAGCTCTGGCCATCAGTGAGTCCCTTTTGGAGCTGGTTGGAACTGGCTCTTCTCTAACATGGAACAGCTTCTGGACTCTTCTTGCGAAGTCCAGTCCTGCAGCCTGTGCACCTGCCCACCCCACCCCCCAACAATTGCTCAATTATTTCCACCTTTTATTTATTACAGCACACTTATTTTGTCTCTCCCCTAAATACTTTCTCCAGTGTCCTTCCTATTGGTCTAGTATGACCAATTGTCTGGATAAATTCTCTTACAGTTCGTATCAGGCAACGCAGCTTCAGATCTTGTCAAAGCCAAGTGGCCAGCAGAATTACAAAACACTATGATATCTCTTCCACCAAATAAAGAAAGAGCGTTATCCTGTAATAACATAGATTGCTAGATGAAACTGAGAAATGATATGCCATTGCGTTTTTGTTCAGATCCCATTTCTTAAGTTTGGTATGGTATCTGACAATTCCTTTTTACTGTTTTGAGAGGGGTAACATGCAGTGTTATTGCTAGATGATCTCTGCGGGGGAAAAAAACACATTCTCTTCTCTGCTTCTTGTCTTGTGTAGATCCTAAGCAGCGTTGTTGAACTCAGCAGAAATGTCACATTATCTTGTTTTGTTAACTTTTCAAGAGCTTTTTAGCAATAAAGAAAGTGTTGGTGTTCTGGGAATCCTTGCTTTCTATGATAAGAAGACCAGGCAGACTTTCTCAGAATACTTATGAATATTCCGTAGAAATCTTCAGCTGGGAACAAACTGGAAGCAGACCAAGGTTTCTTCCTGTACCATATACTTACTTTTCACTGTCATTGCTGACTGTTGTGTTTGGAGATTATTGCTGCTCTCCGACTTCTGAAAACTTCAATAAGTAAAAATTAAAGACTGCTAGTTCCAGCAGTCCGTTACTGCCAAAAGAAAGGATTTTAGACATGGCAAAGCTGAGAGGAATAGAATCAGCATGTCTGTAAAACCCATTGTTTTGAAAGGAGCAAGCTTCTAGATCAGTTTCTGGGAGGTGGACACATTCCTCTGTAGGCATTCTGCATGCTGGTGCAGCCAAAATTTGAGATGGGAATTTCTGATTAGTACTGGATCTGCTAGATGAGTGTATAACTCTCCCATTCATGTATCCTTAGAGTTATATTTGGATCATTCCAAATCTGTAGTCAAATGGGTTGCATCTGTGCTGATTCCCTATGAGTTTTGATAAGACACCTGGAAGAAGGAGAAACCAAGTAAGATTCGGTTGCTGATCATATGGATATTTTTGGAACTAGAACCTCTATCTTAAACTCTCTCATAGCTTATATCTAGTGATGCTGATGGAGCTATTCAAAGAGCTGGACGATTCCGTGTGGAAAATGGCTCCTCTGATGAGGTAAGTGGTTAAACATATGTAAAGCTGAAAAAATAATTCAGTTTCAGTTTCTCAACTGAAAGATATATTTACAGTCAATTACTAGGAGAGTGGTCTTGAAAAATGCTAAATAGTATGAAAATGTAAGAATCCAAGAGGAGGGAAATGGTATTTGCTACCCCCAGGACTAGCACAATTATTCATTCAAGAGTACACAATCTCAACAGTTCTTAAGGAAAGAGATGATATTTCCTTTTGTTTTGTAATACTTTGCTCAGCTTATGAAGTTAGAAGAAAAAATGACCATTTTATCCTCTGCAGTATCTAGTTCACCGTGTTACATCAGTGTCCCCTTTGTGCTTGTTTTGGTTTTTTTTGTAAGTTTTTCCTTGGTGTGATGAGAGTATAGCATCTTTTTTTTTTTCTCATAGATGTGTTTAGGCAGCTTTGTTTATTTTTATATATGAGATGAAGAAGCTGAGTGGAGTCTGAAAGAGTCATTCACCTTAAGTTCTCCAGCAACACTTAGATTTCTCCTTAAATAATTTTTTAGGGGGGAAGGTTATCTTCCTTCGTAAATCGTTTTTGACTGTAAATAGCACCTTAATATTTGAAGAAAGAAAACTTCATAGTCTTGAAGTGTATGTAAGGTCTTGGTAAACTTATGTAGAACTAACATGAATCATAAATTATTAGTTTGCATCAGCACTGGGTGCAGCATTAAAGTAACCATTCTACGTTGATTCCCTCTTGGGTCATGTTCTGTAGATTGGCTTTTCAGTTCAGTTTCATTCAGTTCAAAAGCTCTTCATCTTTTATTATAGACAGATTCTCTGAGTGATTGGTGAATGCCACATGATAAATAGACATGGAGAATGGCCTTTTCCTTGTGAATGCTCTTAGTGGAAAAGGAGTGAGGCATGCTTGGAAATTTACTTTAACTAGTCAACCCAGAAACAATACTGAAGAATTTCCACAGCATTATCTGCTCCAGTTAGGAGTCCTTGAGGAATATTTTGGGAAAAAAGGAGAAAATGTAACTTGTGAGGGCAGAAATCTGTTTATTTATTCATTTACTCTTAAATTTTAAAAACATAGGTCTTCAAATTCAGTATTAAAAGATCAGCTTTTCAGTGGGATGCTAAGGTATTACCTATAACAGTGGTGTGAAGGGAGAAGACTGCAGTTATTTAAAAAACAAAGAGAGAAGGAAAATGCTTTAATTTCAACTGCACAACAACTGACTTCAGAATAATTCTTGGCTTTTGGAAAAAAAGAAGAAAGTTGTACAACTAGAATTCTTCCAGTGAATTGACCATGCTTGCTTGACTTTTTCAACTGTTATGCTCTCAATTTTTTTAATGCAGCGTTTGACTGAACTGTCTCCCAATTATTTTTCAGAATACAGACTACACTCCAGGTACATGGCACAGGACAGATGTGCATTTGGAAAATCCAGAGTATTATACAAGATGGTATTTCAAATATTTTTTAGGAAAAGGTATTAGTGTTTTTGTGAATTGCCTGAATTTTTGTTCAATGAAAAAAAAAAGTATCTTTGAATTCCAGTTATTTATATATTGAAAAAGGATGGTATTAACTTAACATTAATACTTTTTCTGTCCTGTATTGAAAGCAAGTTCTCATTTCATTTATTTTTAACTTAAAGACAGAGGATGTAGTTCTGTAAGTAGAAGAAATCCTGCTAATGAACAGGAAGATTTTTAAGTCCCTCTTAAAATCTATACCTATCTCTTGTCTTTAAGGCATATCTGTCTATAAATAAATATTTGTGTAAATAAGCATATATTTTCTGTGTTGTGTGTAATTTTATGAGTACATGTGTTTTCTTGACAGTGGGTAATACTACTTTTCTTCCAATAGTTCATCAAAATTATATTGGTACAGACTCAGAGAAGAACCCTTTCTTTCTGTCTGTTGTACTTTCTGACCAAAATAATCAGCGTGTTCCTCAATACCATTCAATTCTTTGGAGAAAAACGGTAAGAAATAAATACTTAATTGCTGCTCTGCCTTTTTTTGTTCGTTTGTTTTCTTGTTTGTTTTAGATTCATTGATCATAGACTTTTTTGCTTTCTTCAGAATTTCAGTATTTAGTATATAGTTTTTATTTTGTAGGAGAATGTATAATTCTACCCTAGTAGATAGCACTAAGCTAGCTTAGTAGATAGCTTACACTAAACTTTCTGACAGAAATTTATGACAGTAGATATTTTCTAATTTTTCTTACATGGAGTTCTGTATTATTTTTAGAAACGTTGCCTAAATTGTTCTTGATTTATGTTTTGTGATGAGTTTATACAGTGACTTTATAGTACAGATATACTGATATTTTTATATGACACTAAGAACATAGCCAAATGTGATACTGATTTCATTGATATCTTTCTAGGATTTTTTTTCACAGACCTCTCCATAATGACCTTTATCTAAGCAATTGATTTAATACCTTTTAGTACACAGTGTTGTACTGTGACTTTCCTTTTGAAGTTCCTACATGCCAATGTAGTCAGAACTGAGTAAAAATAATTTTGCATCATCTGTGCCTTTTCACTTTCAGTTTATTTCAGTAGAAAATACAACTATGTAAAGCTAGTATGGTCTTGATCTTTGCATTTTACTTTATCGTTTTCATCAATATTCCTATTTTAATATATAGAAAAACCAGTATAACCTGTAATGCCTCCTCGCTATGTTGTTTTTTTTTTTTCCACTTTATAGGGTACTCAGAAAATATGTCTCCCTTACAGTCCCACAAAAACATTATCAGTGAAATCTATATTAAGGTATGTATTTACAAGTAAATTATCTGATAAGATATTTGTCTTTTACTGTAAATCAGAACTTGTTTCATTATTTTAATGATAGATTTTAAATAGCAGGAATAATAGGTTTGCAAATCTTAATCACTGAGGACAGCAAAAAGTACTTTTAATGCCTGTCCTATAGTAGACAAAATGACAACTTAGAATAGATTGATTCTCAACACTTTGGTGGGTGAGAAGAATTACCTACTTAAATTAGAGAGGCCAGGAGCAGAAGTAAAGAGCAGCAGATTTTGACTGGAGAGCTAATTATGTGGCACTGGCAAGAGTAAGCAAACAAGGAAGAAACCAAGTATTTTATCTGCAAGTGATTGATTCCTTGCAAGTCCACACTGTGTGTGCATTATACACCCTGTCAGTGAGGCAAGAAGATTCTTTCCCTCAGCCAGTCAATATGAGCATGCTTATACTCTGCTCTGCCACTTTTCTGGCAGAAGAGAATATAAAGCGAGCAGCCCAATACCATTTCTATTTCTTTCAACTATATTATCAGCTGAAACATCAGAACCCCTTTCTGCAAGGTGTTTATTCAGATTTCACCTGCAGTTTTTATAATCTAGTTATGTGGCATGTTTTCTCAAGGTCCTCTCTGAAAACTTCTTCAAATTCAGCCTTCGACTTCTGCAAGGATTGTATCTCCTCTAGAAACTCGTAATAATTGCATTCATTTTGCTGAAAAGGTAGCATGTGTCAGATGAATGGGCAGTCATCGTATCTCCAAAACCTTTGATACATAATAGAGTGTGGGCAAATGTCTCTTGCTCAGTTGAAGCTGGTTCACTGAATAAGACTGCTAATGCTGATGTAAAAGAAACATTATCGGAGTAGAGCATATATTGTGAAGTCAGTAGAACCAGATCTGGATTTTTCCACAACTTTCCAAGTTTTATGAGAGGCCCCAGTCCACTGATTTTGCCAGAGAGGCTAGGCAGAACACTGAGGCTCACTTATTGAAATTTTATCTCCTGGCCTGTGGCTTTGGTTTGATGGCAAGATGATGAGTTGAAAACACTTCAGATGTCCTCTACCTCCCTCATTAAGATGAACTGGGTCCCCTCACTGAGCTTCTACAGGTCTGGAGTGAATACTGTCCCTAGTTGTCCGCACTGTGTTCTGTAACTGGATAAACACCTGATTTTCCATGTCTGTCCACCAGTTGCTGAAACATCACTTCCTAACATCACTTAGTAATGCAGCCTCTCCCTCCCTCTCACCAAGATGCACAATTTTATTCAGACATCCCAGACACGAGAAATTTTGGCTTCTGTTAGCTATGTTGTTACTCATTTGATGGAACACCTTCAAGTAGCTGTTCCATCCTCCAGATTTTGAAGGAAAATGGAAGCTTGTTTTAGACCTCTGTTCCTTGCTTTCCCCAGGGTGTTTGCTGCCTGGGATCAATTGGATGAATGTCGCCTGCTTTTGCCCACTCAGGCATGAAATAAATCTCTGAGTACTCTTTTGCCCCTAAGAAGGCTCCTTGAGCCTTCCCTTGGAGCTGACTAATATTCCTTTGGCACCTTACCCTGTTCCCACCAAGTGTGAATCTTGGTATGAACTGTTCCAAAGAGTTCTCAGTATATTAGTAAGCCCGTTTGTTGTGAATGAATGGGAACGTTGTAATCACTTTGAAAAGGAAATGGAGTAAATCTTATCTGCATTGTGATCCAGCTTAAACAAAAATGGAAAGGTATACCAAATTTGACATCCGTGTTAGTTTGCTGCATTCCAGACAGAATGCATTCTGTACTGAAATAAATGGGCAAAGCGATAATAAATGCAGGAGCATATTGAATATTTCTGCTTATTGAGGCAGTTGATCATGCTTCTCATTTAAATACCTTTTCTTCTGTTTTTCTGTTCTGTTTTTGTGTCTTTGTTACTTGAATTTTATGCTTAACTGACTGTTTTTTTTGTTTTACTTCCTTCTTATCTACATGCCTGGAAGTGTTCAAGACCTGGTTGAATGGGACTTTGAGCAACATTTGCTAGTGGATGGTGTCTCTGCCGGTGGCAGGGGGGTTGGAAGTAGATGATCTCTAAGGTTCCTGCCAACCCAATCCATTCTGTGATTCTGTATTATTTTAGAAGAGACAGAAGAAAAGCTTACAAACCAGAGTAGGTTATTGAGTAATGTAGAATGCTTATAGTAGGTATATATAAAGCCGAAGTGAAGGATAATGGATTTCAAATCTATGTGTTAAATGCAGTAAGCATAATCCTGACTTCCATTCAAGGTCTTAGTAATTTCTGTTCTTAAAATCCAAAAGAAGTTTAGGAAATCTTAGAGATTAGCATTGTGGAAAAGAAGTAACAGTTCTACAAAACATTCCATATTAGACAGACCCTTTGAACAATTCCTTTCAGTAGGAGACATAACTGCAACTGCTAATATTTAATGTTGAAAATGTGTGCTTTCCCTTCTATTAAACAGCATTTCATTTGCATTTCAGTGCAATGAGTCTTGAGAAATTTGAGAAGAGCCCAAGGGAAATTTTTCATCCTGATATACAAAAGGTAGGTTGTGACTTCCCGTGTTTGGTTGCTTTTCTTTATTATATTCTGGAAAATAAATCATTGTGAATATTTTTTTCTGCTTTGTTACAGTAGCGGGATAAATGAGAGTAGGGGTTTTGGTGTTTACAACTGAATTTCCTTTATCGGTTGAACTGGCCATTTCAAAACAAAACAAATATGCAATAATGTAATAATTTGATTTGTGTTGTCTTTAATATGAGAGTGCTAAACATAGTGTTTTATTTACAGGATTTATTGGTTCTTGAAGAACAAGAGGTAAACGTAAGCTTACACTCTTAGTTCATAGATCTATTCAATGAATCGAGCTTTGTATATGAAATATTTGCACTAACGTATTTGTGACAAATTTCAAGTTGATGCTTATTGCAGTAAAAAGTGTAGTATTAGTTTTCAACATGAAATTGAAAATCACTTTAAGCACCATTATGTAAAGTATGTTATATAATTCATAATCTATAATCAATGGTAAATTATTAGGTGTCTGCTATTTTTGCATGTCATGGAGTTGATCTGAGGTGAGTACTCGCATGTGCAAGATATACACAAGGCTACATGTTTTAAAAAAACCTTTGATTTGTAAACACTATTTTAGGCCTTTAGCTTGGTTGACTCTTTAGCTAATAATCTTTGGTTTAATTTTTTAGGGATCTGTGAATTTTAAATTTGGAGTCCTTTATGCTAAGGATGGGCAGCTTACAGATGATGAAATGTTCAGTAATGGTGAGTCTTTCCCCTTTTCCTTAATTGTTCTATTCATACAATTGAAAACCATAGAATAGTGCCCAGATGACAGATAATTATTTTAACAGTAATTTTGTTAGGTTTTCATGCTTGTTTTGGGTGGGAAAAATGTAGCATAGACTCTTCTACAGAAGGTTGCCAAAAGAACCCTACTATTACAGTTTGGAATATGCTGAAATTCTCTTTCTAGAAACAGACTATACAAAATAAGGTTTGAAAAAAGAAGCAATTGAAGGAGGCGACTCATGTTACTTGCAAAAGGTCCTGTTGTTTCTAGTTCTCATTCTTACAGTTTCACATCATTATTACATTCTTCCATGTGCTTAAATAGTGTTGTGGAGTTGGCTGAAAAGATGATTCTGTAATGTCACGTGATGATCCCTTTCCTATAATTCTGCAAGACTCAGAGGCTGTTTCTGTCAGGGTAGAAGGCTTGGATGACATTAGGAGACACTAACTCTGGTTCTTATGTCCTGCATGCAGGACTTGTTCCTGTACTTTGATTAATCTTTGATAGATGTTCTACACGTGCTTTTCTGCTGTAACTTTTCTCCTTTCCGTGTGTAGAAACTGGAAGTGAAAGCTTTCAAAGATTTTTGCATCTCTTGGGTGACACGATTACTTTGAAAGGCTGGACAGGCTACAGAGGAGGATTGGACACAAAAAGTAAGAGCTCGTCTGAAGCAAAGAAGCAGAGGCTGCAATATAAATGTTTTTGCTTATTGCATGGATATAATATGTACTGTAGAAATAATATGATCTCAAAACAGACTTCCTCATATGCTTGCTAAATGCTCTGCTTCACCAGTAGATCAGGTTAGCTTAAGTCACTGGGGAAAGAGAAGTATTTATATGACTTGTATTTTAAAGTGAAGGGAATGGAGAATAACCTGGCATACTTCATAATGATAGGGCATCATGACTTTAAAACCTATATGTGATTTCAGGAGGCTTGGTAAAGGATATCATACGTTTTAGCTGTGGAAATACACAGATTAGACTGCAAACTCAAGTTTAGACATCTATGCAAAAGCATGTATCTAAAATGGATCAGAAAAAGGGATGACTAAAGAAAATTTGAAAGAATGACCTAAAATATTTTTGAATCTTTTGAAAATTTAAAGGACATATTTCTGCTAAGAATGTTGTCTTTCTTTGCAGATGATACAACAGGAACCTCTTCCATCTATACAGTTTACCAAGGGCATGAAATTATGTTCCATGTTTCAACAATGCTACCATATTCTAGAGAGAACAAACAGCAGGTACATATTTCTCTCATCTTCCCTTTTTTTCCTCTTTTTTCCCCCCTTTTCACCCCCCCACCTTCTTTCCCAGTAATCACAGACTCAAAAACTTCTTAAAATAAGATAGGGATTTTTTTGCCTGTTCATAATTTAGAAATGAAGAGTTTTGCAAAGAATATAAACATTGATTAATTAAAAAATGATTAAGTATTCTGACAGTCAGATGACTTGCAGAGCTTCACTGCTGCAGTTGCCATTGCTTTCAGAGATTTTATGAAGGCTGAAAATTAGACGTGTGGTACGCATGAAAGTGTTCTGATAATTCATATAGTTCATACTTAGGTAATAATTAATGTAGTTTGAAAGAAAGTCTGCTTGTGAGTGCGCTAATGGCAAGTTTTGTGCGTTTGCTGTAATGTACTGCCATTGTTCTCTCATAGGAAGACCAGGTAGGTTCTTGGGTACGTTTCAGGTATGTTGTCTTGCGTTCATCACTTGACTCTTTATGAAGGGTCAGTCTTGTCATACTTTTGCCTTGGGTAACAGGGTCACAGAATAAACCAGAGGACTTCAATTGTTCTAAAAGAGTAATGCAGAATTGGGGTTTTTCTCCTTTTATTTCAAGTGATGGATTTTCTTTTATGGAATCCTAGTTGTTCCATTTCCTGTTTGTGAATATTAATGTTTGTAAATTCTGACAGCTTTGCTCATTTAAAGAAAAAGAAAAGAAAGCAGTACATGACATTGCTAAGTTTTTTACTTATGATTGGAGATGGTATTAATTATTTAATGATATTTGTGATACTCTTTCTTAACACTTGACGTTTTGTAAGCTGCATCCAGTTTAAGAGTATTGTTTCAGAGTTCTGTCACAGAATTGTTAAGGCATTGATCTCCTTTAAGTCATTTTCTTCCCCTCCCTTTTCCCCTCTCTCTGTCTTTTTCTTTCCCCTTTTTTTTTTCAGGTAGAAAGGAAGCGGCATATTGGAAATGACATTGTCACTATCGTATTTCAGGAAGGAGAAGAGACTGCTCCAGCATTCAAGCCATCCATGATTCGTTCTCATTTTACACGTATCTTTTTCTTTATATTTTCTACTTTTTTATTGTCTGTATTTATTTTTAATATTGCTTCTAATTTTACCCTAACTTCCTCCTATTTGCTGTTTACAGGGTGCATTCTTGCATTCTTTACTTTCAACTACATGACTTGTAGTCTGTAAGTCTCCCACGTAATTTTTTTTGTCAAACTTCTTAGAAGACTACTTCTATGTCAGATTACTTTTTATTAAAAGCATCTATTTTCATCATTCCACAAATTCAATTTCATGAAATTTCATGAGTTTTCATAAAGTATAAATTCAGAATAATATTTCTGTTACCGATGTTAAGTAAGATTGCATTTTACTACTGAATATCATGTTCAGATGCTGTTTTTTTTAGGTGTTTATGTATTTTGGTTCACAGTATCTGAAGTCTTTCAGACCTTAAACCACCTGTCTTCCAGATTTGTTGCAGCATGTATTTTTCAAACTTCTGTTTGAAAACATTGTGAAGACAATGTAGTTCCAAAAACCTGCTGTCAATTGCATCAGACTGTCGTGGGGATCATACCAGGTGATCTATATATCCTGTTCTGGCATCTCTTAGACCAGATTGAATGGAACATGTAATTAAAGAAGAAAAAGTTTATTTATAGACATGCTCTGTTGAAAAGTCTTTAAAAGTGATCACAGCTTCAACTTCTAAACCTAGTTGTCAGGTTGACTGCTCACTGTTGTTGGAATTTTCTCGCTAATCTTTCTTTTTAGATTGATAATAATCTCATTTACTCTAAATGGAAGAAGCATCTAGAGCAAAAGAAATTCCACATGTAAAACAAAAAACAACAAAATCCTTTAGTTAGCAGAGCAACCCAAATATTGTTGATAATTAAAGTTTACCAAGTCAATATAACTCTTTATCAGAGTGTCAGCATTCATAAACAAAGATGTAATTCTTCCTTTATTGATGTTAAGAGGACTTATTATGTAATTAATTAACCCTGCTCTTTTTAATTTATAACAAACATTTCAAGGTTCAACAGCCTCCTGGTCATGGGGTATATGTTTCCAGATCCTCTTATACCGGACTAGCATTCCCGTTTTCCATTCCCTCTTGTTCTTTAGTGATTTGTGTGGGCTGGGTACCAGGCTTACTGTATGCTGAAGTAGTAAGTCTTCACTTATGAATATTTTCATGAGAGAGACATTCTTGGTTGTTGATGTGGCACCTCTCCCCACAGAGGAGATCAGTTCATCATGGCTTTAGTTTGTATGGATTTGTTTGTTTTTAGGGTAATTTCTGGATGGGGAAGGGTTGTGAGGACACTCATAGATGTTTTTGTGTCATTATCTAACTTGGAAATGTTTTTGAGGAAGCATGAAGACTTGCATGATTGCCATACACACATAACTGGAAAGTAGGTTAGGGTAGAACCTGCAACAGAAAGATCTGCTTGCCAGCCTTTTTGTTGTTGAGGAAAACAGCTTAAAGATGGTGCCGAATAAATGGGTTGATGAATGGAAAACACTGAGCAGAATATTAAAGATGTGAGGTACTATTCTCATAATACCAGAAAACTGGTCCTGGAAAACTTTATGAAAGGTCTGGTTTCTGAGGGATTTCTGTTTCCCTGAGGTATATGACCATCCCATTGAGAGGCTTTACTGAAAAATGTACCTACTGTCTTCTATTTCAGGGAGCTGTTTTTCTTTTATCTGAATTAAGTGCTTTCATAATGAGTCAGAGGGGTGGATGTGCCTTGTATCTATATGAACTTGGTTAGATCATTTGGGAAGATCTTTACCCTTTTGTAGTGGGAGCTGAAGACTAGGCAATACACTCTTAAGCATCTTAAATGCATATTTGAGTATTCTTGGTTTATATCTTCCTCTCTATTTTCTTACAACCCTTCTAGCAGAACTATTTTGTGGGATTCTTTTTTTCTCAGTGGGAGTTTCAGCACAAGTGAATCTGGGAATCAGTGTGGTGGTGATGTTTTTTTATCACCTAAATGAATTTTTAATCTCAGGTCTATCAAACACACGTGAAACACAAAACTATGTAGCACACTTTTGGCTTCATAAAACAGCAAGAAGTTTGTGTTTATAGTAGTAGCTCTATTTTCACAATGGTTCAAATGCAATTATTTTGTATGAGACTCTCTTTATAGAAGTAGAATGTATGTAGTCTAGAATATTTTGTCTCTACGTTGATAATTATACTTGACTGTTATTAAATCTGCTATCTGCTGCAGGGGAAAAAAAATTATTAAAATACATGTGAACTTCATTAGTAATGGATTAATTTCCTTAACTGGATGACAGATATTTTTGCCCTAGTGAGATATAATAAGCAGAATGATAGTTACAGGTAGGTGATGATTGTAACTAATAACTTTATTCTGAATTTCTGATGGATTAGAGGTAATGGGAAAACATTTTGTGTTGTCCACCTGCCTGCAAGTCAGGAAGGCAAATGAACTTTTAAAATTGAAGAACAGTATGGACCTGGATGCAGGTAGCTGTAAGTTGGCTCTAAGTTATGTCTTTCTAATCATTAGAATAATGACATCTTGGAAGCTAAGGTGTGCACAACAAAACAAAATGATGGAAGATATGTCTTCAAGATTCTGACTGCAGAGATCACTAACATTAATTAACTATGGTGATATGATGTTTGTGGATTGTTTCTTTACAGGTCTGAGTTCAGTTGTAGATAGGCAAACCAGTTCAGTTTTAGGGATCTTGAGTCTACTTAAAAGAGAAGTACAGTTGCACATCTCATTCTTAAAACATGGTGAAATTTTGCTGGTAAATAATGTATTCTTCACCAGTGTATTTTGAAGTTAGCTATAGGACACTCAAACATGGAGGCATGTGCTGTCTCAACAGAATCTGAACAGCAAGGTTTTCTGCAGCCTCCTGTGTAGGCTTTAATAAACAAAATGACTTTTGCCATGTAGTTGATCCTAGCTATTGTCTTGAGATTAATGCAGTAAAATACAGTAAAAAATGTTGGAGGCATACTTTTATAGAATCATAGAATCATAGAATGGCTTGGGTTAGAAGGGACCTCAAGGATCATCAAGCTCCAACCCCAATGCCACAGGCAGGGCTGCCAACCTCCATATCTAATACTAGACCAGGCTGCCCAGGGGCCCCATCCAACCTGGCCTTGAAAACCTCCAGGGACGGGGCATCCACAACCTCTCTGGGCAGCCTGTACCAGTACCTCACCACTCATAGTAAAGAACTTCCCCCAATATCCACCTAGATCTTCCTTCCTTCAACTTAAAATCATTTCCCCTTGTCCTGCCATTATCTACTATTGTAAAGAGTTGACTCCTCTCCTGTTTGTAGGCTCCTTTTAGGTACTGGAAGGCTGCAGTGAGGTCACCCTGCAGCCTTTTCTTCTCCAGGCTGAACAAGCCCAGCTCCCTCCACCTGTCTTCGTAAAGGGATTTTTGTTTTAATCTTTTTCTCTCAACACATAGTCTAGGCCACTGGTACCAACCACAACCCGTGGTTTCAGAAGCTGCTCCTCAGGTCTGATCACATGATTCCAACATACAATAATTCCTGGATTGCTTTGGAAGTTATTTTAGTTCTTCATAGGCTGAGCAAACTTCATAGTCATCTGAGAGTCTGGATGGTTGGGTTTTTTTGTTTGTTTGTTGTTCTCTTTTATTTTATTTGCTGCAATACAGGTTGCCTGAATATTTTGTATCTTAAAGATACTGTTTTGGCTAAACCTTCTTGGTTTGCTTCAAAAATGGATCTTCACCAGTAAAAATTTGGTGCTTTTTGTGTAGTTGAACTGCAATTCCATCTACTCACAATTTAAGAATGTTACTTGAAATCATTCGTAGTGTAAATGTGGAAATGCACAGGAATGTGAAGGTGAAAAGAAAATGAACTAATGTTAATTGGATCTTCTTGCCTTTTTCTCTAACTCCCTTAGTATTCGGGAATCTTTATTTTGGTCTATGCTGGATGAGAAGGTTCATACCATCATTCTTGCTCTTAATGCAGAATATTAGATAAGACAAAGCATATTATTTGAAATAGGTGCAGCATTTGAAAGTTTACAAAGTTGAGTTCTTGAGATGCATATCCACTGAGGTTTTGTGTATATGGATATGTACATCTCAAAGGATTTTTTTTGCTAGAAATGACTTTCTTATTTTATACAGTTAATAAATTTATATATTAATTCTTTAAAAATCTATAGAACTCTGTATTACTGTCTTTGTCTGGCATACCGCTAAAACTAGCTCAAGAGAAGAATCAAGCAGCATGATATTTCATTTTTTGTTTGTTTGTTTTCTCCCTCGTAGATTTTTTTTTTTTTTTTTTACTTGTTCTGCTCAAGCTAAAGAACATTTCATACCATGTGTCAGGATAAATGACTAATTTTTACCTGGACTGAATAAGATAGATATAAGGGATTTCTGAGTTTGTTTCTTGAACAGTTTGTTTCTAGTACCTGGAGAGTATTGTATGCACAATTTTGTTACCTGCCATTCTTGACATACTGGATCCTTTGTTGATCAGTAGTAATCAGCAGGTACAGCTGTCATGGGAGCAGTTCTCAGTCTTGCTTCCTCAGCAAGAGTGAATTTGCTGTTCCCAATATAGATTCAGTTGTATTAGCCATTGTTACTCAGAAAGATTCTCATGCATGTGGTGAATGCGCAGGTAAGGCAGAAAGCCTTACCTGTAATGAGAACATTTTGTAGGGAAACAGCTGTTCTTTTTGGAAAGGACTAGATTTTACCAGCACCATTAACAGCATTATTCTGTAAGTAGAATTACAAAGTTCTATTGTAATTTTCGTGTCTCATTATTTATGTAAACAGTTCATAATTTCGGTTCAAGTGAATAATTCCAGTTGAGTGCCCATTTATGAGTTTTTTTCGTTCAGCTCATGGAAACTTTTTCCCCAGACATTCCCAGATAACCATTTCTGGTTCTTTTTTTCTATCTGTAAAAATGACAGGCTTTGAATGTGGCTTCCAATATAGACAAATACTTGTTCTTTCAACAGGCTAAAAATATTTTCAGAAGAAAGCGTTCCTCTGTTTGGGCCTCCACTTCCATCCCCACCTGTGTTTACAAATCACCAGGAATTCAGGGATTTTGTTTTGGTGAAATGTAAGTCAGTTTTCCTTTTGCTATAAATACTTTTTTAGTAATTAATTGTCCAGCGCTTGTTACAGGAAACAGTCCTTAATGCATTCAAGGAACCTGATGGAGGACTTGCGCACCACTGTGTTGTATTCCCCAAAAATATCCAGATAATTGAAGTTACCCTTGAAGACCAGGTTTTGTTGGCCAGAGACTTCTTTAAAGAAAACTTAAGTAAGGTTTTGTTGGCCTCGTCATCCTGACCGGTAGATCAATAACAGATACCTAGCATAGTAATCATGATTTTGCATTCTCACCTGACAGGAACTTGACTGATAACTTATTTCACATATTACTAAAAAATATTTAAATTGGTTTATACCTTACATTGATTAGCAGTCTGTCTTTGATTTTTATATCGGTTAGGTAGCTATTGGGGTGCTTTGTTGAATTCCGCCATTAGTCTTTCTTCCCTCTTAAGCTGGAGGGATTATTACTTACTAAAAACATGCAAAAAGGAGACAAAACTAAGTAACTGCAAGAAAAACTAGGTATATTGGTACAGGAGCAGACTGTAGTCAGTAGAAGGTAGCAAAGCAATTAAAGTAATATACCATCTTTTGTACAATTTTTAGTAATAAATGGGGAAAAAGCCACCTTAGAAACACCAACATTTTCTCAGAAACGTCAGCGCACTCTAGACATGCTGATCCGCTCTTTGTACCAGGATCTGATGCCTGATCTACACAAGGTAAATGCTAGTCAGTAGTGATCTCTGTGCTTTGTGTGTGTTCTTTTTTTAGTACATGAAAAGCTCTGTTGCATTGAAAGACTGAAATCCTGATGAGAAGACTGATTTACGTACACTAGGCTAAATACTAATTGTCACATAATTTGTTTTACGGTTATATGAAAGTTGACAGACAATCCCTTCAGGATTGGACTATTCATGCATTTGTTTAATAACAGGTCTGAGGAGAAGCATAGCAATCTTGCACTTTGTATAAGCTTACCTGCAACAAGGGAATAGAAAAGTTAGGAACTGAATATTCAAAACAGGTATTTGAATTTGTCATGTCACCATAAAAACAGCACTTATCACGTTATGTGCAAATTTGGATTACCATGGCTAACCATGAGATACCTTCATTTTAGATGATGAAGACTCAGTCTTAATGCGATTCTTAACTAAAAAGAAGTTGAATACTTCTAAAATTGGAAAGGTGTTTTTTCTCACTGTTCATTTCTCTTGGCTAAATAGGTCTGCTTAAGCTTTCTTGTCCATGTATTCATGTCTGCAACCTTCTTTGAATTGTGTAGTATGAGTGATAAATGATGACAAGCAGAAAAATAAAGCAGTCAAGGATTGGAAGAATAGCGACTTCTGTTCTCGGAGAAATCTTCCAGTTAGATTGATCATGATAGGAAAATATATTAAAAAGAAAGGTAGAAAATGTAAATGATACCACACCAAATTAACTACGTTAAAAGATTATGAAAACTTTGACTCAATTGGAAAAAAAAAAAAAAAAAATCTGCTTTTTTTCTCTTTTAGAACATGCTGAACAGAAGGTCCTTCAGTGATGTGTTACCAGAATCTCCAAAATCAACACGGAAGAAGGAGGAAGCTCGGCAAGCAGAATTTGTCCGACTTGGTCAGGTAGGATCAATTTAGGAAGTATGCATTTATGTTTACAAGACTATGTCTTAACTTTATGGGAACACTGGATTTTTGTATGCTGTAAATATAAACAAGGAAGATATATAAGATACCTTAAATAGACTTGTTATCTGTCTCAATGAAAATATATTCATACAGCATTTCTCTAAAGTTTTGAGACCTTTTAGAATCAGCATGCTTCCAGTTATTTGTGGCTGAAGAATTTGTGTTGCTGTGACTTTGTGCCTTTAGCACTACCCCCCTGGCAGTGTATATGTATAGTTTGATTGAATGGCTTGTTATGTGGTTTTGCAAGTGTAAGGCCAGCTTGGTAACAGATAGAAGGATCTGCTAACCAGCTCTAACTGCTTGAATTGTGTAGATGGCCAACTGACATCATTGGACGTGGGGGTTTCTGTCTATTACTATATTGGACACTTCGTGTTTTGAATTTTCCATTTTTGTAAAAGCCATGTATCTTTTGTCTGGGAAGATAGTCTAGGAGCTCCATAGTGGTTAATGCGGATTTCGTTCAGGACGTAGGCAGTTATGTTTTCTTTCTTAATCACTGAAAATGTAATAGAAAATCCAAACCATAAGCTACTTTCTTGTCTTAAATTATCTGTTCTTTGTAATCTTTAACTTACATACTAGTGACGAAAACTTAATTTAATTAAAATATCTCTTTGTATTAGGCACTCAAACTGAAAACTGGTGTGAAAGAGGATGCACCAGCTACCTTGGCAACTACAAGCTTTTGTAAAAAGGAGGTGAGTGAACCTGTCTGTTTAAGGAGAGTTACTAGAAAATTAAATGCTAGTGAATATGGCATTGTATATCAGTTCCATATACTATTTATTTACTTAATTAGATGCTATAGCAACAAAGATGTATTGCATAATGTTAAAGTGATTCTGCAGCCACTAGCAAATAAAGGATGAGCCTGAATGTAGAAGCGCTTCTCAAGTTAAAGCAAATCTGGATATCTTTATGTCATGAGGTTATTTGATGAAAAAGACGTGTTTTCCATAGGCAATCATCTGTATTATTAA
Source organism: Pavo muticus (assembly GCA_016647715.1). Classification (NCBI taxonomy): domain Eukaryota; kingdom Metazoa; phylum Chordata; class Aves; order Galliformes; family Phasianidae; genus Pavo; species Pavo muticus. The sequence continues at coordinate 33,707 of JACDJE010000064.1, forward strand.
ATTATTTTTACTACTTTATCAAGTTTAAAGCAAAATTCAGTTGTGTTTTTATTTTCTGTAACTACTAGATTTTTTTTCCAGGGCATAGGGATTGAAAAATGTAATCCACGCTTTTCTGCATGCATCTTATACACTGAAGCTTCAGAGGTGCTTATAGAGTTTCAGACTTCAGTTTACTGTTTAATACTGGGGATGGAGGGAGAAGGGGACAGATTTCAGGAGATATATATGAAGAACACATGACAGAAGCAGAGTTTGGAGGAAAGACAGCTGTAACAGCACCATTTCTAAACACAGTCTGAACTACAAAATAGAAGCGAACTGTATGCTCATGGTGGTGCATACATTTTAAGTCTGTGCTATTAAAAAAAAAAAATCAAATATTTCCAGTGTTGCACTGAATATCAGCTACTTGGGTTTTAGTTCTAGTGTTTCAAGAATGTACCTTATTATATTAGTCTCCAAATCCAACTGATAGGGGGAGTATTTCCTCTGCAAGAAAATTAACTAGATTTTGATATTTCAAATTTAAAAAAATATACTGTTAGGAAATGTATTCTGCCAAATGTATTTACATGTTACTACTTGCCATTGTCCATCATGTTCTGTGTCTGTCTGATCTGTATTTCTTAGTGTACTTATCGTGTATCCCTTATGTTAATTCGTAGCCTTGGGAGTCCCAGTCTTTCTGCAGTAATTTTCCTCATGAGGTTGTCTGTGCAGATTCTTGGGGCCAGTCCTTGCTGGTTTCTACAGATGCTGGCGTCTTGTTAATAGATGGTTAGTAAATGATCATGCGTTTTTGTGTTAATTATTTGTGTATCTGAACATGGTCTTGAAAATGTATGTTCATAAGCTCTGCTGAGGTATTTCTAAGTCCTCACCTCCATGGATAGTGACCAATCCAAGTAAATTTATTACATTTATGAAACCTATTTGCAGAATTTTTCTCTGCGTCAAAATCAAGCCATATTTGATTTTAATGCAGATTTCTGAATGTTTTGTTATTTCAGACGCTGTTATTTGACCATCTGAAAAGACTCATAAAGTTAAATCCAAGCTCAAGGAGTGTCTAAGTGATCTGTCTGGATTTGTTAGCCCTTGGTGATAGTAGCGAGCATGAAGCCCAAAGCTTATGCAGCAATGGAAGCCTGCTTCTTCAATAGCTATGCTTTTGCTAGTTTGACCCTTATCTTCTGTGTGCCACAAAATACCATCAGGATTGAGGAAACTAAGCTAATTCTCAGTGAATATTCTCAAATTTTCCAAAGGATGATCCCTTTTCTGCTTCATTTGCATAGTCTGATCCACAGCAGTGATAAAACCTTCCCATAAGGAAGTATAGGCTATGATGCTACAGTATATTTAGCAGTTTTCTACAGGATGCTTTATTTTAGTGAGGAAAAAAAAAAGGCTTTTATTGCAAGAAGAAGTTCAAAACCACTAACTACCAAATTTTAGCAGAATTTTAAAGAAATGTGTGTGCTTCCTTTTTAGATAGTCAAACCACTGTTCAAGTATTTGATAAAACTCTGCAAATAAAGCAGATGCATGTGTTGGAAGCTCTGGATTATTTGATTGCCCGAACGGACAAAGGTAGGAGAAGTCCCTATTAATTGGTTCTCCTATGAATATGTCTGGTTAACTGCTTATTTGGCAGGCACATCAGTAGAAAGGAATATTTTAACTCTTTCTTTAAGAGATTACTTTACTGGAAAAAAATGCTCTACATTTTAATTCCTGCAGCGCTGGATTTATATTATCACCTTTTCTCACATCACCTAGCCATTTTTAAATTTCTCTTGTTAGGTTTTAGAGCGTTTATTGTTGCTCTTTTGACATCCTTCCACCTCTTTCTCTTTGCTGACTTCCTCTGGGCTGCTCACATGCTATTTCCTTACTGAGCATGTCTCAATGCTTTAGAGTTTGCACAACTCATGAGGAAATCACATCATACTAGTGGCACATGTATTAAATGTCTCATTTAGAATAATAGATACAGCAACTTCTGATTTTTTTTTTTTGTTGTTTTCTAAAAGGTGTGAAAAAAAAGAAATCCCTAGATATGCTCAGAATCGTGCTTCAGTGCAAACCTTAAGCTGGTCATATTGAATCATAGAATGGTTTGGGTTGGAAGGGACCTTTTAAGGTCATCTAGTACACCTTTCCATCCCCCATCATGGTCACAGCCATCTTTCAGTGTATGAGGTTGTCCAGAGCCCTGTCCAACGTGATTCTGAATGCTTCCAGAGATGGGGCAACCATAGCTTCTCTAGGCAGCCTGTTCCAGCACCTTTCCCCCCTCAAAGTTAAGAAACTCATTCATGGAAACACACATTCTTGTGTGTACATATTTTTGAAAGGAGCGGAACTTCAACCATTTTATTTTCTTTTTCTCAGTGTTGACAGTAAGAATTTGCTCTGAGTCGATGTTTCAAGTTGTGGTGGACTTAAGGAAGCATTATGCCTTCTTTACTTTAATACTTTCTGTGGGTAAAGAAAGTCATGCATGTGCCAGAGGTTGTCATAATTCATGTTGCTCTCTTATCAGGACTGAAGGTAGCACCTGTGATCCCGCTTTTGTGTTTACAGCAGGATCTACACTGGCTATATATTTAGAAAAAGTGCTTAATTTTTCCAGTTATACCAGCTGGTCTATTGAAAGAGTATACCTGTATCAGAAAATCTTGCTTTGTTTGCATTTTAAGAAGTTTGGTTTCTTATGTAAGGAGCTGTTCTTAAAGAGTAGCTTATTTCAAAATGTAAATAGTAGTGCACCATTATTTATTTATTTAAATTTAGGAGTTGTGTATTCTACTCACATCTGTCTTCATGGAAAATAGATTTAACTATGGCAGTGGATGCTGTGTTATTTTTGCAATTGGAAAGTATCTTGAATGTGTGTAACTTTGAAGAACGGCAAAGCCAGTCTTCCTCCAGGTTTTCAAACTCTGTTAAGAGTCCGTTTATCAGCTGCTAAGCTGGGTGATTCCAGCATTTATAGTTAACCCTTCTACTCTTGCTTTTAGTTTGCCTCTGCTGTATTTTCACTGTTTTCCAATAGTGTACATGTCACTGTTTTGAAGATCTTATATAATTAGGTTTTTTTGCAACATAGCCTGAAGGGAAACTTCTACTGAACTGAAGGCATTGGTTTCTAGGATTGTAAAGCCTAGACAGTCTTCACAAGCCGTCTTTCCTTGTTGTCACATTCCTACTTATACCCAGAGAAGCAAAATTATTTATCTTTGCTTTAATGGCAATGCCCTGTTTGTTAGGAGGTGCATCTCTTTGGAAGTATTGATTTCAGACCACCATCATCTTTTTCTAATTTGTTTTTTGTCTTTTTCCATCCTTCAGGGAAAGACTCCCGTCTCCTTGTCTTCAGATTGAGTTCAATCCAAAAAGATATAGAAACAAAGCAGATGATAAGAAGCAAATATGACTGCAGAGAAAATAAATTGGAGAGAACAAAAGGTGATTTTATTATCCTATGTTAAAAGTATCCACTGTACTATTATGTCAGTATTTGTCAGGGTCTCATTACCTCCCTGTTGCAGATATTCACTTTTTTTTTTTTTTTTTTTTTTTTTTCCCTCTGAACAGTTAATTCAAACTCTGTTAAGCTTTTATCTGAAAATAAGATTGGGTGTAGTCCAGCGTGCCTGTTGAGAGCTTGGTAAAATTACCACATTACTTGATAATCACTGCTGATGAAAAGCTCTAGAGAAAAGCATGCATGTTGCTTTCAAGATTGAGGGATATAACAAGAACTGTTTGTCTCACATTCATGTATTAAGGTCACTGTAAATTGGAGAAACACTGACAAATCTCTTTTAAATAGTAGCGCTCAGAATAGTTTGAGTGTTGATTATTATAATGGATGTAAACGTTTTCTGATCTTCAACAGCAAGCCTCCTTGGAAAGCTGGAAGCTCCAGTATAGTAGTAATCCATGTATTTATTCTTTTACTTGCAAAAGGAACAAAGGGAAAAATGCAATTTAAGAATCTCATTTTTTCGTCTTTTTCTAGAAGTTAGTGTTATCCTATTGGGATGTTTGCAATTCTGTTGCACTCGTGTACTAACCGTGATTCAAATACAGAACAAAAAAGTAGTCCTTACCCCAAGTACTTACAATCTGGAACATTGTTTCCTTAGGTTGCCATTTATATGCCATTAATACTCACCATGGCAGTGAACTGAGGATTGTTGTGGCTATTCGGAACAAACTACTTCTCATCACAAAGAAATACAATCCATGCAACAGTTTAACAGGCAGCTCTCTATCATTATCTGAATCTCCAGTAGAGGAGTTCCAGTATATCCGGGTATGTGTCATCTAATCACTAATTACGTTTACAGACTGGGCATCACTCAGCTAGTGGGGCAAAAAGGTAAAGAGCATGCATTTTGTCTTTCTGAACTTCCAGATGAATATTAGCAAGAAGCAGTATGATGGAGCTCCATCGTTTATGTGCCAAAGAAATCTTTCAGATTTTTTTAATTGAATTTCTGTTTGCTCTGTATCATGTTTCTGTGCTTAGAAACATGTGCTTTCAGACTAAGAGTCTGAAAAAGAGAATAATTTTATTATTTACCATACAGGAAATATGCCTTTCTGACCCTCCAGTGGTTATGACGCTAGTTGATGGACCTACTGGAGACAGTGACAATATGATTTGCGTAGCTTATCGGCATCAGTTTGATTTAGTTAATGAAAGTACTGGGGAGTCCTACAGACTGCATCATATTGAAGCAAACAAGGTAAGTTTCCAGCACGGAAACTATTTTCTTGCAGAACTGCACTGAACGTCATTTCTTGCAGAACTAGTGCTTGCTGTGCTGCTGACCTGCTGGGACCACTGTTTATGAAGATTCTATGTCTCCTTTACTTTTCACTCCTGTAACTTCTGCTGTAGGGGCACTCTGAGATACTTGTCTCTTTTGGAATGTGTGATGATAATTACTCCTGAGAGAGGTAGTTACAAGGCATGGCACGTGAGGACAGAGCCTGTGTTTCGTTCTCTCAAATACTGCTGTTAGTATAAATGCAAAGCCATTTTTCTCCTTTTAGTCAATAGTTTGCGTTTTGCCTTTTCTTCATGTTCTTAATGTTTTATTGGTCAAGACTGCAGCAAAATAACTTCAGTTTTTGGCCTCAAGTATCTCATTCAGATTTGCTTATTTCCTTGTACTAAAGCTAAAATATTTTTGTATATCTTTTAGTTCTTTTTAAGAAACTGCTGCCCAACCAAATGATAAATTAACTGTATCTTTCTAAGACAGTGTTGGGATTTAAGTAAACATCCTGTGTTTTGGAAAAAGAGTTCAAATGTTTCCTGCTGCGTGGAAGATAATGATCTTAGGTATCTTTGAAAATTAAATAATTTTAATAATTTCTAAAAATGGATGTGAATATTTAGCTTTAGATGTAAAAAGTTGTTGCGACACAGCTGTGCTAACTCGATTTTCCAAAATTTATATGGCCAAATAAATTAGATAAGTTTTTTACCACTTTATACTATAGGCATAGTATTGAATATTCATTACTGAAGTACAGCATTAAATACAAAAGAAATTGATTTCCATCTTAAGAGCACTCTGAAAATGAATCACAAAACAGGCTGCATGTGGAAAATCACATTTTTTAAATCTGTAATTGTGCAGCAACACCAACTGATTGTATTGCTTCGTAGTCAAAACCTGGATTTAATAACTGCAGTATCCCATCTGAATGTTCATTGCCATTTCCCATTTTCATTGCAGGTTAATTTTGTTGCAGCTATTGACGTATATGAAGATGGTGAAGCCGGTCTACTGTTATGTTATAACTGTAAGTATCTAGAGAAGACTGAAAATGATAGGATCTCAATCTGCATATGGAATTCTTTTTGCACTGTAGTCCAGATCTGTGTTTTAAAGTAAATTTCAGAGTTTCACAGATAGTATTTCAGAGTACGTTCTTTTTGACTTAAATACACATTAGGTGGACTAGAAATTGGAGTACTATTTTATTGGGTATTTTGAATTAGACATACAATAGGTATTACTTCCTTACTCACAGAAGTCCTATTCCTTCAGATTTACCTCATTCTTTACCTAATTAAACACTGGATGTTTCCAGGACATGTGTAGCATTCCACCCGTTTTCTTCTTTGTACTTTTGCATTCTGTTATTGTGTTTTTTTCTTCTGCACACTTCTTTGCACTGTCACATTTTTTCGTTGTAATTCTCTCGATCTCATTTTATAAAATGGTCTCGAATATAACACGCATGATCTTTTCTGCAGTACATATATAGTTTTGCTTCTAATCCTCTTAAAAATATAACTTATGGGTATGAAACAGCCTTTATGATGCAGTACACAGAAGGACAAAACACAGCCTTCTCTATTTCAGGCTGTGTGTCCTATTTTCCTTTTCAAAGTGAGCATCAATGGATAAATGAATAAATACACCTAAATTCTAGTACTGGCTGTTAGTTTGGTACTGCAGGGAAAGTATTTCTTAAGTGTAACTTCCTCTGTAACATTCTGTGAGGCCTCATTGGTTCTCCTAGTTTCCCATATCCTAACTGGTTCTAGTTCACTTAGCACTGCTTCAGAACTAAAAGGCTCTATGACAGTGTGTAGTGAATTCCCATACCTGTACTTCTGCACAGAATCAGTTCCACCCTAATAGACTTCCTGCTGAGCCAAAGCTAATAAACTTAGTTGATGCTAAAGGTACGCTTCAGGATCCTAAGATCCTAAAGCCTGATGCACAGTCCTGCAGCTACTTAAATTCCTATTTCTAGGACATTATCACAGAGAAACCTACTTCTGGTCTTTAGAGAGTTTTACAATTAAGAAAAGATCATCATAGAACAAATATGAAAACACATGATTTGACAGCATTCTAAGTTTGTATTTAGAAAAAGGCCTTTAATACTGTTCTGGTTATTAACTTAGATTCAGTCTAAGGACATAAATTACAGAAGAAAATCAAATCATAGGATGTCCTGTGTTGGAAGGGACCCACAAGAATCATCAAATCCACTCTTAAAATAGAATTTTGCCTAAAAAAAATTGAAAGGAACTGGTAGGAGCAAGTGTATGAGATGCTCACAGTTGTTTACCTGGAGCCTCCAGTGCACTTATATGAAGTAGTAAAAATAAAAAGATGATTGCAATTCTTTCTCATCTTTAAGCCTTCTTTTTATTTGCTGACATGACTTCCCATTTTAAAGGGTGTTTTATCATCACTAGTGAGAGTGTGTAGAGGAAAAAAAATCTGGTAGTAGAAGATTAAATTCCTTATTATCTAGATCTTTCAAATTAAAAAATTTAGAATTCCATTCCAAGTAGCCTGTGTTCATATCTGACTCAAAAGAAGACTGTTAGTTTCAGTGCATGTATGGTAGCTAAGAGGTTCACAAGTTACATGATTAATGAAATCTTGGTATCTGTAGTATCCTATGTGTATTGCAGTCCTCAGAATACATGAACTAGCATATGGTTGCTTGAATGGCAGTTCTTACAGAGGGGTACAGCTCTGCTGACATGGCTTTCAGAAGTGTTCTTGCCTATTTCTGTACCATAAACAAGGTAAGGAGCTGATGGTTGTTGAAACAGAATACCACTTACTTTGTGAAACATGGTAACTTATTAAAATGTAGCTCTTTTATATTTATCTTTCAAATGTTCAAAAGAAAGCTAATTTTCCTTATTATCTGTTTAGATACAGAGAGGCTTCTACACAGATGTTTGAGTTTTATCTATGTATCATCCAAACTTCAGTGAAATCTACCTATAAAGTTGACATTTTTAATTTACAGTGTAAGGTGATGGGTGCTTTTTTTTTTTGTAACAGATGTTTGCCAGTATAGAAAGGTGTATCCTTTTAATGGAGGTTCTCCACTGATCCAGCCGTCAGCTTATGATTTTCACTTTAGCTGGAATCAAGTTCCTTATGCTGTTGGTAAGAAAACATTTATTTTTACTCTTTTATCAATATCCCTTAGACCTGTGCTTGGTGTTTCTGGAATTACAGCATGTGTGCTAGAAATACATACAAGTGTAAAATTAACAACATTTCATATATAAATTTGTATTTAATAGATTTTAATAAACATAAATTAATAAATTCTTAAGAATTTATTCATGGAGGAGATGGTAGTTAATGATTGAAATGCACTGCCCAGGGATATGGTGGAGTCTCCCCATCCCTTTAGGTATTTAACACACACATGGACATGGCACTAAGAGATATGGTTTAGTGATGGAACTTGGTAGGTCAGATTGATGGTTGGACTTCATGATCCTGAAGGTCTTTTCCAAAATAGATATCTCTGTGATTCTATAAGCATGCTGCATTAATGATGCAACTTCTGCTATGTGTCTGTTTATAGTGTTTTTTGAAAAGTAGAGCCTTGATGCAAAGTTTTTTCCTTTGAACTTCTTTTCCTTTCTCTTTTTTTCTGTTTTTTATTTCCCATTCAGTCTGCATTCTGCCAGACATGGAGAATGAAATTTTGTTCAGGCTTGATGTATCTGAATGTTCATCAGTTTATTAGGCAAACTTCCTCAAGGGAAAGGGAGATGCCGGAGTAGATCAGATACTCAAGAACAGTCTTCATTGAGCATCCAAGAAACATTTACATTAATCATTCTTCTGTGCCAAATAATTTTTTGTTTCATTGCAGTCTGTGCTTTCCCTTACGTACTTGCCTTCACTACTGATTCCATTGAGATCCGTTTAGTGGTGAATGGAAACTTAGTCCACACAGCAGTTGTGCCTGAGCTTCAACTTGTAGCATCAAGGGTAAGACACAAGAAAAGCATGTTTGACTATTTGTGAGATGTTGGGATCTATTTAACGTAAAAAGTTGTCTAAGCCAAGTACAAACCAAACCAAAGCTCACACGTGTGCTTTCATTTGTGGTAAATATTCATCTGTGTGCTCTTAGTTCTTATTAAGCACAATGAGGATCAGAATTGATCTCACTGTCCTTTATTGCCTGCAGTAATGCATACTTGAGGTATTTGATTGTTTATGGGGCATATGCTATTCTGAACATCACAGAAGTTTCCCCAATATACAGTGAGATAGCCTTTCCCTGATCAGCTCTAATCAATTTAGCAGCAATGCAGCAACAGTGACAATGAAACACAGTGGGCAAACATTTGAGCTCTTACTCAGCAAACGATTAAGAAAGTCTTGTAGTACTAATGATGAGTTCTTTATCATTTCAGTCGGATATTTATTTTAAAGCTACTGCTGCAGTAAGTGGATCATCTCATAGCAGTTCTAAGGAAATGAGTTCAAGGAGTTCACCTCAAACACCTACAGCTTATGACATGCCAGAATGTTCTCTTTCTTCTTCAGAAGGTAACATGGTTTCTAGGCAGTTTGAATAATCATTTGATTGTTCCAGCAGCTTCCACATCTCAGTGTAGCTAATCTTTAGTAGGATGAAATTGATCAGATAAAAGATTTTGAGTTCATAGTTGAGAGTCTGGAAGATAGAAATGTTGTTTACCCAAAGATCTGAATCACCTGTCTGAGCTTTTGTCCCACTGTATCTCTTTTGAATGCATGGCAGAATTATTTTGAAGAAATCATTTATACAGGGGAGGAGGAATTAAGCTTTACTAGCTAGATGAATCTCTGTCAATATGTCCAAGGCTAAAGAAAAAAAGGCACAAAATCATGAGAAAAATTTCAGACTTCACATACACCATTCCTTTCACTTAAAAACAGCTAAACCATCCCTCAATGATTAGAGTTCTTTTCAAATTCAGAATAAGAAGCATTTCTAGTCTCAAAAGAGCTTGCACAATCACTTTACTGTAAGGTAATCTGTGAACAGTTAATCTATGAGGCAACAGTAATGGAGAAACACGGGAATATCGACTAGATAATGCAGTATGTGTGTATGCCTTGGTCTTTTAAATCTGGTATTGTTGGCAGAAAGGGAAAAGAGAAATCAGAATCAAAATTTCAATTTTTAAAAGGCAATGCTGTTTGATGGTAAGCTGTTAGGTGTTTTTTTTCCCCCCAGAAAATTAAGAAAATGCAGAGTATTTTATGTCACGTAAGAAGAGAAGCCATAATTTAAACTGTTTGGGACCCAGACTCCAGTATTCTGGCCACATATTAAAATATCTGGGGAATCTTGAACAGAATAGTGAGTCATGGTCTTACAGTTGGGTTATCAGCCTTAGGACATGTAAATTTACTTCCTTTTTCCATCACTGATTCATCACCGTGCTGAGAGTCAACAGTCTTTTCCTCTGTAAGCCAAAATGTCAGTGCAAAATGTGGTTCTATTTCTTCCTTCTCCTAGCCTACTTACATTGTAAGGTGAAAAGCGAGAAACATCTTGAAGAAGAAAGCAAGAAAGATTACTTGAGTTAAAAAGAATCCCACACAATGATTATAACTTTTCTGTATGATTTTTCATTTTGAAGTATTAAGAACTGATACTGCTGTGAGAGAGTAACATTCTTTTTTTCCTTTTGAGTTTCAGGTGAAGTTGCATGTAAAAACCTGTATAAAATTCCTCTTAGTAATCTGGTTGGGCGAAGCATTGAACGACCTCTGAAGTCACCTTTGACTCCTAAAGTAGTCACTACTCCAACATCCAGTGGCATTACCTCTCTTCCTGTTACTCACTCGCTATCCTTATCTCGCATGGAAATTAAAGAAATTGCAAACAGAACACGTAAAGAATTGCTGGGTAAACTCCCCTTGTTCTTCAGTGTATATATCAGTTACCACTGATATCATTTCTAATTTTTGGAGCATCTTTGGACTAATCTCATTATAGTCAGATTAGTGACAGACAATCATTGTTCATAAATAAGTAGTACAAATAAAACAGTAAGAAAATGGTGTTTGCAAATATATATGACCAGACACTATCTAAACTAAGGTGACCATATTCTAAGTCAGCTGAAAGCTATTTAGTTAAAAATGAAAATTGGTGAAAAAATGAAAATAAAAAGAAGACATTTTTGTGAATGCTTTATTTTCTGATGAGAATATTAAGACTTTTATTCCTTTATTGAGGCCTCTTGGATGAGCCTATTCCCAAGACAGAAGGTGCACAGAAGCAAAAAAAGGTTCCTCGAAGACAGTCAGACCCCAAGCAGGGAGCAGTAAGATCAACTAGTAGTGACAGGTAAATAAATATATGGGCTTTAGGAAAGAGCCTAAGTTAGATCATAAATGTTTTGCGAATTGATTGCTTTTCAACCAGTTTATGCTTTTCCCAGTTGGGTAGGGATTGGGGCCTTTGTGAATTTCATGCTAATGTGTGGTTTAGTATCTAATAACAGCACTGAAATGGTTATGCATAACCATGACATGTTATGAGCAAAGCAAGGCTAAATGGGATTTTGTGGGGACCTACTGCAGTTGAGCCTGTCACTAGGATTTGAACTGCTGAATTCACACTGCAGACTGAAGTATTTTTTTCTTCATATTTTCTTGTCTGACTATTTCCAAAATAAATTTTGCAAAGAAACATTAGTGCATTTGTCTGTTTGGCTCTGCTTACCAGATCCTACTGCCATTATGTTGTTTTCTCTGTTTTTATAACCTGCATTTGTGATGAGTAGCAGCAGAATTCAGCCAAGATACAATAGACTGAGATTATTTTTTTGCTAATCTGCTGCAGTGTAAAACTATTTTGCTATTTGGAAATTATATGGAGGGGGACAATTCATTAGTGTTACCTTTTGGCAATAATTCAATACTTGTAATCTTTGTTTTAATAAGAATTGTTATGGAAGCAGAGTTAAACAGAGAGAAACTCAGTTTTAACGATCTGTCTTTAGGATGACTTGATTGTATCCAGAAATAGCCATTGACCCTACTTGCCCTTTTCTGTGTATTTTTTTTAGTGACTTTTGTCTTCATCTTTGCAGAATATTATCAGCCTCTTTCGAAAGCTATTCTGAGGGTCGTCATCTTTCCACTAGTTCAGATCCTGATTCTGTAGCAAACAGGGAGGAGAGCTCACCATTTAGCTATCCATTTCATCTGACTTCTTTATATGATGAAGACATCATTGACTTGAAGTGAAGACAGACAAGACTGTTCCTTGCTTCACCTTTTCTTACAATTCTGTGAGCTCCGTAGGAATGTCACAAACAGTGCTTCTAGTGGTAAAATGTGGCTGGAAGTATTGGTGATTAATCTTTATAGGTCTCATGTTGTTCTGGCTTGCTTAGCCTGGTTTGGTGATGCTTACATCTTTGACACGTGTACGTTTTCTTATCTCAGTTAATGAACCATTACTTTTCTGTGGTATTTTAAAGGTAGGTTATCAATGAGAGCTTTAGGCTGAAACTGAAGTAAATAAGAAGTATTACTTATTCTGAGCTACGTGAAGTAGCATTCCACGAAGTTAATTGCTGTTACTAATGTCGTGAATTGTTTTACAACAGTGTGTGCAATGTAGGAAGAAGAATTTTGTAATGAAAATCACTCCTTTTGTTGTTTTTTTTATCTTTAAAAAAGCTAAAAAAAAAAAAAAAAAAAAAGCTTCTAGGCAAGATCTTTTCAAACAGTGCAGTCTGTCCTTGAAATGATGCAGCTGTGTTTTGTTCAATGAAGAATCAAGAATATTCTATAAAGATCAGGTGACATATGAACATGCTGTTTTCTCTGACCTGTCTGTGTACATATTTTTAGAGGAACTTGAAAACTGTTTTGGCATTAATCTTTGAGCAGAGGGAATTTTATAAAACATACAAATCTTCCTTAAAAATTTCAACTCAAAATTATACTGTATTTGTCCATCCACTGGAATAACTTTTCTGTAATGCACCTTCAGATTTCCTCATTACAGGCAGAAGCCACCCCCTAATTTTCTTTCTGCAGAAAGATTCCTGTGCAGGCATCAAAATTTGTTGTTGTTTGCTCTTGCACCAAAAATAGAAGTCACTACTTCAGATAAACATATTTTTCTAAGTGGATCCAGACTAAAATTTTACTGCTAGGAAGCTAGTTTTCTATGATGAAATAGCCATATAAAATCTTTTGTTTTCTTTAAGGACAAGATTTCATCATTAAGCTTGATTATTTTTTAACCCTTCCCTCTATGCCAAAAAGTCAATTTTAAACAATATTTTGAAAGAGTTTGCTGTTTTTCATGAAAATGTGATGTTTCCAGGCTTTTTATATATAAAGATGTGGGCTTTATTAGCAGGTATTTCTTGCTCTTTATGTAGACATAATTCTGTATCCTTGATTTTTTTTTTAAACGTAGTACATGTAAGCATGACCATCTGGTGATCTGTGCCTTTTGCTTCTGCCTGTCTGAATGTGAAACTTTTTTTGCAAAGTTTTTCGTGTTCTGTTTATTGTATTATGATGGATTAATATCTCCACCTAAGAAAATATGCAAGGCCATAACTTGAAAGAATCACTTCTTATTCTTGATCAAGAAAAGAAGCAATAATTTAAGCAGTACTTAGTTCAGGAGCAGAAGCAGTATTAACCAGTGGCTGCTCGTATTTTTTTAGTATTTTGGCAACCATGGATGTGTGGGGTGAGCCTTAATAAACTTCTGAAAGGAAGTGCCACCTTAAAGTCTTTGCAGGAGCTTGTAATTCTTTTTCAGAATGTTTCCAAAGACCATTTACCCCAACCTATTTATCTGGTCAGTTGAGGCTTAAGAAGAATTGGTCTGGAAGTATCCTATGGTCCTTATCCTGCTGGAAGTTGTGAACGCTTTTGTGGACTTAATGAATCCACTTTAGGAAGCACTGTTTGCACTTAGATATTTTTAGAAAGCAGAAGCATTGCCTTTTTCAGTACACAAATTTCTGAGTGTAGTATTTAATTTCTTTTGTGTGGGTGTTTTTGAAGTCTGTACCAGTTTGCTGCAAAACTCAGGCTTGATCTGGAAACTTTGCTTAGTGATTTTAGAATATCACATCTTAAATGTACTGCAGAAGTTCACTTCTGTCATTCTAGCATGATTTAACATTAGTGAAGAACATGAACAAACATGTTTAGGTATATCTTGAAAAGACGTGGAGAGACCCTTATAGATGGAGCACTGAAGAAGAATGGAGAAAGCTTGACAGTACTGGACCCCTGCCTATGGTGGTAGGCAGAATGATAAAGATTGGTATTTGTGTCAAACCAAGATGTGACTATACATAGAGGGGGTATAAGGCAAGCGTTACTTTCTTTAAGCAGAGCCACAACAGTGCCAATAGAAAGAAGCTTTGTAGTTCTGCCTGTAATAGCAGCATTGATGATATCTAGCCAATACTAAAAAGCAGCAAAAGGATTGTAAGGAATACAGCAGAAACTTGACATTTTATGCAAGACAAAAAAAATAAAATAAAATAAAAAGACAAGCTTCATGGTATTTATCTGGAACAAGATGTTGGAATAGTTTGAAGATGGTAACATAGTTTCTGCGTCAACTTACTTGTCTTAACCCTGCCTCTTCTGGCCCACCAGCTGAATTTTATGATATAGCTTGACTTAATGGGTCAACTGTTATGTAAGTCACATTGGAAACTACCAGACCTAAAAGAATTCATACTCATATCGGACAGGCAAGATCTGAACAGTGGAAGAATTACCTGTCTCCATTCCTAATGTATGTAGTGCCTTAACAATACCATTTTTGCTTCTGTAATTAATCAGTATGCCGTATAGGCATGTAAGAATAATATTAGAGCTAGTAAAAGGAGATGAAGAGGGGTCAGGCAATGCTGTTTTTTTTTTTTTTTTTATATTACTCCTAGATGTGGTAACTAAGGCTTTATGGTCACATTCATGTCATTTACTACTTACTATAAGAGTATCCTGGAGTGTGCATAGAAGACAGGGAATGTGGTAGTTATGCTTGGATTTTGTTTGATGCAAGCCACGAGAACCAAATTGTGAAATTCTTTATGACATTTGTCTTACTTTAAAGACAAAATAATACATAATGTGAAGCTGCTAGGACAACTGACAAATATCCACTGTACAAGGATGTCGTTTCTGTTGGCTTAAAACAGTCTCATCAGACTCTGACAAATTATGTGCATCTTTGTGTGATGAACTGTTGTCCTCAGAACTAGCAGTCCCAAAATAGGACAAGATTTTAATACATCTGTGTAATCTCTCCTTCTTCAGACCAATGTCAAGTGACCAGGGAAAATGAAATGGCTTCCTGGAAGGTTGGGATGGACTGCTATGCTGTTGTTCACTCCAGTGCCTTGAAGCCATGTTATTTCCTTTCCTGTCTGCAACATGCATGCTTCTATTCAATTAGCTTAGCAGGTAGCCTTGGGCACAAAGTGCAGCCCTTTCCATCTTAAGTACAACCGTTCTGACTTTCACATCTTGTGTTAAAGCTGCCATTTACCTGTGTTCTTGGTGTTGGCTGACCATGATGTGTTTGAGAGAAAATATTTGGAGCTGCAGTAAGGATGGGTAGTAGCTTCATGTAATGGAGAACACTGGAAAATAAGCTTGCTACCACCACCTTCAGTAGAAGGGTGGAAGTCTATGTGAAGGAAGAGCTGTTACCAGCTTGAACGCTTGCTATCAAGCTACGTTAAACTGAAAGTCAGTTCTGGACTCTTACCACAGATAAGTTGCTACAAGAAGTGTTTTGTGTCCTAGCTTGCTGGATTTGTTGGAGGAGGAGGGCTTTTAACTTCTCCTGGATAATGGAATTGTCATCACTTCTGCACAGTACCTTAGTCTGACTAAATTATAGGAATTCAGTTTACTTTGGTGCAAGCAGCAGGACTGAACAGGCAGCTAATTTAGAATGGACTTGTATCGCCTCAACAGCATCAGTAATAACATACGGAATCACAGAATAGATAAAAGTTGGAAGGGACCAGAGGAGATCATCTAGCCCAAAACTCACCCTCAGATATCTCCATTCAAAACAACATAAACTAGAGCAGCTTGTTCGGTATCATGTTATTGAATTTTGATTTTGTTCAAGAATGAATAAGCAACATTTTCAGCAACTCATCATCCTTTTATTACATTTACTTTATAACATGCCTATAAACCATCACAACTTTGAGTAGGACTCGAGCCCTGGGACACATTAGTTTATTCTTTCCCACATGCATAATATGTGGCTCTTAAGGCTGATGCTTGATGAGTCCTTCCCAAGGTCTGTGTTCAGTTTGGAATTTAGGAACTTCAGAACAGAGATAAACCTACTTGTGTTTCAGACTAAATGTCCTTTCTTTCCAGTCTCAGAAATAGAAAGTAATGAAATGTCTCCTGTGGAGAAAGAAAGACTGAAGTACATGGAAGGGTTAAGTGCTCCCATGATGGCAAAAGATAGATTCTAGGTTGAATGAATGTATGTGATTAATAACTTCAGTTGCTTGGTTTGCAAAGGACAGGTGTGACCTATTCTGGTTACAGCTGTTTCCTAGTTTCGAGCTAGTTCTTTTAACTTGTTCTGGCTTTTTTTGTGTTTTTTGTTTGTTTGTTACGTTTGTTTTTGAAATGCATGACTGGATATAAAGTGGCACCCAGAATGAGTAGCAGTTTTGCTGTCTGCTTTCATGTGACTTTCTATGCATATGCAAGTATGCAAGCATTTGTAATTGATTGGTAGATTCAAATTTCAAAGTATTACCTGATTCAAAGTATTTTTGGATGGTCAACTGAATAAACATTAAAACAGTTCTTAGTAAGGCAGGTAACAGGTTAGATTGCACCCACAAGAAGTGTAGTACTGTTACATAGAGCTAAGGTTGCTGTGCCTGCCCTTTCCTCTCTGTTGTTGTAAATGTATTTGGATAAGCCACAGTTTCAAACTCCTGCAGGCCTTTCTAAAGACGTGCATTTATGACTTACATTTGCAGATGCAAGAGCTTCCCCAGAGCTTTTGGCTTAGTCTGCATTTGAGACAGTCTTTTCAGTTTGGATGTTTTAATGTGTATATATACGTGTGTGTGTCATACTGACTAGTGTCATTATTAACAATTTCAATGTCATGTGCCCAGTGCTTGCTAATTCTGTAAAAGCACTTTTCTCAGAAATTCAGGCACAGCCTGATTTTGTGGGGAAACAGGTTATATATCTGAGAACTAAATACATAGCATTAACAATACGAGGAAGCTTCTGTGACAGTATGCAGCAAGCATGCAGGATAGAAAGTATGGATACTGTTACTATAATTGAGCACAGCCATTTCACCAGTCTGCTTAATGCCTAGCTGCTTCACTTTGTTGTTGCAGACCTGCAACTGACTGACTACTTGTTTGCTACTGAAAATTATATAAGGATATGATCTGAGGAAAAACACTGAGATTATTTTTCTCTTATTTATTTATAGCTCTATTACATATTTAACTGGTTGAATGAAAAATGTTGTCTCAAGGTTTTTGCAGAAAGTGTAATCAACCTGCAATGTCAGTTTTAACAGAGACTTTGAATGTTAGCAGGCTGTTTTGTAATTACTGCAGTGTTACAACAGATGCTGAGTCTGTGATCAAAACCTCTCTACTACCACTTGTCTTAAATACCGATGTATTACCATTGTTGTTTAATGTCATGTGATAGTGCATATGCTTTGTGTTTTAGATGTAGCATCTAAATAGAAACATTCCTGTCACAGCTGGAAATGTTTTAAGTGCTATTTATTGTTATTGTGGAGGAGGAAGAAATGATTTACTCCTTCATACGTAATAAATTTTACATCTGTTCTTTCTCTCACACTTGCAGGGCTAATAGCTTTTCTAAATTTGGTTCAGGGATTACTATAGTTCTCTAGAAATGTTTTAAACCTGTTGTTCATTTAAGTACTGTTACACCCATAAGATTGGCCTTAAGCTCTATCTCTCTTTGCCAAGAACCAATCCAGGATTGGTTTGTTTCTGGGCCTTGTTAAGACTCAGACCTTCTCCAGTGGTAGACTTTACCCCTTATGTTAACGCTATAAAAAAGAATTTACTCTTTTTTTTCTGGCAAAGGGTATATTCTCTCAGTCTATACAATCTATTAATTCCTTCTGAAAAAGAGACTCCAAATACATCCTGCTGAGAGCAAAAACCTGTCTTATGATTTAAATGCAGTCCTAACCCCCTTGACATCTCTGGGAGAAATAATGCCATCTTAACACTAGCACCCACAACAACCCAGCCTCCATCTATCTACACTTTGGATCAAGACTTATTCCATGGACAGGCATCTTAGATGCAGAAGCAGTAACACACATGAAGGAAAAGTTAACAGCAATCTGAAATTAAAGCCCTGACTGTAGCATTAATTTCTTCATTGTAGCATATGTAGGGAAATGTGAAGGGGGACAAGAAATTTTTTCATTATTTAAAAAATTATATCTTAATTTACCTATTAGAAAAAAAGACAGCAGACAATACATTTAACATTCTTTCGTGTCCATTGCTGTCAGTCTGCATCAGGTCAGGAAAAACAAACAAACCCAACCAACAGTAATAATAAAAAAAAAAAGTCCAAGACCTACACAAGGAACATATACTACAGCAAGTATGCAGTGATAATCAAGTGCATGCAAATACTTATAGATTTTGAGGGGACGAAAAAAAAAAAGTAGATTTTACAAAATTCATTAAAACAGTTGTATAAGAAGTTGTGTGACTGTCTACCAAGTGATACAGTTAGTTTTAGCAATAGCACCACAAATAATGATGTAAAGGTTTCATATCAGCAAAAGCCTGAGATTTAAGATTTTCTGAAGTAGGCCTCAATCTGTTCCAGGGTCTGTCCTTTTGTTTCAGGAACATAAAAGACTGCAAAAGTCACACTGAGGCAGCAGAAGGCGGAGAAGAGCCAGAAAGTCCCATAGGATGTTAAGAAACCCTAAGGCAGGGAGAAAACAACAAAAAAAGTATAAGTCACTACTCTACAACCACAATCTATATATACTGCTGAAGAAGACTGTGGCCCAAGGCTTTATTGGGAGCATCTTTGATAGGTTTCTATATAAAAATAAGTGTTGGATTTTGATTTATGCTGCTTACTATAAAATCGTGAAATTCCTTGGTCACCAGAAAGGCCATAACCCAGTTTATTAACACACAGGCACTACTTGATATGCCCCTTGCTTTAAGTGGGAAGATTTCAGACATTACCAGCCATGGAACTGGACCCCAGCCAAGAGCAAAACCTGTAATTACAAAAAGAAGAAAATAAATGTAAGTTAGGTATATTTCAAAGGGGAGAGTATCAGGCAAATAATGCTACGAGAGTCGGTTATTTTAGGGGAGCGTGCTAAACGCTAGTGCACTTTAAGTCAAAGTATGAGGATTCTTAACAAGCAAAATTTCTTTAGAAGTTTCTGAAGTGGTCAACTTAAAAATTAATCTTGTTTCTAACTTGCTGCTGTCTTGATCTATCACAGAATTCATTTTGGCTCAGATACTTTTTCCCCCCCCCCATTAATGGCTGTCAAGTTATTCAACCTGAGCAATTACTATTTAGTATCAGCACAAGGAGGTATAAGTTTATTTTGCAGAACACTGGCTTAACTATTTAGCTTCCAGCTTGATCACAAAGGTTGTGAACGATCAGCATCGCTTTGTCTAATACACTAAAAAGTTGTATCAAACACAGCTCCATTTTTCAAGAATGTGAGGAAAATGGAACAAGTCTGTCACATTCACCAGAAAGTCCAAGCTTCACGTAATATTTACTTAGAAGCCTGTTCTACTTACCAGCAACAAAGAGTCCGAGGCTTACCACTGCAAGCCAGGATAGTCTAGTTTCTGTTCCTGGAGATACTGAATTTAAAGTGAACCACAGATCAGCATTTGATGAGTTGTTCCCATTGGGAAGGACCATTTTAAAGTAAAACCCAAACAACGCAGTACTGAGAGCCATGATTATCCCTGAAAAGTAAGCAATAACTAAGTTGTCAATGATAGTTGCTTAGGTACTCTTCTTATTGAGAGCTAAATGCAAGACATGCTGGCTCTAGCAGAAGTGTTTCTAGAAAGATAATGTTATTGGAAATAAACATTAGCCTAAACAAGAATGAAAAATGTAAATCATTCCACACACAAATTAAACCAGTCTTTACAGCAGTCATTACTATTGAGTGTGCAATGTGACAACTATCAACGATTTGTCCAAAGTAAAAATCAGCCTGGTAAAAAGACAAAAAGATATCTGTAAGTCGTTGCAAGGAGTTCAGCCTACAAAGTATATATAACATGACAGCTTCCTCTTATGAATTAGGGTTTAAGCCATCAGTTATAATCCACTTATAAAACAAAGCACTTGAAATAAATAAATTGTAATACTTAGTTCCCCCAATGGTTCTAACACTTCTTGGTACTCTACATATTTCTTCTCATGGAACAAAAGTCAGTAAGTTATTTTACCAGACACATAAAGCAGCACTTTTCTTCCAGTTTTATCTATGATAAGTGCAGTCACAGCAGTGAAACATACTTGTATGGAACCCACAACAACAGAAGCCATTCTGCTGTCCTGAAATAAAGTAGGAGACAGGGAGAAGAATTTGCTCTTTCAGGCTGATAACAGGATCATTTATCAGGCATTAGAGATGCATTTGTTTCTTAACTCTGGAATGAGAAAAACTGTACAACGTAAATTAACTAGGGGAAGGAATACATAAAAATAAAATAAATAAAGACATCCACATTAATTAACATAACATATTGGTCTCTTAGTAAGTTATTTAATAAGTCACAATTTCCCCCTAGTGTATGACTTTTTCTGAAGCACTGAATTTGTAACTGTATTTAAAATATATATATATATATTACGAGGATGACTATAATAAAGATTTCTACCCATATCAAAGTTTCAGACAACATACTTCCCCACCAAAAAAAAAAAATAAATAAATAACATTCAGGTATGCCAAAGTAACACAGTTTAAGAGGGCATCTATAATTTAAAACAAAAGACGACCAACACTCAAACTGTTACTTACGATGCGGACGGGATCAATATCAAGTCAGTTTGTTACACATTCTATACTTATTCACCACCAACTAAGATGAAACTATAGACATTTGACAGCACACTCTGATTACCTGGAAGTTTGCGTCTTCAAAGATTGTTTCTGCATAAAACATAACTGCATTAATGCCTGTTACTTGCTGGAGAAACATCAGAATCACACCAATAAGAAGTGGCCTGTAGATTGAAGGATTCTTAAATTCAAAGAGGCTTAGTCCCTGTTAAAAAAGATGATGCAACGGTTCCATGAAAAAAATAGTATTTTAAATGAACAAAAAATAAAAATCCTCAGAACATTTCAGTATGTTCAAAGAGTAAGTTTTCCACCCCTCTTCAGCAAAATTAAATTTCTTAGTAGTAAAAGTGTTTACATTTGAAGCATGAGAACTCCAGGAAAATATTTTTAGCCTTTCTTCAGGTTCTAGAGACAAAAATCAATGATACTTTGCAGAGAAAGTTAACATGAAAGAATCGATAGTTTGCAGAAATAAAACTTCAGTTACTAGACATGTCTGTCTAAGCTAGTATCTCATTACAAGAGATTAAATACTGCTTTTAAAGTGGTGCAGTAGCAAATAAGTGTTAGAGGCGCTGAACAGTCCTATAAAACTGCTAATTACAGTAAGAAAGCATAGCTATCTATCGTCACAGTAAGATCATGAGCCCAACTGCTACTCATGCATACCAGTGGCAGCCAACACTGATAGCAGTTGCAGCTGGAAGGCAGAAGAAAAAAAGATTATTTGAATCTCACTGCTTCTTAAGTTCATTTGTGATGAAACAGGTTTGGACCACTGTAGAAAAGGCTATTAACTAAGCTATGATAAAAATTCTTTAATTACACTGTATACTTCCAGACTTTTTGTCTTTAGCATAAAACAGATTCTCATCACCTCCTCCTCAACATTAGCTTCAATTTGCCTGCATTCCCATTCATGGTCCACATACGGTCCTCGCAGAAACTGTAAAGCAGCTATAGCTTCTGCACGTTTCTTCTGATCCAGCAGAAATCTCGGTGTTTCAGGCATGAACAACATAAACAAAAGCATTATGCATGGTGGAAAAGAACATAATACTGCCAGCCAGTGCCATTTTAGTGTCAATCCTGCACAACAAAAAGGAAAAAAAACATCAGCTACAAAAGAATTAACATCTGTACAACAAAATTAACGGTTGTACAAATGAATTGATGTTTGCTTTCAATTCCTTAGTGTAGTTCTTTCATTACATGTTGTATGGGAACTGTTGAATCATGGCCTGAACCTCTGATTGACCACCTGAGGCAAGCACTGAGTCAGCCATGGGAGCACGGGTGAAAGCAATTCACCTGTGTGCCTGGAAGGAGTGGAGCCAGGCTCCACCTCTCCTAGACCCCATTTAAGGGCTGACTTCCACGAAGGAAGGATCTCTTCCTGGAGATCGCTCCTTCTGGAGTCTTGCGAGCCTACAACACCGGTGAGCACCTTTCCTTTGTTTGACTATTCTTACTAGCCTGACTTCTCTATATACCTGTTAACCTTACAACCTGTTAACCTTACACATGTACTAATTCTTTTTTGTAGAAACCTAACCCCAATACCTGCAATGTAGGCTCCAAGTATGCCAGTCACCACCATCAACTGGACAAAAGAGCCAAGCATGCCACGAACATTTGTATGAGATATTTCCGATATATACACCTAAAACAGGGAGAAAAAGTCTAATAATTACCTCAATCCAATGTAGGATCAAGAAGTAGAGAAATCAATTATTTCTGAAATCCAGATGTATTTCCTAGAAACCCTCCTCAAAAAATGCCTCAGTAAAACGGAGAAGGTAGAATAGTATCATCTCATAAATACATATTAGCATTATGAAAAACCAGGGAAAAAGGGAGACCCTAAGAAGAATATTGATGCTGTCAGTTAATGATCCGACAGATAAATGAACTTGCATTAGTAAGGGCTTCCTTTGCTAGCCATATTCAACAACAAATGCATCATTGCAAAACACTCTGGTGCTTGGGACAGTGCAGAAACTTATAGCCCAAGCCACATGTAAAAGTCTTTGCAAATCTAAATTGGAACTTTTTTAATTCACTGTAAAGACTGGGTATTATTTCATTCTCCAGAAAATCCAAAATTAATGATTCTTAACATATATGAACAGCAGGCATCACATCTCATCCAATATCTGGGGTCAGCTTAAGTTTTTCAATTATTTTTCTTTTAATGCATTGATCCTAAGTCAACAGCTACAGATTAGCAGTAGAGAAAAAACAGAAATGCCCCCCCCCCCTTTTTTTTTTACATATACAATTCTTCCTAAAGTTAATATTCTTTCCAAAAGAAAATAAGTATTCCTTAGCTCAAGAATAATTCAGATCTACAAAACCACAGTATTGCATATGTCATTCTTCTCCATTGTCACTGCAATTTTATATATCTTTTACAAATAACCTGTACATGAACGCCTTTACATAAGGAAACTCAAGAGCTCAAGTCCAGGAAACAGAAAGTAGTTGTGTGTTAATATCTGTGAAGGAATTCTGTCTGCTTTTTAACAGACTACATAGCAAAGCTCTTAGTAATGGAAGAAGTTGCACAAGATAACCATTTAGAACCCACTGCCCCAATTTTTTGTTTAGTTTTAAAGTATCTACATTGATAATAAGCATTTATTCTGTACTTCATTGTGGCTTCCTTTTATGTTTCAGTTCACTTTTTACTTCAAAAACTAGGAATGCAGAAACACCAGAAAATAAACAAACTCAAATACTAAAATTCTAGACAGTTTATTTAATGCTACTGCTAGATCCAAAAGAATTTTTTCATAGAATGGCTGGGATTGGAAGGGACCTTAACAATTATCTAGTTCCAACCCCCAGTTTGACCCAATAGGTCAAATAATACCAGAAAAGGAAGAGAAGCACAAATTATTTCCAGTAAACTACTGCAATGGTATTTCTGAATGCATGAGAAAAGTTAATATTCTGAAGATAACAGTTTAATGGAAGCAGAAGTCACTACTTCTGAGTAGGCTCCAGGGAGACCAGATAGCAGCTTTTCACTATCTAAAGGAGGGCTATAAGAAAGAAAGGGACAGATATTTCAGCAGAGTCTGCTGTGACAGGACAAGGAGAAATGGTTTCAAACTAGAAGAGGGGAGATTTAAACCAGATATAAGAAAAAAGTTTTTTACAATAAGGGTAGTGAAGCACAGACACAGGCTGTCCAGAGAGTTGGTGGATGCTCCATCCCTGGAGACATTCAAAGTCAGGTTGGAGCAGGCTCTCCTGATTTAGCTGTAGGTATCCTTGTTCATTGCAGGAGAACTGGACTAGATGACCTTTAAAGATCCCTTCAACTCAAATGATTCTATTCTACAATTCTACTTGGCCTTGCACTAGGATTTATAAGTGACTGTAGTTTAATTGCAAATCTTAAGTCTTTACCATTATTTATACAAAATTTAAAGAGATAAATATTATTAGACCATTGCAGAATATAAACAGAAGTAATCACAGAATCACAGAATGGTTTGAGTTGGAAGGGACCTTTAAGATCATCTAGTTCCAACCCCCCTGCTATAGGCAGTGACACCTCCCTCTAGACCAGGTTGCTCACAGCCCCATCCAGCCTGGCCTTGAATGCTTCCAGGGAGGGGGCATCCACAGCCTCACTAGGCAACCTGTTCCAGTGTCTCACCACCCTCACATAAAGAATTTCTTCCTGATATCTAGTCTAAATATGCCCTCTTCCAGTTCAGAACTATTCCCCCTTGTCCTGTTGCTACCTGCCATTATAGAAAAGTACCTCCCTCAGCTTTCCTATAGGCCCCCTTCAGCCTGGGAGGCTGCTATAAGGTCTCCTCGGAGCCTTCTGTTCTCCAGGCTGAAGAGCCCCAGCTCTCTCAGCCTGGCTCCCTAGGGGAGGTGCTCCAGCCCTCTGATCATCTTCGTGGCCCTCCTCTATCAATTAACAGACAGAAGAAAAATCAGAATGATCATATCACTGTAATAAGAATGCATAGTACAGAAGCGCTATTAGAAGAAGCAAAGCTTTTTTTAATTTACATTTTCATCATTATTAAAAACATGCAAAATATGATCCTATAACAATCAGTTGATTCTAAATCCACTGCCTTTGCTAGAATTACTCAGTTACTACACCCAAACCACCTATAGTCATACTACAGAATAACAAATGCTCAAATAGAAAAGCCTTAAAAGCAAACAATTAAACAAACAAGCCACTTCGCGACCAGAAATGATGCTCTACTTACTGGAACAACAAGTGAAGTAATTCCACTGGCTAAGCCAGTTAGTATTCGTCCAAAATAAAGCATCCAGATGTTCTGAGCTGAAATAATAACTATATATCCAGAGACATATGGTATTGAACACAGCATCAGACTCAGCTTTCTCCCAATTTTATCCACAAGGTAGCCTCCCAGTATTCCTCCAGCAGCAGCTCCTAATGTTACTACAGACTTCAAAAAACAAGTTAAAAAATACATATCATAGAATCATAGAATGCTTAGAGTTGGCAGTGACCTCTGAAGGCCATCCAGTCCAACTCCCCTGCAGTGAACAGGGACACCACAGCTAGATCAGGTTGCCCAGGGCTTTATCCAGCCTCGCTTTGAAAGTCTCCAGGGACAGGACATCAACCACAACACTAGGCAACCTGTTCCACTGCCTCACCACCCTCACTGTAAAATATCTTCTATCTATATCTAACCTAAATCTACTCTCTTTGAGCTTGAAGCCATTTCCCCTTGTTCTATCACCACAGACCCTGCTAAAGAATCTGTCCCCTTCTTTCCTGTAGCTTCCCTTTGGATACTGACAGGCCGCCATCAAGTCATCTTGCAGCCTTCTCTTCTCCAGGTTGAAGAGCCCCAGCTCTCTCAGCCTGTTCTCATAGGAGAGGTGTTCCATTCCATGGATCGTTTTTGTGGCCCTTCTCTGCACACGCTCCAACAGGTCTATGTCTCTCCTGTACTGAGAACTCCACATCTGGACACAGTAATCTGGATGCAGCATTCCATCCGGAATGGATGATGCCCCATCCCTGGAGACTAGCTGTGGCGTCCCTGTTCATTTTAGGGGAGTTGGACTAGATGGCCTTCTGAGGTCCCTTCCAAATCTAAGGATTCTATGATTCCATAGATATATATATAGATATATATATATACACATCTATATAGATAGATAAGCCTATCTATCTATATAGATATATAAATAACACACTACAAATTCTTTTAAGTAAATAGCTTCTGGAAAAAAAAATGCATGCAGGTGTTTTGAAAAACAAAATAAACATTAACTTCTTATCAAATCATAGTCAAGAAGCACAATTCACCACAATTGGACAGCAAGCAATTCTCAGGTCACATACAAAGCCCTTTCAGTGGAGAAAGAAATGCAACAGTATGGTTTTTTATCTGTTCATTCACAAACTGGCTTTCCAAACTGTTTTAAAGCCCTGAAGATTGTTATTGTGAATAACCTGAAGTCCAGCCTGCATCCCAAAAGCTGATATTCCCTGTGTCAACGGATTGCACCCAATTTATTCACAAGTTGATTTTCTGTCCCTTGACAGATTCAATTAAGGAGATTAAAAGTTGACAGAAAACATTTTAGCATCAAAAAAGAAGTTACAAAAATAAGGGCATTTATTTATATGTGCAGAGAGTTAGCAGAGTATAACAATGGTATTACTTAGGAAAAAATTGAATCAATCACTGAGGTCACAACAAAAAATCATTATCAAGATCCTCATTTATATTCATTCTTAAGAGGAGTAAGACTGCCTCAAGATGCAGCATTGAGGAACATGCATGAGACACAAGGGTGACGGACTTGATGATCCCTGCGGTCTTTTCCAACCTTAACGATTCTATGTAAACAGCATCTTCTTGACACCATGAGGGGAAATCACAAGAGAGTAATGTATCATACAGAAACTTACCCCAAACCACGATGCCTGATTGCTGTCCAATCGTAATTTCGGATTGCCGATTTTCCTCAGCTCTGGAATAGCAGGTGAGCTATAGCCTAGCACGAAGCCAAAGCTAAGTGGTCCCAGGACAGCAGCGAACGTGGCCAGATACAGCTTCTTGTTTTGCACTCTGAGGCGGAAGATACCGACAAGGATCGAGCCGCCACCCCCTCACGGCTCCGGCCCCTCATGGGGCCGTTAACGCGCAGATGGACCCGACGGAGGTTCTGACCCAGACGTCACATTTTCCGCGTTCCCTTCCGCTCCCCCTCGCGCCACTGAAATCGGCAGCGGCCGAGCTCCAGTGCAGCGGGGCTGCCCCTAAGCCCGCCAGAGGCAGAGACGCAGCACCAAACCTCACCTCAGGTAAGCGTCCGAAGTAGGGTGAGCCAGCAGGTACTGGGACTCCTCTGCCGCCATGTCCCGGCCGCAGGAGGGCGCCTTGGAGCGAGTAACCTCAGCTGCTTCTACACGGCCGGCAGCAGCCACCCCAAAGGGCAGGCTCCGACCCGTGCACGGCGCCAAACGCAGAGAAGTAACGCAGCGCTTTACGGCTCCAGTTCAGACGGAAACGGCTGAAGTGAGGCAACGGGGCGCGGTGACGTTTGGAGGATGCGCCGGAAGCTGCCCGAGTATGGAGCGCCGTGGGCTTTGGTGATGTGCCACCCCTTGGGGTGACTACCGGTTCGCTCGGTGCAGGGGCCCCGCCCCTCCTCCGGCGCCGGAGGTGACCGAGGCTCCCATCGCTGTCCGAGGGCGGCAGCCTTCCGTGAGTGTCCGCAGGCTGCGGTGCGGACCTGGAAGTAGCGGGAGACCGTCCTTCTGCTGTTGAAGCGATGGCCGCGGGGAAGCCCCAGCCCCTGCCGGGCCCTGGACGACCGTGCGAGACGTGGTGGCTGCCTGCTGAGGGACGCTGCGCGCCCTGCCGCTACCTGAGGTGAGCGCCGCGGCCCACTGGAGCCGTGTGGGCGGCGCCGACGGCTCTACTGCGAGTGGGCGGAAGGCGCTGGAAGTCTCCGGGCTGCGCCGTGCTCTGTGCGAGCGGAGGTGGACGGGAGCGGCCGTGAGTGGAGCGGTTGCGGATAACGCGTAGAGCAGTGTGCAGATGGCACTGGCTGCAGTTAGAGATTGCTTGTTCTTAAGAAAACGTGCCTATTGGAGTGGCAAACACAGTGCCGAATGTGCTGAAGAAATCCCTTATGTTCTGTCAGTAGTAAAAGTTACTGTACGAGCTTCTGAACAATAGGAGCAGCTGTTTCTGTGTATTTAATTAAGAAGGCCTTAAGGTTATTCTTAAGATATTATCAAGAAGTAATACTTATTTACATTTGTAGCCTTTCGTAGTGAAGACTGTACTTTTCTGTGTCATGTTCTGAGATGTACTTCAAGGTTTTACTCCGCAAAGGTAAAAGCATGCGTATTATGAACTCCCATTCGGATTCCCCAATTCATTTGATTTGGGAGATTCTATGAATTAAATTCACTTAGTTATCTAATGCATTGAATGGGATCTCCCACAGAAGATAAACCTGGCTTTTTAACTGTTTGCCCCATGCTCATCTTTATAAGCCTATTGTAGGAACTTGAGATGCCACAGCATATAAAAATAAATACAGGTCATATAGTTCAAGAGGTAGCATTTCAAGCTGTCAGTTTCACAGGCCTGTTCATAGGAAATAAACTGAGAAAACAGGGAGGGGGGGAGGAGTTTGTTTTATAAGAAAAAAACAAGATGTCAGGGAGGTACAAAAGAGGTTACATGTCCTTCAACACAGTTCTCCAGACATCTCTTTGTATCTTCTTTAAGCACAAAGCAGGTAACTTTTTATGAAGTAGTTACGACAAGAGTCTGAGTTCATTCAGTAATTAGCTTCTTATTTTTCTGTTTTTATGCTTTGTTTTCTTCCTTTTTTCAACTAAACAATAAGTAAACTGTAAAACAGCATTTATTCACTAAAGTAGATTTAAAACTTAAATCAACTCTTACTGGATTCAGAATGTGAAAATGTTAACTCATTACATGAAAGATGTAAATATTCATAGTGAATGCTAGCATGCACTTTCTCGTACAACTCACTTCTAAGTCTTAAGTAGGACAAACAGTAGTTCAAAGTATGTGCGAATGCTTCATACTAACCTAATGAATATTTTGTGCTGTGATTGGTCATTTCAGTCTGTGCTTTAACATGCCATTTGAAATACTGATGTACCAGTAATAATGATGTGATGCTTACCTTGTTTTCTGAACAGAACTAATACAGTATTTTGATGTACCGCAGGTAAATTTTTCCATAACCTTATGGAGAAAAAGGACTTTGAAGCATGGCTTGATAACATTTCTATTACATTTCTTTCTCTGACGGACTTGCAGAAAAATGAAACTCTGGATCACCTGATTAGCTTGAGTGGAGCAGTCCAGCTCAGGCACCTCTCCAATAATCTAGAGATTCTTCTCAAGAGGGACTTCCTCAAACTTCTTCCATTGGAACTTAGTTTTTATCTGTTAAAATGGCTTGATCCTCACACCTTACTCACATGTTGCCTCGTCTCTAAGCAGTGGAATAAGGTTATAAGTGCCTGTACAGAGGTGTGGCAAACTGCATGTAAGAATTTGGGTTGGCAAATAGATGACTCTGTTCAGGATCCTCTGCATTGGAAGAAGGTTTACCTAAAGGCTATTTTAAGGATGAAGCAACTGAAGGACCATGAAGCCTTTGAGACATCCTCTTTAATTGGACACAGTGCCAGAGTATATGCACTTTACTATAAAGATGGTCTTCTGTGCACAGGTAGGAGGTTCAGAAAACTTGGAGTCTTACTATTCTTTGTTATCTCTGCCCACCAACTCCCCCATTTGATTAATGACAAGTTGATTTTTCTTGACCAGACAGATTATTTTCATAATGCAAACTCAGTTTAAGGCAATTCACTTTTTTTTTTTTCCAATTTCTGAAACATCTGGCATGCTATCAAGCTCACTAAACATTTTAATAGGAAAAAACAAACAAACAACCAGGAGACCAATTTATCTATTGGTTAAAAAAAGAGATGGTTATAGTGCTGCATATTGTTCTTCAGATTAGCAAGCTCGTTTGAGAAGTACATTTATGTTAGGTATCCTCTTAGAGGATATCTGTGATCTCATTAAGGTTAAATGGAGTTTGGTCTCACAGTGTGGTCACTGTAGTCTCAAGCTGTGTCAGGAAAAGTCTGTCTTCCTGGCAGTAAGATAATTTCTCTGTTACATTCTTAAGCACTTTCAGTTCTTAACATGATCTAGTTTCTTGTATGAATACCTGTAAACTAGATTTAACCTTGCTACTAATCTGATATGCATATTGCAGTGATGGTTTCAGCTTCCTTCCTGAAGACTGCAGATTTCAAGATTTCAACGTGAACTCAGAAATACACATCCTTCCACATCTTCTGGTACACTAGGGTGGTTACTAGAAACCAGCGACTAGACTCTAGACAGTCTTTTCATTTTACTAGTAACCAGGGAAGGAAAATACAAAGGAAACAGCACTGTCAGACCTTACTGGGAAGCTGCATACTTCTGTGCTGAAACCAAAAGGGAAAAAAAAGGTGGAAGCGTCTAGGATTTTTTTCCAGTCTCCAAAGCCAGCAAACTTGAGTTGCTGTTATCAATTTTGGTGGAGAAAGGAAACGCAGGTGAAAGGGCCAGGTATTCATCTGCTATCTTTCCATCTTTCTCTACGAAGAGATTTGATGGACTCCTTTCCTACGTGAAACAAAGAAAAGCTTGCAGTACAGTCAGTGGCTCTACGTGGATGTGATCTAATCGTATAAAACTTCCAGGTATTTTTCTCAGTAGACACTTCCTGATAGAGGGAATGTTGGAAACTGTGGAAGGTTCTAAAAGCGTGTGGACAAACTGGAAGAGAGACATCTAGCATCTTTAGATTGTTAATTCTTTCCTCTGAGGAAAGGCTGAGAGAGCTGGGACTATTTAGCCTACAGAAGGGAAGGCTTGAAGGAATCTTATCAATATATATAAATACCTGAAGGGAGGGTGCAATGAGTTCAGAGCCAGGCTCTTTTCAGAGGTGCCCTGTGACGAGGCAGTGGGCACAAACTGAAACACTGGAGGTTCCATCTGAACATCAGGAAACCTTTCTTTACTGTGCAGGTGATGGAGCACTGGCACAGGTTGCTCAGAGAGGTTGTGGAGTTTATCTCTTCAGAGATTTGGTGAAAATTCCGTAATTAAGACATACATGGAGGACTAGTAATTTTATTTAGTATTTGTTTCCAATTATCCTGTTGTTTTATATTCCAGGATCAGATGACTTGTCTGCAAAACTGTGGGATGTAAGCACAGGTCAGTGCATCTATGGTATCCAGACACACACTTGTGCTACAGTGAAGTTTGATGAACAAAAACTTGTAACGGGCTCTTTTGATAACACAGTAGCCTGTTGGGAATGGAGCTCTGGGGCAAAAACACAGCATTTCAGAGGACACACTGGCGCAGGTATGTTGAACATCTCAGATTTTATTTTCATCAGTAAAGTAACATGTCATCGTAGAACAGATTATAATTTAAGTTAGCTTTGTCCACAGTAGTATATTTTTAAGGCTCTTTCCCAGATCACATTGTGGGAGGGAAGTGGCCAGAATATATCTAGATCTGTCTACCCTTGAATAACGCCAAAGTATAGCCATATAGTGTTTTGTAGGTATAGAAACAATGCTAACTATCATGGCGATTTAGTGCCTTAGAGTCTAGAATAAAAGATAAACCCTGTTTATCACCTGTTAACAGGGAGCATGTGACAATGGGAGTTCTTTAAATTCCCTCACTGGAGATAGTCTTACAGGAAAGAGCACAATCAAACCTGGGGATCTCTGTTTGCATTTCTGTCTTAATTCTGTCCTCTACCACAGAATATCCTCAACTGAACTGTAGGTCTGTTCTCCACAAGTAATGAGATGTATCAATTGTAATAATCTTGCTGGAATTGATTTCTTAGAACTATTAGGATCAGAACTTCAACATAAACCGGCCATAATGGAACCAATGATCTTCATGCTTTTAATTTGAACAAACAGCTGGTAATTTTGCAGTGTAAACTCAGGAATAGAGAGTAATAATTTATGTTCAAGAGCAACAGTTAAAGCTGTAATAGTCAGTGAATTTTGACCTAGTTACAGTATCACAGGAAAACACATACATAGAGACTGTTGCTGCTTTTGAGAACCCTCTTTGCTTGTAGTTTTTAGTGTGGACTACAACGATGAACTTGATGTTCTAGTCAGTGGCTCTGCAGACTTCACTGTGAAAGTGTGGGCCTTATCAACAGGAACATGCCTGAATACCCTTACTGGACACACAGAATGGGTCACTAAGGTGGGAATATTGTTTTTTAATTAATCTTGGTAAATATTTGCATGAAGTTTGCACGTTGTTCTAACTTTCTATTTTCTAATCCCAGTCCTGCCCGTAGGTGTAGAATCTGAAGATCAGGAAATGTAGATATTGCAAAATAATGTTTAAACAGAAAGAAAAGCTGTAACTAAACTTTTCAAAGGATTGAAGAGATTTCTGTTCTGAAGTAGCTGGAATAATATTAGGAATCAGCATTTGTTTGAAAGATCAAATGAATGCAGTGGTTTAGAAAGAAAGCTACTTTTAAAATGATGTAGAAAAGTAACGATCGTGATAACCAAAATCTAAGCATAAAAAGTGTTCTGAAGTTTAGAAATGGTATTTCACTCATGAGCATTTCAGAAATCGGAATGTGCATTGAGGGCAGAATTCTGGAAAAGTACATGTGTTAGCTTATCTATACAAGAAGTTCTCACTAGTAGGAACAAGCAAGTGTAAATGGTAGTTTCCCTTTAGGTGCTGAAAGCATCTGTATTACTTTTGACCATTTGTGCTGTGTATTCTTGTGTAATGAAATGGACAATGCAAGTGAATGCTTGGTTAGTTAACAGCATCAAAATAAGTCATTACATCCTTCAATTACAGGTAGTTTTGCAGAAGTGCAAAGTCAAATCTCTTATGCATAGTCCTGGGGATTATATTCTTTTAAGTGCAGATAAGTATGAAATCAAGGTATGTACCATATATCGTACATGTATCATTGCAATACCCAAGGAAGCAGAATACTTGAGTGCTTTTCTGATTCAGAAATAATACAGGATTTTTTCTCTCATAGTCCTTGCTTTTAAAGATATGTACAAGACAAGAAACTCTTTGGAATCTAACTATTCACTGATTTCCTTCATGTTTAGAATCAAATGGTAGATCAATATATATAATAAAATTCAAAATATAAGTGTTTTTTATTGTATGCCTAGTATGCTAACTTGTCAGTGAGACGCTTACTGCAAATACTGCTACTGTTGCGAACTGTTGGGTTGGAGGATGCTGTATGTAAATAGTTCATGGCTATGTGTTACAAGTCAGTTATAGAACTGATGTTCACATTAAAGAAGATAAATATTTTTGAAAAACAGGCACACATTTACCTGCTGCTTTACAAGAGACTGTAAGCCTTGTTTAATTTGTGTAATAGTTTATAATTTGAATGTTTTATGGTCTTAAACTGTTCTCTAATTCTAGATTTGGCCTATTGGAAGGGAAATAAACTGCAAGTGTTTAAAAACACTGTCTGTTTCTGAAGATCGCAGCATCTCTCTACAACCCAGATTGCACTTTGATGGTAAATACATAGTGTGCAGTTCAGCACTAGGATTATACCAGTGGGATTTTGCCAGCTATGATATTGTCAGGTAAATGTTTCAGCTTAAGATGTGCAGAATTTATTCTCAAGGCGTGCTTTAAAAAAGTATAGCGTGTTAGTTTTAATCCTTTAGATGTCATTCAAAAGGATCTTGATTAAAAAATCTTTAAACATCATTATTCACAAATATTGCCGCGTTTCATTCTAATTTAGCTCTAATTATACCAACCATTTGATTGCTGTTTTGATTTCTGGCCACAAGCCAGTCCTCTTTCGTATTTTCAATACGTGAGTTTTAGATTTTTTAAATAGACTTAAATCAAGCTGCATTGGCTGTAGTTCTGAACACAAAACTGTAGTGACAAGAAGCTAATATTGCTATGGGAATTGCTCTGCAGTGAAGCAGAAGGCCTTTTCTGGGAGTCATTTGATGGGACAAGATATTAAAAAGACTTATTCCTTATAGCACTACTGAACTGAGATCTGTCATTCTCAATAACTGGGTGGAACGTTAGTGAAATCTATCAGATTGCAAAAAAGGATAAAATATTCTGTTTTAGAAAAAAAGTGTGACTTTATCTATTGGAAATGGTGTAACAATCTTTGCGGTGACATCAAAGATTCTAACTTATTAAAGAAAAAAAAATGTATTCTAGAACTCTTAACAGACTCTTAATTGAAATGGCTGGAATTTTTTGAAGAGTACATGCTATAGGAAGATCAGCTCCAAAAGAAGTGCTTCTTCTAAGATGGAATTCCTCAGTTATTCTTACTATTAGCTTACCTTCCCATGTTTCAAAAGAGAAAGGTAGTCACCCACTGCTAAAAACAGATTTTCATATCCATGTTTTTGTGCCTCAGTTCTGTGCATTATGTAACTGTATGGTCAAATGCCCAGTCAGCTGTGGAAAACTTATTCTTTTCAATTTCTGTTCAAGTTTTATTTATGAAGCAAAAAATCCCAAAGGTATAGTAGAATTAATATGCATGGTCTTTTTTCCCTGAGATAGATATGTTTAGTTTACACTAAGGGTCAGTAAAGCAGCATTCTGTTAAGTACCAATCTTGAATGATTTATTATAGTGTCAGAAGATGACATTTTTACACTTTATTCTCCAACTTTTAAAAAAGTGGTCAAATAAGAGGTTATACCTTTTAAAGGCACTTAGACATTAAATCTATATGAAAATTTACAGTAAAACATAAGTACATCTGTTCTTTTGTGTATATCTGGGAGCAGACTTTTTTTTCTGTTGTGCTTTGCAGAATCCATTTCAAACCTTACACTTTACTTACATTTAGAATGGTCTGTCGTGAATGCAGAAAGCCAGCACTGGAACCACAGACCTGACATAAAAGTTCACTTGCTTAATATGAAAAATTTACATCCAGTTCTTCCTGAATAATTTAAAAATGATGAGTTTAGAAGCTTATTCTCTATAGACACATAAGGATTTGTTTTAGTAATGCAGGTTCATAACTATGTAGTGATGGAGTTTCTAACAATACTGTCTTATCTTCTAGGGTTATCAAGACTCCTGACTTCTCAAATGTGTCCTTGCTGGGCTTTGGAGAGATATTTGCTCTACTGTTTGATAATAGATACCTGTATATAATGGACTTGAGGACAGAAGAACTGATAAGCCGCTGGCCTCTACCAGAGTACAGAAAATCAAAGAGAGGCTCAAGTTTTTTGGCTGGGGAAATGTCTTGGTTAAATGGACTAAATGGTCAAAATGATACAGGTTTGGTTTTTGCCACCAGTATGCCAGACCACAGTATCCATTTGGTGTTATGGAAAGAACATGGCTGAAAAGATTACATATGCAGAATCTTCAGGATTATATGGACTATCAGTAATGTGTCCATCAAATGAAACTTTGCATGAACCAAAGTTACACATCTAATGGTATCATCATGCAATGCACAATCATTTGATTTTATTTGGGCATTTGGGAATGGATTGGTTTTGACACAATACAACAGAGCATGCTAACAGTATTCACCATTAAATTTGTCTTTACTCATGTTTAAGCGTACCTGTTTGGGCTCTGAAGCATAGCTTGTGAAGTTAAAACTATTCAGATCCACCATTAAGTCTAAAATGAAATAGTGCTTGACCTCATTTCTGCCCTTTTTTTATTGTTGTTGTTGTTGTTGAAACAGAAGGTGGAGCTACTGTTTTAGAATAGGCTTCTGTGCTTTTGTACATGTAACACCAAATACTGGTTACAGTGCACGGCTCCTTGTTCAACTTGGATGAGAACATAGTAGATCTTTTCTCTCCCCAGTGCTGATCTTCTAAAAATGTTTTTTTCTTTATGATAGCTTTAAGTACTTAACCTTTGAAACTGAGTACTCAACAGAGTTCTTTAACTAGAATTGGATGCTAATAATAATTTGTTTAAGCTCAGGAATGTGCCAGTACAGTCTCTCCTCAGTCAGAGTGAGCCAACTTTTCATCTATTGAGATAGAGCTTGCCAAAAAAATTAACCTTAGAGGTCCTCTGACGGTATTTTGTCATATTTGCTGATGGTTATCTCACTCAGAATGGTTTGATCAGTAGCCCACATTTCTGATTATGTGGGAATGCAACTTAGTTCACAGATAGATAGAAATGAAATGAATTGGGTGATGTTCAATCCCTACAGCAAGAATAATTATGTTAAATGATGCCTGCCAGCCATACACTTTTTCCAAAAAGTTAAAGTTACTTTAAGTGCATTATTATATTAATTGCAACATCTACATTTGAAAAACGGGCAAATGTGAATGACACATCTTTAAAAATAAAGAATAAAAAATAAAATCAAAAATTTGAAAAAAAGACATAAGAGTAGGAAAACATCTTTTATTTTGATCAGCTGTAAGAGACCTGATGTATAGATGAATTAACTATTGAGTGGCAATACTCCATACTTCTGTGGTGTTCAACATGTACTTAAAAGATGTATCTATGAAATCTCAACTCCTATGCTTTAGAAATACTTAGGGGTTTTGTTTTGTTTTTCTTTTTCTTTACAATAAAATCTCCCCTTTGTCTCTTTTTACACAACTTGAAAATTAGATTTTTCAGAAAGATTGGCTCTGGTCCTTGAAAAGATAAAATTCCCTAGCACTAGCATTTATTTGTGGTTTTTGTTGTTGTTTTTGTGGCTCCCAACACTTGTGGAAACTTAGTTTCTTATGTAGTAATGAACAGAGGCCATGTTTCCCAAAGGTAGGTAGTATGAATCACACCAGTGTAAGGAGAAGTTTTGGTATGCAAGAATCAATACTGGAGTGGTGTAGTAGGAACTACATGAAGTCACAGTGGAGCAGTGTATCTTGAAAACAAGGCCGAAGTCTTAAGTACCCAGTTTTCCACCTTTATTCACACCAACTTACTTTGAAAATATGTTTGTAGTAAAGGAATTTTATCAAGTAGAAGCCATATTCACAGCTCTTTATTTAAAGTAGACCAGTTGGGACATGCATAACAGTCTCTTACAGCTTTTGCTATCTGACTTAGATGTGAAGAAAAGCTACGTGAAACAGAAAACTTGAAGAAGTTCTTAAGGTGAGTGTAATTATATTGTGTGTGATAGGTGCAGTTCATCTTAAAGAAGATGAAGAAAGACCACCTATAAAACATTTCATTAGCCTCCTTCTTCTCAGGAGCAGTTCAGACAGGAACATGTGAAAAAAAAAGTTATACTCAAATTGATGAAATTAGGACTGAGTATTTGGACTGCGAGATTAATGGAAATTAGGCTGGACATCCAATAGTGGTCATTATTGATAAGAAATCTATCTGGCAACAAGTAGTGTTTTTCAGGGACCAGGATTGGTTAACTGTTTTATTTGTAACCTTGATGATGCAAAGTGCGCTCTCAGCTTGTTTCCAACAATACTAAATTGGAGGTGCAGGAAGAACCCACGGGAAGGGAAACAGAGATTATGCAAAGGAAGAGGGGATGGTGTTCTGAGGGACTTTAGAATACTGGATAAATGGGCTGGCAGTACTCTTACAAGTTTAACCTGGAGCAGATGCACTATCCAGCACCTGAGACAATCATCCCACACAAGGGGCTGGTTAGAACCAACTAGATGGTTAGAAGAAACAAGATAGATAGAATACTATTGCACAGCAAATTGAATAGGACTCCATACTATTCTCTTGTGCGAAAGGCATCCAACTGTTTACTGAGCTGTTCTAACAAATACATAGCTGGTGGTTCAAGGGAAGGACTCTTAACCTTTGTTCAGCACTCAAGGCCACAACTGCAACCACATCCAACATTGAGTTCCCCAGAACAAAGCAAACATTGACACAGTGAAACAAGTCTACTGAGAGGCTGCAGATGTGAACAGGCAGCTGAAGCACAGGATGTCTCAAAAGCTGTGAAAGTTGAATTCAATCTTCCACAGAGAATAACAGGAGTGGGAAGGTGATATACACTACTGCAGTCACCAGCTACCTATTAAGAATGTAAAGGGAAGACAAAATCACTCAACTCAGCGTATTACAGTAAAGGCTAGCTCTAATGAAAGCAAGCTGTCCAGTGAGGACAGTACAATACTGCAGCAGGTTGCCCAAAGAGGTTGTGTGTTCAGCTAAGCTAGACATAGACCTGATCAAGCCATGCTACCTTACCCTGCTTTGAGCAGAAAGTTAGACAGGACTTCCAGCTATTTCTTCAAAAGTACATGAGCCTGTAATTTTAAATGGACCTCTGGCCAAGCTCTAAATTCTCCTCTTTTGGCATCATGCCAGAGTATACAAGCAGAAAAGCATGATGTGAATCATCCAATACATACTGTACTGCTCTTCTACACTTTTATAAAAAACAAAATTTAAGACTTTCCATAACAGCTAATTATTATTTTAAATGCCAATAATAAGTAGGCAGTTACAAACTGCATTTGCTAACTAATTCTATTAAGCTACTCATGATAGAGTTAGAACATACCAATGCCTTTCCAACACAAAACGGTTGAAAGAATTAAAACATTACATTGACATAGAAGTTAAATAAATGAAAGCCTACTCCCACAAGCATCTCCATCTCACCCACGTCAGACTACTACTACTGCCCCAGCTATCACTTCATAGGAAGGTTCCACTATATTGCTACATCAGCCCTGTCCCTCCCCATTGTGGGAGTGTAGGAGACATTAAAAATGACTGAAACTGTAAAACTGCAGTTTTTTATTCCAACATAACCCTTCAAAAGAAAATCAATAAATACACTGCAGGAGGGTTGTTTATTTGTTTTTGTTATTATTTTTTCTTCTGTACTTTTACACCTTCCTAAGGAAAGGAATACAATATAACTTACCCACCATACAAAACAGTAAAAATGGCTTGTTTTGATGAACAAAGAAACATTTTGTTATGAGGCCTTATGGTTCTAGGAAAACAAACAAAAATTTATTATGCTTATGCATCATAGAGTCATTCTTCTGTTTTTCCATCTCAGAATAGTCTTCAGTTCACAGTAACCTATATACTTCAACATCAGTCTATAACCCTTGCCTCTGTTTTAAAGCTTCCCAACAAAAGGCAGCATTTTTTATTAAATAATTCACAGCAGCTGCGGGTAGCAAAAATGCACCACATTTCTTAAAGGTACAGGTCTCAAAAACAGTCAAAGAGTAATTTTGGATTAGCATAAATCCAGCAGCTGTTACAATATACTAACATTTAATAAACTCTATTTCTGATAATACATGGGATACAATTTTTTTTTTTCAGTTGAAACTGGTACATTTTTCCTCAGATATTTTCACAGTGCATTTGTTTGTTTTATTTAAATTGTTACATGAAAATTTTGCACCCAAATCATGACATATAAACAGCAATAATTGAGGAGCATTGATTTTACCACTATTCAGTGCAGGCTCTTTTTAATACATAGATTGAAAAATGCATATAGATTACAGCATTAAATAAATCAGTTGAGATAAAAATTTTATTTTTAATTGAAAACTCACTGAAGATGTAAAATCATCTACATTGATCTTTGCTATCATTAAATGGCTAATGGCTCTGCCACAAATTCCAGTTTCTCTTAAGAAGCAGTATCTTCAATAAGTGACAGTTATAGTGTAGTACCTGGTCTGTTTTTTTATGCTGCCTCTGTGATTATAATGAGTTGCCGTGTTAATTCCAATGTAGCTCTTCATCTGGCACGTATTATCACAAGCCATCTGTTAACAAGACAATGTTAAACACAGCTGTATTTCCACATAAACAAAAAAAGATTCATTTCTTCTTTGGGCAGTTTACAGATTTGATGCACAAAGTAAAACATATATGAATGTAGGAAAATAAAAAGAAAGGTCTAAGAAATTCAAAATCAGTTCTAAGAAACTAAAATCAGTGCATGGACACTTCCTATGTGTTTAATAATGCATTTTCTTCGATAGAGAAAGGTAAAAGTACTGATCTTCCCACTATGCCCTCAACTCTTCCACGTAAGAAAGTTGCAGCTGCCGTCACCAGAGGCAGGCAGCTCCATCACAGCCTCTATTTTAGTGCAGATTGTTAAATGGCACCATCTCATAGCTCACAGACAGAATGCATTTACATTTGGTCAGCACATTAAGGGGCTGTTCTCCCAGATCTCTGTGAGACGTAATCCTCATGTGCAAGAGATTTTAACGTGATCTTTGAATATATCCTATGCCTCCCTGGGACACAGGCAACTCTCCACCTTCGCTTTTTGCAGACAAAGTTTCACTTCTGAGCGTACAGTACTGTTTGATAGAGAACTTTGTTAACATTCGTAATTAACGATGAGTTATATCTCCACAATGTTGTATCCCTGATGAGAGATTCTCTGGGAAGGTTACTTTGAAGGGGCACACGACAGTGATAAACGAGGGCAACATCCATTGGAACATTCACACTGGTCCCATAAGCATGTAGGACAGAGTGGACTGAAGTCTGAAT
Organism: Pavo muticus; assembly: GCA_016647715.1. Lineage (NCBI taxonomy): Eukaryota > Metazoa > Chordata > Aves > Galliformes > Phasianidae > Pavo > Pavo muticus. Next base: position 74,293 of record JACDJE010000064.1, read on the forward strand.
CACCTTTCTTGGATCAACTATCATTTTCTTGGGATTGAAAACATCTTTCCTGTCAGGCTCTCTGTGAACATGCTGTAGTATGTTAATACCTGGCACGGTGTTCCAAGATGAAATGTTGAACATGGGAGTGGATATGGTTTCTGGGAAGATATGGTTCTCAAAGAGGAAAACACCAGTTCCTGGATTTTGCTCCTGAAGACTGCTCATCATCGTTTTCCAGTCTGAGTGCTTAAGGGGAAGAATTATTTCATCAGCATCATTAAGAACCACAAACCTGCTCCTCTGCATGTTGCGGTATATACAGTCATTTAGAGCTGTGATTTGCCCATAGTAGCCAATGTNAAAAAAAACAAAAACAAAACAAACAAACAAACAAAAACAACCCAAAACCACCAAAACAAACAAACACCAATGAATTTTAAGGGAAGGGAAATTTGATCATTACATAATGATGAAATCTAGTCATTTACACCAGTAAATTACACAGCAGCTGCTAGCTGAATCATTCCTGCAATAAAATTGTGCTGGTATTCTTACATTAATGCTGGATTTGCAACACTAACTTGTAATGTTGAGTTCCAGACATTTTAATTTTCTTCTTCTGGTAGACAGATTACCTGTAAATACTCCATGAATTATTGTTGCAGAGAACATAGCATTAAACGTCTCTTGCAAGAACTCTAAATTTCATTGCTGCACTTAACCTCTTAAGTTACCTAGTACACTTTTACAGCCAAACATGTATATATATCACCAAAGTGATACATCCCTGTTGAGAAGTATATTACAAATTTGATTTGTAAGCTTTTCTGCAATGCTACGTAACCACGTCATCGGGCTTTTCCCAGCCATATGCAAACATCTCTAGAATACAGTGGATGGAGCCTTCAATCACCCTTCTTGGATCAAATATAACTTTTTTTCCATTTTGAAAATTGCTCCCTTGGACACCAAGCTGAGTGGTGTGGTTGACACATTAGAAGGAAGGGACACCATCCAGGGGGACCTCAACAAACATGAAAGATGGGCCTGTGTGAACTTAATGAGGTTTCAGCATAGCAAAATGCAAGGTTTTGCACTTGGGTTGGAGTAATCCCAGATACATATACAGACTGGGAGAAGAACTCCTTCCGAGCAGCCCTGCAGAGAAGGACTTTGGGATCCTGGTGGATGAAAAACTGAACATGAGCCAGCAATGTGCTCTTGCTGCACGGAACGCCAATGGTATCCTGAGATCCACCTGAAGAGGGGTGGCCAGCAGAGACAGGGAGGTGATTATACCTCTATACTCTGCCCTCGTGATGCCCCATCTGGAGTACTGCGTCCAGGTGTGGGGCTCCCCAGTACAGGAGAGATGTGGAGCTGTTGGAGAGGGTCCAGAGGAGGGCTGTGAAGATGAGTGGAGGGCTGGAGCAACTTCACTATAAAGACAGGCTGAGGGAGCTGGGTGTTCAGCCTGGAGAAGGCTGCAAGGAGACATCATTGCAGCCTTCCAGTATTTCAAAGGGTATTATAAAAAATGAGGGGGATCAACTTTTTACTCGGGTAGGTAGTGACAGGACAAGGCGGAATGCTTTTAAGCTCAAGGAGGGAAGTTTTAGATTGGATATGAGGGAGAAGTTCTTTACAAAGAGAGTAGTGAGGTACTGGAACAGGCTGCCAAGACAGGCTGTGGATGCTCAGTCCCTGGAGATGTTCAAGACCAGGTTGGATGGGGCCCTGGGCAACCTGGTCTAGTACCAGATATAGAGGTTGGTGGCACTGCCTGCGGCAGGAGGGTTGGAACTTGCTGATCCTTGGGATCCCTTCCAACCCAAGCCACTCTATGATTCTATGATCCTGATACCTGGCTACAGTTCACAGACAGAATGCATTTACATTTGGTCAGCACATTAAGGGGCTGTTCTCCCAGATCTCTGTGAGACGTAATCCTCATGTGCAAGAGATTTTAACGTGATCTTTGAATATATCCTATGCCTCCCTGGGACACAGGCAACTCTCCACCTTCGCTTTTTGCAGACAAAGTTTCACTTCTGAGCGTACAGTACTGTTTGATAGAGAACTTTGTTAACATTCGTAATTAACGATGAGTTATATCTCCACAATGTTGTATCCCTGATGAGAGATTCTCTGGGAAGGTTACTTTGAAGGGGCACACGACAGTGATAAACGAGGGCAACATCCATTGGAACATTCACACTGGTCCCATAAGCATGTAGGACAGAGTGGACTGAAGTCTGAATCACCTTTCTTGGATCAACTATCATTTTCTTGGGATTGATTACCTCTTTCCTGTCAGGCTCTCTGTGAACATGCTGTAGTATGTTAATACCTGGCACGGTGTTCCAAGATGAAATGTTGAACATGGGAGTGGATATGGTTTCTGGGAAGATATGGTTCTCAAAGAGGAAAACACCAGTTCCTGGATTTTGCTCCTGAAGACTGCTCATCATCGTTTTCCAGTCTGAGTGCTTAAGGGGAAGAATTATTTCATCAGCATCATTAAGAACCACAAACCTGCTCCTCTGCATGTTGCGGTATATACAGTCATTTAGAGCTGTGATTTGCCCATAGTAGCCAATGTATATTACATCAAAAAAAAAGAGCCATTTAGAAGAAACCTTGAGATATGAGTTTATTGGCCAGGGAATTACCTCTACAGTTCCTTCTTCCAAATAAAACTTCAGGACTTTCTCCATCATCTGGCTGCAGTTGTTCTTGTAGATCACCACTTTCTGTACCCCAAGAATCTTGTACATTTCCATACTCTGTATAAACTGTAAGACATTGTTGTAATTTCCAAACATGGCAGAGATGCATACTGTGAAGTCAGCAGAGAAGGGCTCTGCTTTGCGGTTTTTTATTTCAAACCTAGACAGCTGGTCAATATCTCCATGTGGAGACTGATGAATCGATACATGTGATGGATCACAGTTTTCGGGTTCCAAGCAAACTATATCTGCTGCACCATAGGGAAATCCAAATCTGTCCGAGTGAACATCTATTTTTGCTCTTGATACATATATCTTTCCATGGGGCTGACAGCAAAACCAGCAGTATAGTTCTCTGACATCTTCATGGTGAACAATCCCAATCACACGTGTGACTTTGCCTTCTCTGTCATCAAAGTATGGGGATATAATAAAAGTTCTGTTATCTTTTAATGCTGTTATTGTGCTATTTGCAGTTTCCCCTCTACACCTGCTACCTTCTTGTACAATTTTTGGCAGGAGAATAAGTCTCTGTAATCTAAGATAAGAAAGCGTGACAATAGATGTTATTATTATAACACACACAGCACCAGCAAAGTAGGATTTTTTCCCACCACACAACATTTTGAATGTATCTGAATGTGGATGCAAATGTCTTTGTCCTTGCAGTTTACGCTGCTGCATCTGTAAGAAAGAACATGTTCAGTAAGAGATAATATAGACCTCGAAAAAAGCCATGGAATCATCTCTGTCACTCTGCAGTGACTTAATCAGAGATCCAGCTACTGTGCTTTCATGAAAAAAGAATCACGAAATACACAGTACTTGTAATGGGATGGACGACACTCTCTGTGATACTGAATATGTCAGATGTTTGTAATAATTTCTGTAAATTGAGGGTTCTTTAAGTACTGTAAGAGAATATGACAGAGATCGATATCCAATAGAATAAGGGTTTTTTTTAAAATAACAAATATTTTAGAACATTCAATTAAATAACCAGGGAGGAATTTTTAAAGCAAAATAAATAACGTTTTTTTCTAAATAGTGTATATGTAGATGATATACAAACAAAAGTAAACCGGACTTCTCTGCAAGTGTAGAGGCAGACAAATAAATGAAATGCATGCAGAATTAGTTCATTAAAAAAAACCATAGATGTGTAAATTGGGGATTATTACACAAGACAGTCCAGATGTAATCTCTAATGTGTTAATTCCCTAACTTGCATTTCACTACAGATGAGACAATACACGCAGAAGCAGCTCAGTTCATACAATTCAGCAGAAGTCAAGAAAACATATGGTGGGGAGCAGTATAAATCTTAACTTCTTAGTTACCCGCTCTACCCTACTTGGCACTGCACAAGGCAGGGCTTGGAGGGAAGGCTTCCTCATGTTCTTCCAGCCAGCAATCTGTGTCTCCTGACAATGTATTAATGCTTGCATTGTGTCTGGCATGGCCTGGGGGATCAGCTCTTGAACTTCCACTGCTATGGGAACAGAGGCATTTCTGAGCACCTGTAAGGCCAAAGTTCTTGGCAGCACTCATCTGCTAACAGCTGTTAACATCTGACTGGTAGCCCATATAGCACTATCAAGCAGTAATTTCTGCCAGAGGAGCTGAAACGAAAGTTTTCTTTAAAAATTCATCTTTAGGAATTCAGATACGATCCATAAAATTAAGGTGGCAAGTCTCTTCAAAGACCTGCATGTACCAAAATGATTCTTGGAAGAAGCATGCCCCATATTAATCAAATTGATGTTAGATCAGAAAACTAAACAGGTGGAAGAGAGTATCCCTGACTTCCAGCAGGAAGATTGGGGTAAATTACCAAGATGGAATAAACTGATTCTGTTGCACAAGAGAATGTTTCTAATGGGCATGTCACTACTTGCAAAAGAAACAGGTGCTGAGAAAAACAAACAACAAAACACACCATTAAAAGACCCAGATTTCCATGTGTATAATTTATAGGGAAAAAAAAAAACCAAAACCTAGTAGCATTGCCATAGTTATAGTAGATTTTGGAAGATTCTCCTATTTTTTTTTATCCCTCCTCCATTCTTTTCCAAGGGATAATAATAAAAACCTCTTGCATTTTTTGCACTCCTGTATCTTCTGAGAGTATGTACATGTTAGATCTCTAACAATACTTTTTTTCCAAAGCACATTACTCAGGCAGTTTAAAATAATAATTAAACCTAATAATTCATACCTTTTTTTCCCACATTTCACACATAGTCTAAAGCTGTTTTGAGAGCATCTATCTCAGTACTGCTTTGTAATGGAACAGAATATTGACACGTTTAAAGAAAAGTAAGAAAAAGAACAATAAAGTACCTAAACACCTTAATCCATAGTTTTGATGAAGTTATCACACTCAGCAGCTTCACACCTTTGGAAGTGCCTGCAATCACTGGCAACTTTACTGTTTGGCTTAAAAAAAATCTCCTAGGGTCTGGTTTTCTGATTCAGTAGTTTCCAACTAGAAAAAAAGATCTCACTTCTGAATATTGCAATCTAGATTATGAATTTCAACCGTGTTTAGGAAAAGAATAATTGACCAAGCCTTTAGAATGGCGTGCAATATTTGCCCAGTTGCTCTTTCCTCAAAAATCAAAGCAAAGAGAACTATGCTTACAACGTAACCCTTAAAATGTCCCATTTGCCAAGGATGATATTATTTCTAGCACCCTTTGATATCTACAGAAAAAGTTCAGATAAGAACTGTCAGAAGCATCAGAAATCATACTTAACATTGAAAATTTTTGCTTGATTGTTTATGTCATTACTTAACATACTGTTCAGTCTTACATGCTAATTAGTTTTTACTAAAGACATATCACAACATATCACCATTAAAAACACACCACTAATTTATTACCTGTTATTTCTCTTGCATTTGCTGGCTGTAAATAATAAACAACAGAAAGGTATCTTTTCAACTGTGTTTCAAAAAGTGAACATCTGAAAGAGAAAGCATCTTTTAAAGCAGACAGCCAAGTGAAGTAGTGTTCAGGTCTCTGTTTTTTTCTAAGATAAATAGCAATAATTGTTCAATATAGTACAATATTGAGGAAAAACAATTCTAGTACAATACCTAAGACACTTGCCAACCCCTTCTATTTCAAATGGTTGGTGTTCTGTAATGTGCGTAATAGCAACCACACCTACCAGAGAAACAAGTTTTACTTCTCTTGAGCAAAGAACAGCCGCCTCCCGAGAATTTCATTTACATTACAAACTTGAATATGGAGTTGTCCAAGCAAATCAAACTAGGCACTAGGGTGGGTTTTTTTTTTTTTTGTGCTACTTTGTTAAGTTTCCTTCTGGAAATTTAATCCTGCGTTAACCTGCAGTTTACATGCATACTTAAAAATAATTTTTAAAATATACTATATATTTGTGTTGGTTTTTTTTTTTTTTTTTTTAGTAATGTATGTTTTTTCTTTCAGTAACATACTATCAGCTTAATTAAGGTAGGTAATTACAAGTTCTGATGAGGAAGTGAGAGAGACATCTGAAAACAACAACAGGTTCCAAAAGCAAAGACAAAGAGCAGAATAAAGAACTCAAGACACCCCAGAAAAGTGAATGTTGAAGAAAATAAATACCTCGCTATTTTGTAAATGACAGTAATGGCTCTCCTGACATGTGATTCATGAATTTTGGTCTCCTGAGATTAACAGCAGAGAAATCTAGTCAGGAAGTTTATAAAGTCAGATTAACAAGGAACAGTATATTTATACTGCCTCACTATAGAGACTACTTGGTAAATGTTAACCTCAAAAATATGCTGCCAGCATATTTGAAAGAGTTTATTCTGTTTTAATAATTCATTCGGGTTTTGTGCTTCAATTTCAGTTACTATTCAAATAGAATATGATTCAGATTTGCTTTAATACTAAATCAATCTAATGATATCATTATAACCGCTTTGCACCAGTTTGTTCTTCTTCAGTATTGCTACAATGACTAAAAAGCCTTTCTTCCTCCCTCCTGCATTTATGGACTGCAGTCATATCTCCTTTCAGTCTTCATTTTTATTATTTTTTCATTAAGCAATACAGGATGTTCCAATATCTTATAAGAAACACTCCTGACCAGTTGCTTTTGTGCAAATGGCCGTTTCAGTTAATTTCTAGCACAGGTGATCAGAAATATACTTGCAAATGACAGTGACAAAACCTGACAGTTTCTGGAAATGTTCTTTTTAAATATATGCTAGGATTTATACATTTTGCATATGCATCACATTGGTCAGATGCATCTGAGCTTGTCATCAGACCAAGTCTTATAGCCAGCTATAGTTACACAACATGCTTTCCTTTGTTGCAAGGTCATAATAAAGATCTCTTGTTGATTGAGTTAATCTCATTACTCCTTATTTTTTTTTTTTTACTTGCAGTCCTTCTAAAAATTTCTAAAACCCTGTGTGTGATCAAGATTGCATTTAGGAACTCCTATGCATCTCAATCTTTTTTTCCTTTCATAAACAAATGAATTACTTATATGCTTTCTATTGCACACTGCACCACTACTATCACGACACATTTATTAAACATCTGTCCTTGGTTCTTCACTATCTCATCTTAGAATTTAGGGATGGGAATTATTCAGCATTGGCCTTCATAAGGAGTGCTGTTTTTACCTTTGCAGTACAACTTCTATTTTCAGATCTACTCTTCCATCATCTTTCCTATACACCCCACAATTAGCAAGTGAAGCAAAGTGCTAATTTAGTTCAAGAGCCATTCATTCACAGGTCATTATTAATTTTCCCCCACATCTCCTTGGCATTGTGGCTTTCCATTATAATTTGTTCAATTTGTGTTGAGACACTGAAATGAGCAGCATAAAAGTCTTCAGCTATTTTCACAAAGTCTACATTGTTTATTTATTTATATATATTTCTTTAATAAATCTCACCTTATTCCTCTACCTTCCAACCTTAGGGTGGTTCGGGGCAAAACAAATGTATTCCAAAGGGTCAGTTGACAGAGGTGATTACAAAACTTCATACTCCAACAAGTAGCATCAGAATTAGTAATACAGCAATGCTACACATGCTAACATTTGGCTTATCTAGGATCTAACTAAAACAAGGCTATCATTAGCGAAGAGCCTTATTAATTTATTATTTGTCATAAATAGCATTCTCTCTCCTCTGCTTTACAGCTTTGCCAAAAGCAACAGCACAAAACATTGGTGTTTAAACTGAAATAAAAATTCCAAAGATTAACAAACATTTCATTATCTTGAACAAGATTTTCATGCTTTTTAAAACTATTGCTGATAGTTTAGCTGCTTCTCTTTGAAATGACAGTGTTCTCTCTCTCTTACATGAATCAAAGGCAGAAGCATAATTTTTGAAGGTTTAAATTATTTAATTATTGGTATTTAATTGTTGGTAAAATATTGTTCCATAAGAATTAAGCTGGCTATTTCTATTCTAAATACAAAGAAGCCAGAGAGTAATGTCATGTACTTAGTTTGTGACATGACCCTTCCCAAGCCACACCTTTCCTGGCACACACATAAACACTCAGCTGTAAAACCAAAAAAAACCCCAATTTCTCCTTTTGTAAACAATTAGATTTTGTAACCTTTGAACAGAAACAGACCAGCAAAAGTTTCATGACAACATTTAATATTGTTACCTCAACTTTCAATCTGTATCAGTTTTGGCTGGGAGATTTAATTTTCTCTGTTGCAGCTAATATGCTTCAGATTTGTGACTGGAACACCAATGATAACAAAATGTTTTAGCTACTGCTGAACAGCGCTGACACAGAGTAGAGGCCTTTCCTGGTTCTCACCTTGGGCATCTGTGAGCAGTCACTTGGAGGTGTACAAAAAATGTGGAGTAAAGACAGCTGGGACAGCTGTCCCAAAGCTGACCAGAGGGGAAAGGAGGAGGGGGAGAACACACAGTTATAGTGTTTGTCTTCCCAAGTGTCATGGCTCTGTGATTTTTGGTTTTCGGTATTCTACATCATAACATCATGTAGTGCACTGGGAGTTAACTGTTACTCATGATGAAGCCCTGCTTTCCTGCAAATGGCTGAACAGTAGCCTTCTGATGGGAAGTAGTGAATGAATTCCTTATTGGTTATTCAGGAAGTTTTGCTTTATCCATGATACTGCCTCTAACATGGGTAAGCCCATGTTTTCTCACTTTTACCGTCCCACTTTTCTTCTGAATCCTCCAAGGGGGAAGGGTGGAGATGGGGTAATAAAGCATCTGTGGGGGGCTTTGCTGCCTATCAGGGTTAACCCATAACACACACTGAAACTGTTCTCTCAATAAGTCATGCATTCTCTAAATGTAAAATTACACTCCCGGGCTTGAGGTTTATTCAGACAAGACAAGACAAGACAAGACAAGACAAGAGAAATTGTCTTTTACGATTATCAAACATCTAAAACATACTATTCAGAGGTTAGCATCGGTATCCCCAAGACAGTGCTATAACTGACCATCATCTTATTTGCTGTTTCTTTAACGGAAACAATAATCTCGCTCCTGGGGAGTCCCTTTTCCAAGTGGTGCACGTTACAGAATCCCGTACAAGAACCTAAGAAAGAAGCCCTTACCGCGCGCCAAACCCAACCTGACGAACGCTCCGGCAGCAGCACACCCCTCTCCACGCCCCACGTTCACCACTCCGCGACTTCGCCTTTCCCATTGCAGCGGCGCCGCTGCCGTCGGAGCCTCGTGCGGAAGCGACAGCAGAAGAGAAGCCCTCGCGCCCTTCCCGAGCTAACGCTGCATCACCAATAGCAGCAGCTACACCGAGTACCTCTGTGCCGGCTCCGCCACGGCCTCCGCTGCCGCAGAGCGACGAAAGTCGGGGCCGCCCGCTCCTGCCATCTGTCATCTGCCGCTGGGGAAGGCGGTGGCAGCCGCAACAGATGCGAGTGCCGCGGTCAGCGCCGCGGCCGCGGGACGTCCCGCGAGCCGCTGCGGAACCACGTGCTCCACCCTGCGGGCCCCAGAAGGACCCGCGCTGCTCTCGCTCCTGCGCACTCACCCCCGCCGGTCCGGGTGGAGGCGTTCCCCCACACCCACGCACCCCTCGCGCGGGGCTGAGTTACAGGGTGACGGCGCGGGCTGGTGTAGCCCCCCGCGAGAGCCGCCGGGACGCGGCGAGGAACTCACCCGCGCCTCTGGGCCGCTGCAAAGCGAAGCGTCTTCGCTGCAGCCGCCCGCGCAGGTTCCCGATGCAGCCGTCGGGGAGATCCTAGGAAGGAGCGCGAGGCGGAGTGACGCAGAGGCCGGCGCCAGCGCTCTCCCATGTCTCGGCCCACATCCAGGAGCGGAACGGGACCGCCGAACTGCCGTCTGGCAGAGCCCTTCGTGCAATGCACGAGCCCGAGGTCGCTCACATCGATCCAGCGGCCATGCAAGGGGACACGCTCACTCATCAGCATACCGGGATGAAGAGCAAATAGCGCACGAAGTGCCGTAGAGACCACGGTGGAGCTATATTGTGTTGGAGGAAACTGGACTTCACCCCGGAGACTGTCAGATATGTAATTAACTTGTGTAAAATACAGAAATACAAAAAAAAAAAAAACAAAAACAAAACAAACAAACAAACAAAAACAACCCAAAACCACCAAAACAAACAAACACCAATGAATTTTAAGGGAAGGGAAATTTGATCATTACATAATGATGAAATCTAGTCATTTACACCAGTAAATTACACAGCAGCTGCTAGCTGAATCATTCCTGCAATAAAATTGTGCTGGTATTCTTACATTAATGCTGGATTTGCAACACTAACTTGTAATGTTGAGTTCCAGACATTTTAATTTTCTTCTTCTGGTAGACAGATTACCTGTAAATACTCCATGAATTATTGTTGCAGAGAACATAGCATTAAACGTCTCTTGCAAGAACTCTAAATTTCATTGCTGCACTTAACCTCTTAAGTTACCTAGTACACTTTTACAGCCAAACATGTATATATATCACCAAAGTGATACATCCCTGTTGAGAAGTATATTACAAATTTGATTTGTAAGCTTTTCTGCAATGCTACGTAACCACGTCATCGGGCTTTTCCCAGCCATATGCAAACATCTCTAGAATACAGTGGATGGAGCCTTCAATCACCCTTCTTGGATCAAATATAACTTTTTTTCCATTTTGAAAATTGCTCCCTTGGACACCAAGCTGAGTGGTGTGGTTGACACATTAGAAGGAAGGGACACCATCCAGGGGGACCTCAACAAACATGAAAGATGGGCCTGTGTGAACTTAATGAGGTTTCAGCATAGCAAAATGCAAGGTTTTGCACTTGGGTTGGAGTAATCCCAGATACATATACAGACTGGGAGAAGAACTCCTTCCGAGCAGCCCTGCAGAGAAGGACTTTGGGATCCTGGTGGATGAAAAACTGAACATGAGCCAGCAATGTGCTCTTGCTGCACGGAACGCCAATGGTATCCTGAGATCCACCTGAAGAGGGGTGGCCAGCAGAGACAGGGAGGTGATTATACCTCTATACTCTGCCCTCGTGATGCCCCATCTGGAGTACTGCGTCCAGGTGTGGGGCTCCCCAGTACAGGAGAGATGTGGAGCTGTTGGAGAGGGTCCAGAGGAGGGCTGTGAAGATGAGTGGAGGGCTGGAGCAACTTCACTATAAAGACAGGCTGAGGGAGCTGGGTGTTCAGCCTGGAGAAGGCTGCAAGGAGACATCATTGCAGCCTTCCAGTATTTCAAAGGGTATTATAAAAAATGAGGGGGATCAACTTTTTACTCGGGTAGGTAGTGACAGGACAAGGCGGAATGCTTTTAAGCTCAAGGAGGGAAGTTTTAGATTGGATATGAGGGAGAAGTTCTTTACAAAGAGAGTAGTGAGGTACTGGAACAGGCTGCCAAGACAGGCTGTGGATGCTCAGTCCCTGGAGATGTTCAAGACCAGGTTGGATGGGGCCCTGGGCAACCTGGTCTAGTACCAGATATAGAGGTTGGTGGCACTGCCTGCGGCAGGAGGGTTGGAACTTGCTGATCCTTGGGATCCCTTCCAACCCAAGCCACTCTATGATTCTATGATCCTGATACCTGGCTACAGTTCACAGACAGAATGCATTTACATTTGGTCAGCACATTAAGGGGCTGTTCTCCCAGATCTCTGTGAGACGTAATCCTCATGTGCAAGAGATTTTAACGTGATCTTTGAATATATCCTATGCCTCCCTGGGACACAGGCAACTCTCCACCTTCGCTTTTTGCAGACAAAGTTTCACTTCTGAGCGTACAGTACTGTTTGATAGAGAACTTTGTTAACATTCGTAATTAACGATGAGTTATATCTCCACAATGTTGTATCCCTGATGAGAGATTCTCTGGGAAGGTTACTTTGAAGGGGCACACGACAGTGATAAACGAGGGCAACATCCATTGGAACATTCACACTGGTCCCATAAGCATGTAGGACAGAGTGGACTGAAGTCTGAATCACCTTTCTTGGATCAACTATCATTTTCTTGGGATTGAAAACATCTTTCCTGTCAGGCTCTCTGTGAACATGCTGTAGTATGTTAATACCTGGCACGGTGTTCCAAGATGAAATGTTGAACATGGGAGTGGATATGGTTTCTGGGAAGATATGGTTCTCAAAGAGGAAAACACCAGTTCCTGGATTTTGCTCCTGAAGACTGCTCATCATCGTTTTCCAGTCTGAGTGCTTAAGGGGAAGAATTATTTCATCAGCATCATTAAGAACCACAAACCTGCTCCTCTGCATGTTGCGGTATATACAGTCATTTAGAGCTGTGATTTGCCCATAGTAGCCAATGTATATTACATCAAAAAAAAAGAGCCATTTAGAAGAAACCTTGAGATATGAGTTTATTGGCCAGGGAATTACCTCTACAGTTCCTTCTTCCAAATAAAACTTCAGGACTTTCTCCATCATCTGGCTGCAGTTGTTCTTGTAGATCACCACTTTCTGTACCCCAAGAATCTTGTACATTTCCATACTCTGTATAAACTGTAAGAAATTGTTGTAATTTCCAAACATGGCAGAGATGCATACTGTGAAGTCAGCAGAGAAGGGCTCTGCTTTGCGGTTTTTTATTTCAAACCTAGACAGCTGGTCAATATCTCCATGTGGAGACTGATGAATCGATACATGTGATGGATCACAGTTTTCGGGTTCCAAGCAAACTATATCTGCTGCACCATAGGGAAATCCAAATCTGTCCGAGTGAACATCTATTTTTGCTCTTGATACATATATCTTTCCATGGGGCTGACAGCAAAACCAGCAGTATAGTTCTCTGACATCTTCATGGTGAACAATCCCAATCACACGTGTGACTTTGCCTTCTCTGTCATCAAAGTATGGGGATATAATAAAAGTTCTGTTATCTTTTAATGCTGTTATTGTGCTATTTGCAGTTTCCCCTCTACACCTGCTACCTTCTTGTACAATTTTTGGCAGGAGAATAAGTCTCTGTAATCTAAGATAAGAAAGCGTGACTATCGATGTTATTATTATAACACACACAGCACCAGCAAAGTAGGATTTTTTCCCACCACACAACATTTTGAATGTATCTGAATGTGGATGCAAATGTCTTTGTCCTTGCAGTTTACGCTGCTGCATCTGTAGGAAAGAACATGTTCAGTAAGAGATAATATTCTATTATCTATTATCTATTATTCTATCTTCTATTCACATTCTCTAAAACAAAACAAAATCAGATTTTCAGTGATTTGCCAAAAAGATGATGTTTTTCTTTCACTGAACTGTATTCTCCCAAACACAACAGTTGTTATATTTTTGATACCTCAATATGGAGACCTAAGTTTTCACGTAGGCTTTGCATTTTGAAAAAAGGAAGCAATCCACATTCTGTTTTAGTCAGAATTGGTTCCACTGGAACAGTTTTGGCTGTTTTACTATACAATATAATAAATTGACTGTAACTTGCATAATCTTGAGGCCTGGAAAAAGTTTTGCATTAGTGAAAACTAACATCCTTCATCTTTTGGTATTCAGAGATGTAAAACCATTTTTTCCCCCTTTCCTTAAAAGCAGTGCTGTGAAACACAAATCTCAACTGAATTCTTTTGAATTGGGTAAATATAATCTTGCTCTGTCAGGGTCCTGATTCCCAAATCACAAATAAAATATTTTCAGGGCCTTGTGTTCAGAATCTTGTGGGATGCTATGGTATTCAACATTACCTAGGAAAAGAGCTTCAAAAATAATGACCTTTACCCTTATTCAGGTGGCCACGATTCCATTAAAGGTAAATTCCTTTTACCACTAAAGAAGAAAACTCAGATCACAATTCTATTCGGTAGCTGATTTCAAAAGGACTTTGTCTGGATTTTGTGACCTTTGTTGGGACTACACACAGTACAGAGCTTTTTAACCTTGACATTGAAACACAGGCTCTCTAAGATGTTCCCAAATCAGTCTACAGAGTAGAGATTTTTCAGTATATGTTCTCAGCTTGGCGTTTATACCTGCTTAAACCACCATGCAGATGGTAGGCAAACAAAGAAAACAAAACCTTGACTTATTCTATGAGTGGCTGTGAGAGAGTGATAATGTGACACATCACAACCACACATCAGTACAGTTAACATCAGAGGCCCATAATTTGTATGTATTCTGTCCTCTTGTATACATTCCATTTCAACTGAATATATAAATGACTGCTTTCCATTTACTCACAGTATTACCACTTTACTTGCAACTCTCTTCTAACTTCAGAGTTCTTTGAAGAATATGATGAATGTTGTTCACCTGTTGTTTTTAGTTTGTTTGTTTTAATTTTCCTCCCCAAAAGTAAGAATTATTTTAAAACACATACAATGGCCTATTCTCTAAAGTTAAAATTAAAAGTAATCTCTGTTTCTCCTTTCATGCAAGGATATTCATCAATTTTAAGATTACATTACAAACATAGAATAGATTTTTCTAATATACTAAGATACAGTTACTTGGTTATGCACAATTTTTTCTTAGTCTGTTGAAAATACTTTAAATATTGCCTCCTCAATTAACCTCCAAAATTCAAATACACATTTTGTTTCACTAGTAGCTAAACAGGACCTTAAAAGTAATATTTGCATTAAGAAGATAACAACATATAGGAAAGTAGGGCTGCATCATCAATTGCTAATGAATTTGTGTCAGAGTTCTTCAAACACTGCTACTGTTGCACTGTAAACCATATACAATTACTAACATGCTATTAAAAAACAAAGAGAATATTTTGGATTGAAGCTTTCTTCATAATTGTGAAGTAAGATTGAAAAAAATGGTCACAGAAAACTTCAGAAAAAAAAGAAAACACTAAAGAAAAATAAGCCAACAGTAACATGGAAAAAGAGTCTGTCCAAGTTCTAGTCCTTGGAGCGTTTTTTTGTTTTTACACTTTGGAGGTGGGATTTAGCTGTCAGTGTTCTCTCGGAAGAAATCAACAGAGCTTTTTGCAGAGAATGGAGTTGGTCTGAAGGCTGAGATGCATGCAACAATAATAAAGGACAGAAACTTCAATTAAGCTCTAAAACTAGAGCAGGTTATGACTCCAAACTTTTCTTTCCATCCAAGAGAATGATAAAGTGATTGAGGAAAGTAAAGAAGATCAGAGAACACTGATCTGAATTTCATTACTCTTCTGGGGAGACAATTTACTTACTATAAGGTGAGATGAAACAAAACCCTGATAACATTCCTCACCCTTAATGTCTCTCATGTTTATTTACGGAAATAGTGTCAAGATTTATATTTTTTTTGGCTACAGATGTTCAGTGCAAAAATCACGTTTTCAACTGTCACTCTCACATCAGGCAGTTCTATGCCTTAAAAATTTCCTGTTAAATAAGTCTTGGGAAATCTACATGGAAATTTCATCAAAAAATAAAAAAATTACTAGTCTCTTCCTGCAATGCCCAAATGTTAAAATCTACTACAGGCAAGCACTCTCATCTACTCTCTCTTACTTTTGAAACGCTGCTGCTTTCTAGTGACTAGTAGTCTAATAATTATTCTCTTAAAACTACATAATTCTAGTAAAAACAGAATAATTTATGTACATCTCACTGCACAGAAGTCGCCATTTTAGTTTTTACATGCAAATTACACAACGCAGGAAATTACAGAAAACATACACTCCCTTGCACCTCATGTCTTGGAAAGGTGATCTTTTGTCCATTTTCAACTCAGTACAATCAAAATTTTGATACGCTTTCTCTTCACATAATATGTATGCATATATCACTAATTTGAGCAAGTTAAAATTCATCCCAACAGCCTATTTTTAGAACAAGGAGCCTACAAGAAACAGCAGTAGTCGGTCTCTACCTCAAATTAGTAGTTCTAGCACATCAAGAGTATTACCATCCACTTATTTTAGAAAACAAAACTAAACTAAACAAAACTAGCCCTCCTGTTAGAAACCAGAGGACTTCTAGGGCATGTATAGTGACTGTGAATAAAACGTTACAGATAGGGAACATAAAGAAACAAATAAGCTCCTTCTCTTATGTGAAGGAATCAGATGTATTAAAGAACTGTATAAATAACCTATTGCAACCTCCTCAAATAATTGTCCTGTGTTTGGAAACTGCCAGTGGTTGCCAATACTGTTTATATTTGTCTTCAATTTTGTCCCATTCTCAGGAAGATTAACTGATATACAAATTCTCCAAGAAGGAGAAAGCATCAATTCCGTGATTATGAAATATGATTTTGGGTTCAAACATGTGCCAGCTCTTTTGGAATCCACAGGCTACAATTGTTAGCCATAGTGTACTGAACTAGGTGACTAAAAATGTAAAGTTTATGTTTTTCTAACTAATTAAAAAAAAAAAAAAGCATTTTTCTCAGCTGTTGCCAGAGCAATCATTTCTGAATAGGAATAGCCTCTGTCATTCTAAAAAAAGACTGCACACAGAGCTTTTAAGATACACTTGCTGTTGCGCTTTGTACTATCTTTTATTTCAAATGAGTATGTGTTGCTGAAGTCTCAGTTCACATAAGACTACATTCCAATGTTGAGAAAATGGTCACTGTTTCTTTGTATCTGACTTCACTGTAGTCTTTTTTTAGTTACTGAAAAAAATATTCTGTTTGTTCTGAAGCTGAAAAATATTCCACCTGCTTAAAAGATGAGTTTTAAAATACATTATCAACTCTGAATCCTCTCTGCCTGTTTCATTTAATACCAGCTGTGGTGCTAAAAAGAAACTGAAAGGCAACATTTAACTACAACATTTCACAGAATTGCAGGGTTTGGAAAGGACCTCAAGAGATCGTCGAGTAGTAAACTTCAAACAAAACAGTAAGAGCTGTCTTACTGAAGCTTTCTAAAACACAAACACCTATTTTTACTGAAATAATTAGAATAAGCCTCAGCATTTTTTAGTTGTTACGTAAGGAGGAGAATTGTTAATAGAATCTATGGTTGTTAGGTGCAGTCTTGGTGGTACTTCACCAGAATGCACAAAATTGTACCCTCCTGAACTTATGAGAAATCAACAGGATACTTACAATTTCATGCCTCTTTGTCTGGTATCTTACACTTTCCAGTGCTCCAGCCTGATTTCTGCCTTATGATCCCTTTGAAATGAGAGACCTTGCAACCTCTCTTGTCACCTAACATCTGCTTCCTCTGCAATTATGCTTCTGATAGTTTGTGGGAAGTCCCGTGACTTGGTAACTTCCTGTACTGCAAAATAGTTTGCTTTCTGCTCTGTTATTTTCTCAGTTTAACAGCTTTGACTTTGATATGTTCTTCAGCTGATGCTTATAGCTCTTAGCCTCTCAAACAGTCATATTAACAGGAAAAATGAAAGATGATCATTTTCTTCGATTTACAGTATTTGTGTATATATTCTTGTAGATTTATCTAGATCAGGATTTAAATGGTTTCCATGACATCAAACACAGTCTAATGTGTTTCAGCAGTTAATCTTAAATAACCTATTGTGCTTTACAGAGAACTTTCAGGTTAACTTAGTTCTCTGTTAAGAATGATCTCCAAGACTTAATAATGACATAAAATCAAACACAGCAATTGTGTGCATAGTTGTTAGACCAGGAAATAAAACTTAGTATTTAATCATATCATACTTCAATCTATGATAGGTGTCTGAAAGAAAGGGTTCATTCAAAGTTACATCCACACTTGATTGCCTAGTGGAGCTATATTAGCAGCTAACATAAATACTTAATTCAGTGGGAGGAGTAGTCTGGGTGGGAAAACATGAGAAAAAAATACATTTGGAGCAAAATGGATTAGCCTACTTTACTAACTATTGCGAGATAAAATATCTTATTTTCTCTTATTAGGAATGTATTGCTTGCAATTTTTATTTTAAATACATTTATTTTTATGAAAATACAAGTCATCTCACTTTATTAGGAAAACCTGAAGCTGCAGGAGTGGTTTGATTGCATTTGAAATATTTTTACCGTTATTTATACTTGCTTCTCTACCCTCTTATGCCTGCACAAAATAAAATCAACAGAAGACCTACACAGCTTTCATCTACCTGATAATTTCTTCAGCACTGTCCAGAAGTAAAACAACCAGAAACACCCGCAGCTGCTTCTGTTTTAAATGAGTCTCCTTGTGTTATACAGTTGTACCTATTTTGTAACTAGTCTCTGTGAAACAGTAATGCTAACAAATCTTTTTACACAATTCCCCCTGCCCCCAAAGTAAAAAAAAAGGCAAAATCAGCAAGAACTAAGCTAACCCCAGAACTCCATCAGTCATCAGTAACAGATACTAAGCCAAACTGACTACTTAATATCCATTTCCCTTTGTCACTTAGCTCAGTTCAGTATTAGAAATTTTGATATCCTTGATCAGCACATTTTGTCAGCTGAACTGCTTGGTCAAATTTTTGAAAATGTATGTTGTTAAAGTTCCTTGACTTCTTATCACTCTTATTTATTAATTTGTTATTAGAGATATTTCCAGAAGGAGTCCCTGAATTTGCAGTTACCTTCCACTTCAAAAGAAGTCATTGAACAGAGGGGAGCAACAAACAGGTGTTTCTGACTTGCTTCTTTCCCCTTATCAATGCTCTTTATAATGATGTGAGCTCAAAAAAAAAAAAAAAAAAAAAAAAGTGACTGCCAGCTGACTCTTCTCAGATAGCAATTCTAAAACTCTATCCTGGATCACACCCTTTAGGTTTAGAGTGACTCATACTACAGCTATCTGTAACATTCAAGTAGATTAATTCAAGAGGGACTTCACCCTATAGCCTTGTTTTTTTGTTTTTTTTTTCCCTTTTGGAGTAGATTCAGTTTCTGAAGCAGCTGAGCACCAAGGGCTGTAGTGTATATTCACTCACTTCTGGAGAACATTTAGGCAAACATTGTAGCCACTTCACTGGAAGTCTTGAAATCTCAACAGTTCCCTTTGTTTTAGTGTGAGAACTGGAAAAATCTGCACTAAGCAAATTTTAACTAGATGTCTACAGGTTTTCTGTGCATAAGACTCGTATTTAAAAGAACTATCAGTTAAATTTAGCTGCAAATTTTGTTCTCCTGATAATTTTTAGTAATTTTCCCTGCTCCAATTTGCATTTCCATAATTCAAAGGGAAACAGAACACTCTGTGCTATCTTATCCATTCTGTTGTGTTTTAGATCATCCTACATTTCTTGTGTATTTTAATTAACTGTACTAAAAGTTCTTTAAGTAAGAAGTACTTATGTCAATGAAACATCTTTCAGTAATGATATTAGAATGTATAGCAATATACTTCTTTAGCGACCACAACCAGTGTATGTGAACTAGAGAAAAGCAGAGCACATACATACTACAGCAGAGCTCTGGCAGAGCCTGAAGGTACAGAACTGTACTTAAATGTGCTCTGGTCCCCTGGACAAGAGTTTAGGAGTGTCCTCAGGTGGGACTGATCAAGGCCATGAAGGCCTATTAGAGCTTCCAGGGCCTTGACAGAATGCTTTAAATAATTATTTCCTTTTTAATCGAGCTGCAAGATCTCATCATATAGGCCAGGTACTTAAAAATCAGCAACAATGCCAAACAAACAAACAAACAAACAAACAAACCCCCAGAGCAACACAAAAAATAATCAGAGAAAAATATATTTTGCCTTTAAGATGTCACACTTTCATAAAACTGTACTACAACAGTGATGCATGAATTTGCCCAGGTCACCATGGATTTTCCTGATGGCTTGTGCTCATGCCTAAAGTCCTTTTCTTGTTCTCTAAAGGAACTATGTCACCTAATAAATGTGACTCCAAACTCCTATACCCATCTTTCACTTCTGGTTTCTTCAGTAAATTCTCCATTCTAGGAGGTCTCTTTTCTTGGCCTCTATCCTGTTGCCAGGTTATTAATAAAACAAAGGAAGAACAGGAGCCAGCAAGAGGAATGTTTCAGTCTGATGAGCTGTGGCTTTGTGTAAATGGCAGAAGGAATGAGCCCACTGTGAACTGGACTTTGGTACCAATGTGTTCCTCTTCCCTGGCACAGCTTTCCTTGGTGGCTACATATTCTAAATAGGCTGGCTGTCCCTTCTCTTTCTTTCCATTTTTAGTCTTCTTCTGCCCTGTGAAAGACTATGACATTGTGGCTGATGGCATTATACACGTCACTCCTAAAAGAGAAGCAGCAATATATTTATTGATATAAAATAGTGATTTAACAACACTTGATTGTAAATAAGACAGTAACTTAAGAAGGCTTGAGATGACTGGATGCACTTGATCATTTACTGTACAGAGGATAGGGTTGAACACACTTATTGAGGAGAACCTCCTGCTGATTCATGACGTTCAGAGTGAGCCCCCTTCCCTTCTGAACTCCTTAAACCATGGAGGTAAGGAGTCTAGGTGTGACTGGATCCATTCCTAGTCTCAGAGGTTAGTCAATAGTTTATGTCTAAGGGACTATAAGTGTACAGTCAACCTAAGACAGAATCCTAGTTAAGCTCACAAAGCTTAACCGACAGTCACTTACTGAGGATTTATATTGGTAAGGTATCTTGATGTCAATGTGTGAGGGATCTCTGTGCGAGTGTAACCTTGAGAGGCATTCCTTCTCCAGGGGAGATCCTACTGTGCAGCTGGCTGTTGTGCAGGAGAGCTTGAGGAGCCCCTGAGCTGCTCGCTATTTATAGGGTAAGATGATTGACCCGTAGTCATGTTTTCTGGCACATACTCAATTGTCCCTCAGCTGTTGAACAAGATGTCTGTTGATCAGATCCTCCAGCAACCAGTTTGAGCCAGTACTGCAGTCACTATCTGCCTGAGCAAGGCCTGAGGTGAACCAATCCCACGGTCACTATGTTCCTGAGCAAGGTCTTCGGTGCATTGTTCAGCCTAAGTAAAGCAATGGAAAGGTGGAAAAGGTAGCAGGTAGCACACTATCACAGACATCACAAGGCATACATTCATTGTATTAATTTGTGTCAGAGAAGTTCACATCAGTATTTTGTATTATTACAGGAAATTTTAACCATCTGGCTACAGCTAGTTGCTAGTGTTACCAGAGCTCTAGTGTGTTCCCATGTATCAAGAATTAAGGTGATTATTTCATTAAGGTAATGGTGTCAATTAACAAATCATGGGTAAAATAACTTCTCTAGCCATTGTCTACATTCTTCTTCTGCAAAATTACACAGACTTGTATCTATACAAACACTAGAATGAATCTGTTTCCTGATCTTGTTTGCTTCATGTTCAGCTACGGTATACTTTCAAATCTGAAGTATGGATCACTGGAAGCAAGTAACCACTTGGAACAATATCTACTCTTCATTAAAGCCAAAAAGCTGATTTCTGGCAGTAAGAGCAAGGCTGCTGACGAAGTCCAGAAATACAAAGGCTACTTCCTCCAATTCATTATTATCTGCACTTTCCTCATGCACAACTATGTTTTGGTTGATGTAAAATAGTTTTCATCCTTCCTAATATGCTTATCTGGCTTACTTTCACATCTGAGGTCTGCTGAGACATGTAAACTTTGACTAACTTTCATTTTTCTTTGCATTCTAAGGAAAAGTCTGACATTTTCAGAATTTGATAAACAAATGTTATTAATAGATCACAGCTATAGAAATACCATGTTACTGACTTCAAAAAACAAAACAAAACACAATTTAACTGTGCCTTCACTTACAAACCACCTTTTGATACCAGACATTTGCAGTGGGAACAAATTTATTAACGACCGCTTTGTTTGTTCTCTCAGTCTACAAAATAAGAGGCTTGGGAATAATGAGTATTTTATCAGCACTTCAGTACTCATCTTTGGTTTTTCTAGGGCAGAAGCATGTAGCATTACAGTGAAATACTCCAACACAGAATGTAGTCCTCATCCCTGAAATCTGCCTCTGTAACAATAATAATGACTTTCTGGAATGTAATGAGTGTTGCTCTTTCTTCCCAATGTGATCATTTTTTCTCCATCCCGTTGTCTATTGGGAAGAGAATTCTAATCGATTTCCTTTCACCATTTAAACCAATGCCATCAGTGAAATGGACCATTTGGTAGATGTAAAGAGATTAATCATTGCTTACTTTATAAAATATTTATAACATGGGTAAGGGCCTAGAGGAAAATTGCACAGATCCAAGTGATTTCCAGAACTACAAAGTAGTAAAGTCTTGAAAAAGTCTTCCTTTTTCTGGGAGAGAACAGGAAAATGAGTCAGCTTCAGGAAAGGGATGTGTGCTTTCTTTCTCAGCTCTGAAAGCAGCTTTTTTTGCATTTTGGGTCTTGTTTTGCTCTCACCTTCCCATTTGGTAATGTCATTTATCTCTCAGACAATTTCTCAGGCAATAAAACCATTATTCTGCAGAAGTTAAAGCACCCTACTTGCCAGTTACAATGTGGAGCTTATTAGCCTCAAATAGGTAAAAATGGTGCTTATAGTAAGAGAAATTATTAAAAAAGGATGTGCATTGGCCAACATTTCCATTTTAATCTTTTATTCCAAGAGAAAGTTCTGCTGAATATTTTATTGCTTGGCTTTCCTTATTAGAGCTCTGTGTTTAAAGGTTCTGAGAGAACATTGATTTCATCACCGAAATGAGAAAGGAAAAAACTGATTTAAAATCAGAAGATATTATTATGTTTATTAGTATATCTAAGCTGATATACAGTGTGATGTAGAGC
Source organism: Pavo muticus (assembly GCA_016647715.1). NCBI lineage: Eukaryota > Metazoa > Chordata > Aves > Galliformes > Phasianidae > Pavo > Pavo muticus. The sequence goes on from JACDJE010000064.1 coordinate 97,154, forward strand.
AGACAGTTTTATCAGTGGATGAAATATATTTCCCTATTGGTTTCAGCAGGCAGGAGAAGAGAAACCAAGTGTCCAAATAACATTTAAATTTAGATGCAAAGGAATTTATTTTGCTATCCAAATCAATATGCATGTTTGGTTGTGACTAAATGCTTTTCTTTGAAAAAATAATACAGTAGGTTTGCCTCTACTTTGGACTTTCCAAATCCCACTTAAAACAAATGTAAACTTGGAGGAATTTTCAATTTTCTGTCAGAAGTTCCGGATTTATACTACTGAATGGCTACATACTGTGTACTATAGTCTGTTTGACTGTATTACTATGAATTCACAGATAAAATGTTCTTGCTGTCTTGGAGCTGAAAAGTTCCTTCTGTATCTCTACTGTTCTTTTTCAAAATATTTTATTGGTAATGGCATACATACTTTGCACATCTTTGAATTTACAACCAATTGCAATTGCTTTCAAAGTAAACAACCTTTTTTTCTTCTTCTTTTTTTTTACTTTATTTAATTAATGAAACAAACATTATCAATGTAACAAGCTGAAAAATACAGCAAATCGATACAAGACTGAGGTAACAAAATACTTTGCCAAAAACCTAGATTCCAATGCTAGAGTTTAGTGGTTATTACAGGTGAGACATTTCACAAGAATTGTAGAAATAATTCTTACACAAATGGCATGCAGTGGACTGCCGGAAAATACGGCCAAAAATAGTGCAACAGTTCTCACACAAAACAAACCAAAATGTTGAAATTTGTTTAGACTATGATATGATGAGTAAGTTGCAATTTGAAAACTACTGCCTTTGCCTCATTTTAGTGCTATTTGGACAAACATGTATTTTGGCACTTACTAACATTGCAGATAAATAAGGGAATAATATTGTCTAAACACATTTTATATCTTCACAATTCTGGGAACGGTCAATCTGAGATAATATGTATTTCTGTACAACTATTGCAGTTTTTCTTTTTGATGGATGAAAACTTGCACGGTTTGTGATATTTCTGAGAAAATGCTGTATTAATCAGTACTTATTTGCAATATGCTGTGTGCCAACAGCAGCTTTCAATTAACATTAAAAGTGCCTAATGAGAGGAAATGGTACCAAATGACAACAAAAAACCTCTAACCAGCAGCTCCAAATTATTTAATACTCATGAACTCATCTAATATTGGATCAAGATATTTTAACAATATTATTTGAAGGGCTTTGTTTCTCCACATATATATTTCTCTGATAAATGGGTGTAATAATCATTCATAAGAAGTGTTTCCATCCGTTCACAGCACACTATTTTGGAACCTTTCTGTCAAAGACATTATGTTTTTAGTTAGGAATCTGCTTTAAAATAAGTGAAAATTGATCCTTTTCTAACTTGTCCAAAAGGCTCTATGGGACACAATCTTGTGTAAAAGCATAGTTTTGAGGAATTTTACAGTAACATACACAATGCTTTTGAGACAAAGCCTAAAACGCTATTAAGTTCTGAATGTGTACAGGCAATCATTCCTCTTTCCAAGGGAGGCGTGTTAGACATAACTGAAAGTTGTCATGACATCTACTAGTTAGCCTCAATTCCGGTATGCTGGACAATATGTCACTGGTGTTGTCTTCTACTACATCACACCAGAAATGAGTGGTTGTTTACATGCTTCTAATACATACACATTATGCCAGTAAGTGTTCCATTTTGAATTTAACTTATATTTAAGACAGATCAGGTTATTCCCTTTTAAGGAGAAAGGGCTACTAATAAAGTAACTTAAAAATAAAACTTCACATGCACAGTTGTTTTTTGGTCACCATTCTTGAAGTTTGCAGTTAAGATTTCACTTGGGTGGACAATACCTTCTTTACTAGGTATTTATTTGTTAGTCCATCTAAAAAGTATAATGGGCAATATTTTAAACATTCTTTCAGTAAACTTTCTGTGACTTTTCTGACATGATCTCAGACAAGTTCTTCTTTGCTCGTGATGGCCAAATGCATGCTGATGCACAACAGAAGCATTTGATTTATTTTGTTATTTTACAAGAATTTTAGAGTTTCCCACAGTCAGAGAAGTAAGTCTTATTTTGCAACTGGAAGAGATAATTCATTTAAACATGATTTAAAAGAAAGAACCAATTTCCTCTGGGGTAGTTTTTGGTAGCTCGCATTTAAACCAGTAATGCAGGGATGTTTCTGCTATGGCAGTGTTCCAGTAGCCCTTTTAACACAAATTACGTGTCTGCACAAAGATTGAGAAGTTTTCCCTAGCTTTAAGGGTCTAAGTGTAATCTAAAGTAGTGACAAAACTGCCTATGGTTCAAACCATATCGATGCTAAAAACACACAATACACATGGCTATAGGTGGCATACTCAGTAAAATGGCAATCCATGTAACCTGTGTCCTTATGAATAATCTTGCTGATAACTAATCACTAAAGTACACAGGTGCAGAATAATTCCAATGATGTATTCTAACAGTTTTAGTTGATTACTGATTCACTACATGCAGAAGCTTTTACATTTTACATTAATAGCACTGGATGTTCTGCCTTTGCAGATGCTTGTGTTTTTCTTGGTCCACTGTTGTCTTAATTTAACAAGCAAGGAGAAAAAAAGTATAAATATATTTTGTATTTTTTTTTATACAACTCAAGTGTCATCAAAGAATACCTGTCAACTTAACATAAATTTTCATGTCCCAGGACCTACGCACAGGAGCTGTCAGGATCTGTATTATTTTTGAAAAGCTGGTATGCTTTAGGGTTCACTCTCAGGATGAACACTCAAAATAACAGAAAAATTACAGTTGACCTACATTCAACAATACAGATTGTTGTTGTTAGAGAAGTTTCAAAATCAAAATTCAGAAAATTACAAAAGGCCACAGAACAAATACCACTAATATGAGGAAGACTGTTCTAATATAGGCTCTGTTTATTGAAACTGACTTTCAATTTTTGATGGTCTGTAATCTAGATCTTGGCTTGCAAATCTCTACTCCATGCAGTCTTAGGAAACACAGAAGAGATTTTCCTCTTCCTGCAATTAACAAGGTTTAATTAGTAATGCCTTACAGCAGAAGAGTTTTTAACCAAAAAAGCACTGAACTTATCATGGGAATAGAAACGAACTGTGACTACGTCTGTGCTACAGCACAGCAGGGATACAGTTATGGATGTAGAAAGAGTTCCTTTACAGAAACAGGCTCAGATAATGAGAAGGCTGGTTGTTGTTGTTGTTGTTGTTGTTGTTGTTGTTGTTGTTTTTCCCTTTTAAATTCTGTGGGTGTAAATGTAGAGGCTTCTATGTAACTGTTGCACTACCAGACAGTCTTGCCTAGCTTTCATTGCCATCATGATTTTGGAAATGCAGTACCATGACTGTATGCCATGAAAGTGCATCATGTACTGGAATTGAGCGAGGCTGAGTCATCAACAGAAAGACAGAACAGCAAATAATGTTATGGAATCATTCTGAGGAGTCAGGGCAATGTGTATTGTACAACTTGATTATCTGCTACCCTTTACCAAGGAATAGCAGTTCCCTTTATGACAAACAACATTCAGATTTAAAAAACAAACAAACAAACAAAAACCAAACTAACAGTTATATGGCTAGTAAGAGAACAAAAAAGACATTTAACACAACATAAATTTAAAACCATATACCTTAAATTCATTGTCAAGGTATTCCAGAATAACACGACCAAATAAAAATAATTGCTCTGTGCCAAAATACATTTTTACCACATAGCTCAAATTTGAACAAAAGAATCGTCCAGACATTTGATATAAAATCTGAGGCAGCCACACTGCAAAGCAACTCAGTGCACTTATGTTATAAAAACATTGTTCCACAATTTTCTATCCTAATTGACACTCTGCAGCAAGTTAACACTGTCAATTATTTTGTGCATTAGAAAGAACTGAAACCCAACATGGGCCAAATGTTCTTCAGTCACACAAAGCAGCTTAACAATAAAAAGAGCAATTTAAAAAAGGATAGGCAGAAGATGTGATGCTCAGTTTGTGGTCAAACATCAGTTCAGAGGCAGTCTGTGATCACAGAAAGTTGAAAACTCTAGAATCCTGCAGAAGTCAGGATTAATCTTCTGTCCATCTAACTGGTCTACTTCCACTCAGTGCATGAGACTATATCTGGTTCTAAAGACGACATTCACTTTCTGCTTTTAAAAGCAGCATCAGAATCACTTTCAAGTTACACAGGAAAGTGCTGAAGTAGTTGTGGCTGGCTTACATCAGGAAAACTATTATTTTCTCCTCTTCCTCAGAGAACAATAGCTTGTTTCTTCAGTTTGGCACTTGAAGTCACATCAGGTAAGAGCAAATTATTCAAATGACATTAGATTAGCAGGTGCCTGGAAGAGAATGTACATTATTCAGCAGTATATTGCTCCTCAGCATATTACAGCATCGGGAAGCTGCAAGGTTACAAAATCATAGAATAATAGAACGGCTTGGGTTGCAAGGGACCTCAAAGGTTATCTAGTTCCAACACTCCTGCTGTGGGGAGAGTTGCCAACCACTAAATCAGGCACCAGGTCACGTTGCCCAGGGCTACGTACAACCTGGCCTTGAACACCTTCAGGGATGGGGCATTCACAACCTCTCTGGGCAACCTGTTCCAGTGTGTCACCACCCTCTGAGTGAAAAATTTCCCTGATCTGTAATCTAAATCCAGTGGGACAATAATACATTATTCAATGAGAAAGTGTCATCAGTCTCAAACAGGTCCAAAAGAGAGCTAACCCCATAACTGAAAGAAAAGATAAAAGACTCAAATCATTTTTCTCCTTGTGGACCAAATCCAGTCGAAGTATCCCATGAAGTTATTAGCATGCATGGGATGTGCATATATGCGTAAATAAGATTCTTGAGCTGTGTCCTGTTACACATCCTGTGCAGTTGAGCATCCTATTAATATAACCTTATATATAGAAACCTTTCAAGAATGAACTTTTTTTTTTTCCTGAAAAATGAAGCTACTATATAAAGGACAAAAAGCATTTTATAGGACACTCTCTTCAATGGTAGTTATAAGTCATCAGTTTAATTGCCAGTATGTTGGCTACTTTCTTTGTTCGTGATTAAGCTCCTTCTGAAGTAAAGACAGGGCTACCTTACTACTTGAAGATGCAATTACAGAGGCTGTACGCTGTTAATGTCACCAAACTTATAAGTAGACTGGTACTACTCTTGATTTCAAGTGGATACTCTGTAGTTTTAAATACCTTTTATTCTTTCTATTGAAAAACTGGATCAGTGTACAAAATGACTTGTCCCCACAGGACTGCACTTGCATGCAGATTTAAAAGAAGTAACTCCTATTAAGTGTTTTCTGCAAAATACGTAAAAGCAGGTAGAGACGGTTTGCCAGTTTTACCTGAGGCTTGTTGCTTTTGCACGCATCATCCAAATGCTTATGCCATAATATTGCATGAAACCTTGAACCAGTCTGGAACTTGTAAACATTACCTATAAAAATAACAGAATCAAGGGCTCTCAATTTGCAGACAGACATACTGCTTCAGTGGATTCTGATTCCTGTGTAGAAGCAAAAGTCCTGAAGTAAACTGCTGAATTTGCATTTGAGGAGTATAATGCTCATACAAAAAAGCCATGTGAGGCATGTTATTTAATAATCCTTGGGAGAAGGCAGCATGAGAATGTGTTCTGCAAAGCTAAGAGCAGTGTATAGGAAAAGAGGACAAATTGCAGCTATAGAAAAGACCAGTTAGGACCAGTGAGTGGATCTGATTTATTTCTGGCTCTATTCTCATTAAGACTGTTGTAGTTACTGCCAAACTTCTTTTTTTGATATTTGTGAACAAAGTTTTCTTCAGTGTCCTACTGTGTGCTTCCTCCATGCTTTGACTTCTTGTAAATTGCTTCTTGCTGTCAAATATATCATGCATTTCATTCAACAACCAAGAGATGCACTTGTCCAGTACTGAAGCTGATCACATGAGAAGTGAAAGAAGACTCAAAAATCTTTATGTAACCACTCAAAAACCAAAATATTTTGTGTCTTTCTGATCTTTTTTTTAAAGTTGGGTCAAGTTGGAAGAATTATGGCGCTCCAAAATTAATTATTAAAAAGTAACGAAGAATAATTCAAAAGGCTTTTTAGGTAAATGGCTTGATGTTTAAAGAATTTTCATAATATTGCAAATTTTCCTCTGCAAGTCAAGATTTGATGTTGGCCAATTTAAAGAAAGCTATTCAGAAACTCAGACATTAGGGTATGCGGGTACATGCAGACATCTCTCATTGGTCAGGCAGTATCCACAAATCTTACAATAACTGTCAAGATGCAGCAATACGTCTGTAGGCACCACAGAGGTAAGCACTGCAGAACATTGTAGAGGTATGTTCAACTTAATTTGTATCCTCCCTTGAAAATCTCTCTTCATTCTTTGAAATGAGTATCACTGTAAGTAAGTCCTACAATTGACAAACTCATCAAATAGCTATAACTCTACTTTCTATCACAGAAATATAATTCAGGGAATGTCCATCCTGCAAAATTTACCTTTGTCAGGGTTATTCAGCTGGAAAATATCAGGATGTTCAGGGTCATCAGGCAGTGCCACCATCCAGCCCACAATGGAGATCTTTTTAGTAGGTGTAGATTTATACTGCAAGAGAAAAGTATGTCACAGCTAAGAACATACTGGAGATTCATTTTTTGTTGTAGAAGTTGTGCAGACATATCGCTGACCCTAGAAGAACAGCAAGTACACTTAAAATACCTTTTCAGATCTGTCTACGAATATGCAGATTTTCCTTTTAGAACAAATTTAAACCTTACATGTTTTCTTTCATTGCCTCTTAAAGATTTTGCTCCAAAGTACAGAAGATTTGATCCTGAAAGCATAATCCAGTATCTAGTCCATGAAGAGAGCTGAATCAGAAAGGAAAAAGATAATAGAAATTTAGTATATTTTGGACATTTAAAAAAACCTATTCACCAGCAAGTGCTAAAAAAGTTAAGTTTCGATGCAAAGAATGGGGATCTGGATAGAGTGTCTTCTAATATAAACCATACCAGATATCTAAACTTGGATGGCTGCCTGTGAACGCAAGCCATTTTACTCTGTATTCTGTAAAAATATCAGGACTAATTGGCTCAGTGTGCTGCCTTCTACTTAGACTTCTGCATTTGATCAATAACATTTATTGAGAAGACATTCCTGTGTTCTTCAAATTTTTTAGGATTGAACAGTAGGGATCTACATAAAAGCTTTCAGTGAACTCAGAAAAAAAAACCAAAAAAAATACCAATTCACTGGAAACCTGTGAATATAGGGTAACTATGAATGTCCCTGGCTTTGGTGCTAAAGGTGGATACCCTGCAGCCTTCTCAGTTCAACATGATATTAAATTTCTGCCCTTACATAAAGGCATGTTGAGTGAGAGAGATGCTTGTGTCTTGCTCTGCTGCCATGACCTAGAGAAATTAGTTGAAAGTGAAGGGAGAAGCAAAGCTGCTGCAGATCAAATGATATGCAAGGATTACAAACTTATTATAAACCAGTTAAAAATTTCAATATGATTTTACATTTGGTAATAACAACAAACATCTTTTTGTGTGCTATCAATCTGCAAACTGAATCTAATCCTGAAAATTTAAAACAATTGCTATTGAATTAGAATCCCAAGAAGAATTAGAATCACTTACAGTAGGTTTCTTGCCTTCTTTGAGCAATGTTTTTCTTCTTAAGGGTCCTTCCATGGTAACTACTCCCATGGAACTACCTAATGTGCAGCTGCAGGCTCCTGTTGGGCTACAGAATCATAACATTACCATATGTTTTGAAAAAAATATGGGCAAGAAATAAATAATATAATTTAAATCTATTTTTCCTGCACTGCCTTGAATATAGTGTATCATTAGACACAACCCTACAAATATCTATTTTTCAGACCTATACACCAAAAAAGAATCAGGATTTTTTAAACACAGCATATTAACAAAAGATTCTATTCTCAGAGCTTAGACATTAAAAACAAAACAAAACAAATACAGAGGATTGAAGTCAAAGGAAAAATCAACAATTTTCTATTTTATTCAGGTAAGTTCAAGAAATCATCTAGATGTATGAAAGTAGCTTAAAATTTCAGCAATTAGAGCCCCCAATTTAGCTATCAAAAAAATAATGTTACCTTGGCTATTTAGAAAAAAGTTGGGATAGCTAAATAACAATGCCAAGTAACTTACTGTACAGTGATTAAAATATTTTTTCCCTCACTCAGTACAAGCATAGAACTTCCCATATACTACAGTGAAAAAATGCTACAACTGAAAGAACTCAAGTGCAGTTAGAAATGTAAACTGTCACTAAGAACATGACAACCAAAGATCGATTCATAGGTGATGAGCTACTAGAATTATCTGCTGCTAACCTCTTTTCATTGTCCTGTGCTCCGATACTTTTATAAAGATAAGGGACACTACAGTTCACCTGAGACAATTAAATCACGTCTGATAATGAATACAAGGAAAAGGACATGCATATGATCTGCCAATCAGCTGTGAAAGGAGAATGAGTCTGTTTAAGAACAAGTATGATGGTATCACAAAAGAAAGGCTGGTGAATGTGATATACACAGCAACAACACCTATACAAGATCTTCACTTCAAAGTGGCAACTGCGGCTTCTTTAATCAAATGGATTGCCCTATCTATGCTAATGTATATTCTTGCCAGTTCTAGTTTTCTAATATTATAAATAGAAGACTCCAGAAAAGGAAGAATGAATACAAGCAATAGAAATACTTGACTGGATAAATGTAAGAAATGTATTATAGGAAATGTTCTTCGTGGATTTAATATGTGTATCTCATTTTTGTCTTCTTATATCTTATATTTATTTCTTGCATAAAATTTTGAAACAAATCTGCCATAGGTATGTATAAGAGAATATTTTCCAGAAGCAGGTTTAGTTGAAATATTGGTAAAATATATGTTCTTTTACTTATTTTTAATGTATACATCTACATTCCTGTGTAACTTCTAACTTGTGCTGCTGTCAAATAATACTAGCTCAGCCAAAATGGCTGTTTACATTTACAACATTTTCAACAGAGCAAACTAATTTAGACAAAATAAAAACTGACTGGATTTAAACTCCAACTAAATGTCAGTATTTGCAGGATACCATCTTTGAGGCCTATATATATATTTATTATATATATATATTAGAGTTTATATATACTTATACATACTTACTACTTACATGTACCTCACTTGCAACTACCACAGAATTTATCTGGAAGTTTCGGTCAGGCATGGATACAGTGAATGTTTTTTATCACTTTAACTATACATAGTTTTCCATGTAACCTCTGTTTGGGCTGTAAACTAATTATCCATTTATGAAAGTCCATTCTTTAGCAGCAAGCAACATTGGAAGCACCTGTTACATAAGCATTGCAGATGTTCCCTCTCCTACTCAGGGTCCAAGGCCACACCTCTATACTGTACAAAAATAACATATCCTATAAAGCTTTCTGACAAACAGATGTTCTGGGTAGCTATCTTATAAATCAGGAAATAAATTATGAGAAAGAGTTAAAAAGGCATCTTTCTAATAACATTACTTGTCACAGATAGTGCTAATGTGGTCTTTATGACAGATGTCATCCTGCAATGCCACAAAACTCAAAATTAGCAATAGCTTTCTGCAATATGGAAGACAGATATAATTATTAGTTAAACTGACACCTAAACTGAATTGTATCTGAATGGGCTTTGACAGTGCTTTAGCACTGACAGAAATTTTTAAAAGTGGGATAGGAAGACTCATAAGTTGGTATGGTCATACAAGGATACTCTTGGACACATAAGACCTTAGGCTAGGAAAATGTAGACGCCCAAGTGAAAGTTCATCACCATAAACTGAGCAAGATAGGCCTGAACTGTACCTGTAGACACAGCTTCGACTCCTGGGAGAATTCCGGATTGGCACCCTCCAATTCGGCCCCAGCGTGGCATATAAACGACCCCTGTTTGCACACGTAAATATCTGATGAGTGAAAATCTAGTCTGAGATTTCAACAATTAGGATCTGGTAAACATGAAAGAGATCTTTTCACATCCATGAAAAGAAAACACAACATTACAGTGTTTTATTCTAGAGTTTTCCATTTTTTAAATTTAAATGATAATAATAAAAACATAAAAATAACCACTGATTTAGGGCTTATCTGTGACAGGGATTATTCAAGAATTTCTCTATATCTGTTAGTGTTAAATCAGGTTAGTGCTCAGTGAGTGTAAATGAAAATTAACTCACCTTTCAAGCCCTGATGACAGCTCCTCACTAAATTCTGAGCTTTCACTGCTATCTAGAAAAAGTGAAGAACAGAAAAGGAGTAAGAAAACCACCTAAAATCAGAAGAGGCTTATATCAGCCCTCTCATTTTTAATGTATCACTGATGAATGAAGTCACCGTTGCTGTTGTGTTTAAATACCAGAAATCTGCACATCACTTTTATTTTCTTTATGCTGTTTCTCCATTAAAAGCTGAATACTTCAGAAACACAAAATCTAATTACTCTGTAGGACAATATTTCTACCATAACATCTGCAAGTCAATTAAAGTTATTAGACACGATATCACCATTTGTTTGTAACAAGCATGCACACCTGGAACAGATGGTATGCCAGCTGCTGCTAGGAGTCGTAACAAATCAATGAGAGAATTCACAACAATAGCCCCTATTTCTCATCCAAGCCCTTGACCAATCTGTCTGTCCTTCCCTGGCATAGCTATTTAACTCCGTTTTCATTTGCTCAAGAGTGGTAAAAGAAAGTTGAAATAAAGTCAATTAGGTAACTGAGTAGTAACTCCAATTTCCTTTCTTCTATACAGTAGCACAATCTTTGCCCAGGAGCTACTAAGCTTCCTAATTCCTGTATTTTGAATATCTCTGTGATTTAACTAGAGAACTGGGAGGGAAAACCAGGTAAGTCAGTCCCCCACTCAGTCTCTACCTATGGAAATGCCATTGGTGAAAAGTGAGTTCAGCATGTCGCTGCGGGTCGGGCTCTGTGACTCCAGGACGCTGTCATCCAGGAGGTGGCGCGGCCTCTCCGTCGGGAAAGTGGCGCTTTTGCTCTCCACCACACTGAACTGACACATCATGCTGGAAAATTGGAAACAGAAAAATGCAAGAACCCTCTTTTGCCATCTGATAACAACCATTTGTGTCTGATATTTCCACTCAGGCTTTGCTTTATCATACAATGAACATAAATATAGGTCTATAGGTTGTTATGTAGCAAGCAGATAGTTGGTACTGCTTACATTGTTCCTTGACTACCTGAGCAAGTTTCAGACTTCAGCAGCATTTAAAGTAACAATCATTGTATTTCTGCAGATGGGAAGCTACACAAATTTTTTTACTCCTATCTGTACAGTACTTCAGCATCTTGAGTGGATGCAAAGGTAGAAAAACAAGCAGATCCCAGCTAAGGCAATGCTCAGTGGTCCTGCACTAAGCTGAACAAACACATCAATCATGAACTACTTTTCCTTAACCCATTAAATGTGAAATTCGGTATATGCTCGCCTTAACTGGGGAGCAGGTGCTCATACTTAGCTAGCAAAGTGTCTCATTTGTAGAACAGTGCAAAAGGTCACAGCTTACCAGAATGATGAGAATACTGCCAGCAAAAACACAAAGTATCAAGAGAAAACTTAGAGAATACATAGCAAAGCCTGAAGCACTCCTGCAGTATAGGAAAGGGAAGAAGCAAATACCAAAGTGTTCTGCTGCCAGATTAAACCTCAGTGATGCATGGAATTGCCTGAGTATGAGGGAACGTGGAGTACCCACTTGTTTCCCAGGCTGTGACTCTTCCTGTGCCTTGGTATAGGAGGTGTAGACAGACTTGCTGCTACTGAGGTGTCGGGACATGTTGGTCTCCTGCTGAATTTCACAATTGCTGACACTTCAGCTGGACCTAAAAGACAGAGATCATTTAACACTGAACTGCTGCAAAACCCAGAAGTTCATGGGCTGGTGTGTTTAGCAGCTGATTAAAATTAATTATTACAGATACCCTGAAGATATGATTTCTGACGACCATAGCATCCACAGCATCCATTTCTGCTACGAATTAGTCTCTATATGCTTGAAGTGCCTGGAAGTAATCTCTAAAACATCTTTGTACATACTTTCAACACTGAACTCCTACAAAAAGTCTTGGCACCCTTACAATAGTTGTATGTGCCAAAGCACAATATGCAGAGCCATAAAGTCAGTCTGTATCTTGGGTGTGAGTAGGAATGTTCACACATGTTTAGAATTTCACTTACAACTCCATGTTGTGAATAAACTGTAAACAGTCTGCTCATACTGACTCACAATTTGAGCATGTAAGAGAAAGCAAGGGCTTTTCATGTGTCTTACAGCCAGACAGATGTATTGCTTCTCACTATGAGGCTTAGGGATGTCTCACTACAATCATTATTCCTCTCGTTTTACAGATTCTACGAGGCCCCATGGAAAACATGGACAAGCTGTTCTAGCTTCAGTTCCTTGATGCTGTTTGCAAAAGATTGGCAGTGAATTCTGCAATACAGTGGAGAACAAGGCCTACTATCCTCAGTAAATGCAAGGCTACTCTTGGCTTCACAATAAACAGTTAAGATTTCACGGTTAAATATTTAGTTGTGATGTTAGTACTCTTGACAGAAATTGAAATGGTGGTCATGAATGTGGCTGTCTGTCCTGCACCTACTTATCTCCAGACTTGGTACAGCTTAAGTAGCAGCAAGAGAGACCTCCTCCTGCATTTACAGGAACTACTTCTTGTACACTCCAGTGACCGTAGCTTATTCAGTTTCTGGACTCTAACCTATAATCACCTGTTAAGAGTTCAACAGGGACAAACTTTTTGATGTGAAAAACACAGAGAGCTATCATCAGAATCCTTACAAAAGTGTCTGGACTCAAATTACAGATAAAGAGAAATAGGAAAAAAACACCATTCTAGGGCACAGACTGAAAATGAGACGTGAAGACACGCTAGCAGCAGAAATGATTCTGCATCTGCTGTATAGCCTACTTCAACTCGTCCCAGGCATAGAAGTAATTCATCGGTTTCTTCAAGGGAGAACTAAGAATGCAAGGGATGCAAAAAGGAACAGGACAACAAGTAATGAGTTTGTCCTAATAATGGACAAAAAATAATATGAACAGGTACAAAGATCTTTTACTGTCTTTATCCATTCTGCAGTACAGATTTGAATGCAGATGTATGAAATAAAGGAATTAATTCCAAATTACTTGTATTTTTATTTCCGCATAGCTTAGGCTCTGGAATTTCACTTTGAGCTGGGTTATTATGAAGAATTACAAAGATTCTTCAATAGCAGAAAAGGGAAAATCTTCATCCGAACAGTGTTCTGCAACGTTTGAGCAAAATGTTTGTTGTGCAGTTTAAGTAACAATTAAAGGATCCTCAAGAAAAGGAGAAAGAGGAGACAATTTCCAGCAGTTGAGTGAGGGGAAACAAGTTCATTGCAAGAATCTTCATTAATACTATTCATCAGATCATCACTTAGTTGGAGAAGAAAAGGACAAAACACTTTGTAATGCTGTTTTCTGCTTTCTTTCTGCATACCATTATACATGCAAACAGATTTCTGCCCACTTGGCTTTGCTATCATTTGTTTATTGTGATTGAGAATTTGTGAAACACGACACTATTGTAGCATGAGTCATTAGCATATGTGGCTTCAGAGAAGGTCTTATGCTTAAAGGTCACATGCAATTCTAAAAAAATGCACTTTTAATCATTTCTTGATCCAGAGATTAAACGAGAACCATATGCCTGGGAGGTGGGAAGAAAAAGACTTAGTACACTGTTCTGCTGCATTTTCAATTAAAATGTTGTGTCTGGGTTGCAAGAAGACACTGGAGGCTTTTTCCCCAAGGGGAATAGGGCTCACCCTCTTCTTCTGCCATGGAGGCTGAGCAAAAGTTTGAATAAAAAAATAATGAATCTGAGCATGATTAGTTGGTGACTAATAGATTGTAAAAACTCTCTGAATTAATATTTCATCAACAGGCAGGAATTTCAGATCCAGAGCCTTACTAGCAAGAACATACATTTCTCTATGGTCCTTAACCACAACATTTTATCATGAATTCTTAAATTATGAATCCAGACCAGTTAAATGCATGCAGAAGCTTCAGAAAAACTTTTTGTCTGAAAATGTCCAGCTCTTCTGACAAACTGAGTTCAGAAGAAAAAGAGTCCACTTGGCAAGCTCAGTTTATAGTGTCTTTCCATCAGGTATTTTCAACTTGTGAAATATTACAATACTTAGAAATACTGCGGTGTTTACTACCTGGTAAGAAGCTCAAAATATTTGAGAGCTGAGATCCAGCATGAAGATTGTGACAGAGGAGAATTTTTCTGAAAATTAGGAGGATGTATATTAAGCAAGAGTGCAGTCCGAAATTCAGCTATAAATTCAGTGTTAATGTGGCCACTCTGGGGCTACTGTTGCACACACTGCAACACCCCTTAATCAGGCTACATGATTGGTTCAGCCTCGCCTTCTGTTGTGTTGTTCAGATCTTTCTGGTGCTACTGTCAGTTCTAAACAATTTACAGTAAGTTCTTGGAAATGGATGACATAGTTCTCTGGCAGCTACTGAAACACACCATTTTATAATTTGTTGAAAATTCAGTCTATGAAAGAGCTGCAGTCTTAAAGGCAAACCCTTAAATGAGTATCAGCATGATGCAGCTCTTTTTTTCACAGACACTGCCACAAAAAAAATTAATGAAGTTGCTTAGACATAATACATGACAGTCTATCAGATTAAGTATCTCACTGTGGAGAGCCACTGAGATCAAAGCAGTAAGACTATTTGACTAATTTGGTTGTAAGACAACGGTCATTGGCACAAAGCATCAAAACTTTTATCCAGAGAAAGAACAGCAAAGTAACAAGTATTGTGCTAACACAGTCAAGCCATAACAAAATCAAAGTCAGCTGGATTTGTCTCCTAGTATTCTGAGTATTAATAGATCCAAACGCTATCTCTACCCAAGCCTCCAAAAAAACAAAGAGATGATGTCTACCAACAAAAATAGGCCTTCCCGAATTTTCACTCTACAAGTCTACTTTAATTTAAAAAATTAAATCCCCCTTTAGGAAGCCTGGGGAGAAATTTACATTAGTGTGAATATAACTAAAACAAAAAATATTTGAATGATCATTATAACTTAATTATAACAAGAGCTTTTATTACTTGGACAACTTCAGAACAGAAGAAGTTTGTTAAAATGAACCGAAACAAATCACGTAATATAACTAAGGGGACTGTTTATCTCAGATTGAAGACTGACATAAAAACTATTCTATCTGCTCTCAGGTTAAAATACTGCCTAACTATGGTGAGATGTCCCAGCGGTGACAGAATTTGTTGGAACAGGTGTAGGAACCTTACAATTTAAGCCAACAGTTCCAGCCTGGCTTCCTGGCTATTCGATATGGTAATCACAATCTCTTTGATCAATCCTGGGAAAAGAGATAAAGGACTTGAATTCCTAGTTAGATGTCTTTAGGGAAGATCCTGATAATAGAGAAGAGAATGCTTTATGGGGAAAAAGTGCAGACAGAAGTATCGGCTGTGCTGATATAACACTGTCTGAAGAGGCTATTTTCTATGTATTTCTGCTTCTTCCTCATCCCCAAGTCAAGAGAAAGAAACAAATACCATTTGGCTCTATTAAGTTTGTGTTAAGGCAAAAAGAATCTGAGCCTAAAAACCTTTACAAAGTCTTTACATCTGCTCTTCTGTCAAATGTCTATGAAGAACTGCAAGCTCTCATTAGACAGGAGCTCTCATTAGACTGGAATTCTGCTGCAGGGTACGCTCAGTTCAGTAAGAAGTCAGGGATGTAGAGGGTGTCGGTATGAGTTATAAAGCACAAGAGAGATGACCTCATTTCAGTTAAGGGGTAAAAGACAAGTGAGACTGTGCCAAGAAGGATGCCAAAGAGGGTAAATGGTGAGATACTGATGAACGCTGCACAGCCAAGGGATGTTTATGGACATACCAGACTGTTGAGCAATTAGCTGGGCAACCTATGCCTGATACTGCTGATAACAAAATTCCAAAACTTCAATTCATTTGAGATTATGTTGCCCATTTTTTTCCCCCAGTAACTGAAGTCATCTGCTACTGCTAACTCTCTTTACTCTCCTGGCTCCACTCCTAGTGAATACTGTTACCATGATTGCTATTCTGTTATTTTGCCTTTCATGGAGACAAAGCACTCTTAGTAGGATTTTCCAGTCAGCTGGCATAAACAGGGGATAGTTTGGTTCTCATTATTTCTCAGAATCATTTTCAAGTCTGTGCTGACATGCACAAAAAATATTGTCTAAAAATATTAAAACATTATTAAAAATTGTTTGCGTTAGAGAACATAAGACAACTTCATCAGAATGAGCCGAGTGCTGTTTAGTGGTCTGTGGCAAGAACATTTGGAAAAGTTTACACATATCCCAGAGGATCTCACTGTTTTTTTCCTTTGCATAATTTTTCCATGAATAATCCTTCAAACGTTATAAATGAATGTTACTTTCGCAATCTTTCAGTAGAACATGTGAACATTTACAGTCTCCAGAACTCTTAAAAAAAGTAACAGGGTGAAGAAGTTATAGTTCACAATTTTTCCCCTCTAAACATCTATCAAAAAACCAATACCAGGCAACTAAACAGAAAGCTGAAAATGAATTGTATATTATATGCTGAAAAATAGAGTGACAGGACTCTTCTACAATGTAAAATATTTTCAACTACTTAGTATTTTTTTTGGTGAGAAGTTAGGAAGTAAAATTGATCAGCTCTGTTTCCAAAATTTAATAGACACTCCAAGACACAGACTCCCTAGTTAAATCTTTGCTGTGAATTTTTACACTTCTGTTGCCATTGTAACCAAAGTCAGTGGGTGACAATTAAAACTTCCAAATACCAAGGGCTACTTACAAAACACACAATAAGACTTAAGAACAATGTCATGCACATAATCAAGATGTAAAAATAAATAAATCTAGAATGATAGCTATTGTCAAAGCATAGTTTTCATTTTCAAAACACTGCTTTAAAATCCAGCAAGACTCGTTAATGCATACAGCACACAGGAAATACATATGTTACACCCGCTTCTCAGACAGAATAAGGTAAGGACAAGAGTCTGGCAGCACTTCCCTGTGCTTTCTCAACTCCCCCCCCTCAATTTCAACTGCTACTTCTATAGATTCACTAATTTTCAGCATTTGTGTTACTTACATTGCACCAATAGAAGGTACAAAATCCTGACCTGCTAAATATCTTGCAGCTGCATCTGTAGGGTAGTACGTGAGCCTAGCTGACATCTGTAGTGGCAGTGAAAACATATCCACTGTGAGGGCATAGATACAGAGAAACTCTGAAATCGGAGTTCCAAAAAATACATTACACAGTTCATCAAAAAAACCTTTTGTAAAAATTAATTCCTGTGGTTGTTGTGAAGAAAGAGACAAAAAACAGTAGAAAAATCCCTTTTCCTCTTTCTGTTTTATGTGTTCTTAAGATTCCTATGAACTAATAGCATGGCAGTTAAAATAAGTATCAGTAAACTAGGATAGCAAAGAGACTTGTTTGGTAAGGAAGACACAGAGAAGTAATAAGTGATACAGTTAAAACCTGAGTGTGACCATTTTCTCTTCATGACTCTGACATAATATTCCACAATTTTTTGAATGACTTGGTCTGCTAAGAAAAAATACACACTACTTCTGTCTCAATTTGGTGGATAATTTTGGATAATTACATGTGAATCCCACACATTCGTTTGGTATTAATTTCTTCCACAAATACCCAAATGACTTTTAAAAATGTTTAGGGAAAGTATCACAGAGGAAGAGTTGGAAATGAGCATAAGTTTGAAACTAAAGAGAAAAGCTTTCTGGATGGCCTGTAAACTTTTGTAAAGAAAGTAAAGTTTTGCCATTTCTAGTTTAAGAAAAGCAGACGTTATGCACATGAAACAGTAATCAAGCACTTGCATGAGGATTAGACAAACCTAATTTCCACAGAATGACTGGCTGCTAAAGCACTTAGCACAAACTATTTACTAGTTACCAAAGCAACTAGTAAAACAAATGGCAAAACTAAATGTCAGACTTGGTGTTTACATGGAAAATGATGGGTTTTTTTGTGTTTTGTTTTTTTTCTTAGTTATAAAATGCTTGGAGTGCTGTAAAGACATCACTAGTGTAGTACACCTACTTCCAGAGGATTACAAATGTGCAAACATTCCAGTCTCTCTTTCTTCTTTTTTCTACACTTAACTCCTGCATATCATAAAGTTTACATTTGATGAATCTCCTGCTTCTAATTAATTATTATATATATAAGAAGCTCTTCAGCAACTCTCAAAGATGAATGAACTCAATGCAATGGGCTGAATTCCACCCCAAAAACAAAAAAATAAAATATAGTGGTTTCAGATTAATTGCTCCACATTCTGCTAGGGCAGTAAGGTAAAACCTCTGGTCTGTTTAATCTCCTCTCAAGAATTATACTGTGGTATCCTTAGGAAAAAATAACAAAAAGAAATCAAACAAAAACAGACAAAAAAAAAAAAAAAAAAAAAAAAAAAAAAGGGGTGAGGAGCTGTCCCCGACTAGGGCATAACAAAAAGAATAAAGATGCCCATTGCTGAGGCCCTGGCTGTTGCCTTCTAAATGCTAACATTAATGAAGCGGTTAGTGAAAGTACACAGAAACATCAAGACCAGTCTTTGAGTCATTCACTTAATATTAGAGAGAGAATTTCCTGGACATGGCAATTACTTTAACATTATTTTATCTTTCCATAGTTGTTTTTCAGGACAGGATAATGTGGTCTATTTCAGACAGCAAGTAACCATTTTCTATATTCTGATTAGTATGTGAGCTCTGAACTTTTCAACATAACATTAATCACAGAAATCATAGAATGGCTTAGGTTGGAATCAAGAATCATCAAGTTCCAATCCCCCCGCTACTGGCAGGGTTGCCAACAGCTAGATCAAGTACTAGATCAGACTGTCCAGGGCTCCATCCAACCTGGCCTTAAACATCTCCAGGGATGGGGCATCCACGGCCTCTCTGGGCAACCTGTTCCAGCCCCTCACCACTCTCACAGTAAAAAACTACCGCCTGATACCTAATCTGAATCTTCCCTCCTTTAGTTCAAAACCATTCCCCCCTTGTCCTATCACTATCTACCCTCATGTTTATAAACTCCCTTTAATTACTGGAAGGCCACGAGGAGGTCACACCACAGTCTTCTCTTTTCCAGGCTGAACAAGCCCATTTCCTTCAGCCTGTCTTCATAGGAGGGATGCTCCAGCTCTTTGATCATCTTTGTGGCCATCTGCTGGACCCTCTCCAAAAGTTCCACATCTTTCCTGTGTTGGGGGCCGTACTCCAGCTGTGGCCTCACAAGGGCAGAGCAGAGGGGGACAATCACCTCCCTTGCCCTGCTGGTCACCCCTCTTCTGATGGAACTGGGCTGCAAGCACGCACTGCTGGTTCATATTAAGTTTTCCATCAACCAGGACCCCTAAGTCCTTCCCAGTCCTTCAATTAAGTTGATAAAGACAATAAATAAAGTTTGCTATACTCATCTACACTTAATATACACATTCTAAGGAACATCAGTTGCTTAGAAAGATAGCTTATTTGCTACGTATTTCATTAGATCTTTTCTTTTGTTCTAGGAAAATATATTGAGTTATACCATCTAAAATAATCTGTTAATAGTTGTACCATAAATGCTTAGCAACTCCTAGCCAACATTGCAGGAACACAGATGTCTTTTACAGCTAATTCAACTGGAAACTTTGAACAGTTTGCATGCTGTAGCCCTCCTCCTTCCCCTTTTCCTCCCCACCTTCTCTCCCCCTGCTCCCTCCCGCCTCCTTCTCCCCACTGCCTCTCTCCACAGCAAGGCAGAATGAACAGACTTAAGTCACTGCCAAGGAAGTTGTGTGAATCACACTGTTCCTCAAAATATACAATTGAACTGTTTAAAGCTCCTTTTTAAATACTACTTGCAAGTAACAAGAATCTCTACAGTGTTATGGTAGGCATGAAATCATTCTGTGAAAGCACTATTCACAGTTATACATGCATTTGGCAATTAAATGAGACCATCGTAGCCACTAATACACAAAACATAGCCTGTTGTGAGACATTCATTTTAATCAGATGTTTGCCTCCTGTTCAAAATTTACTGGAAAACCAGCTGGCAACCAACATGGAAAAGGAACACATGGTTTTCTCCAGTACTTTGCAAACAGAAATACTGGAGGATATAATTGCTTTTACTGAGCTTCACACTCCTTTAGATGCTTCAACAGGAAAAAAGAAACCCACAATGTCCCTGGATAGAATAAACTGCTAATCTTCTTTTGAAGGAGAGGTTAGGTAGAAGATGAAGTCACAGTGCTGAGAAGGAAAACATTTCTATCATCAACACAAGTAGTTATGCTTCAGGACATGAAGAAGATACTACTTCCTGCCACTTAATTCATTAAAAACTTAGGACTCATTACTACAGTACTGAGCTTTTCTCCATACTTGGAAACATACGACAGCCTGTATGAAGTATGTCACACACAGAACTTAACCACAGAATCAAACAGAATTAGATTAATAATGTGTTAACTTTTTCACTATCAGAAGAACTGAACTAATGACTGCACTTCAAAGGTCGTAAGTCTTTATTTTACCTTAACATGACTATATTCAGACTTTTGATTAGCACATTGAACTACTGCCTAAACCATTTTCAGATCATCTCCCACCATTATAACTTGCTGACTGGAAAGAGTTTACTCTTGATGTACAATAGTTAAAGTGGAAATAATCTTAAACTATAATTTGAATCAAATTTGAATCCAAATAACGTTGATTTGAATATCTTAGAATGTGCTATTTTTAATTAATTCTCTGTGGTCAAATAACTCATTACCAACATTCCATATTTTAGATTGGAATTATTCAAGATTAACATTTAGCTATCTCTCTAATTATTAATGTGAAGTAAAAAAATACATCACTGCCTTAGTGCTTAATTACATTTCAATTTGAATTCATCTTATTTCACTGAACTAATCTTCCTTGGGAATCAGTTTGATTTCATTAAAGTACATTGGATTTTAGCATCTTTGCACTCAGGTGAAAAAAGTCACTTAAGTATCAGAAAATATTGGTGGCACTCATTGTCTAAATGACAGTAAATGAGAACTTTCCAGTTGAGCAAGAAACAGAAGTGCATAAGCATGTCAAGCTTTTGAAGGAAATGCTAACAGAAGGACTAACCAACAGGAATAACTCAAGATTTGGTTTCTAGTAACCACTCTGAACAGAGCAACCTTACAGGGCATGAAGGGGCACTGTAGATTGAGAGGGAGAAGTTAATTCTCTCCTAATACTCCTAGATAGAATATGTTTGACTATTCAATCCAATTCTTTCCCTCATATAAACTCTTCCTCAGCCAAACTCTCTCTCTCCTGCCCTCTGCCCATCTCTCCCCTCTCATCTGCTATGAAAAATGACATTTGGAATGCAAAATTAAATTGCTTGTCAGATGTAGTATAGTCTTCTCTCTCTCTCTTTTTTTTTAATACATTCACACATGGTTTAGCACAGTGAGGCAGAAAACAGGCCACTCGGGTTAAGGGATTAAAATTGAACAGCTTTTGTGACACTGGTTCCCATAGTAATAACTACATTTTACATATTTTCATGTTTGTTTAGCTCTTAGAAATTTATGCTCCTCTTCATCTGTAAATTAAACAATTTAATTAAATATGTTAGATGTGCTCCTTTCCTTTTCTCAAACAGTTTATAGAAAACTCAGAGGGTGGTGACCCACTGGAACAGGTTGCCCAAGGAGGCCAGACAGAAATGCAAATAACCCTTGAGTATATTCCTTGCAGTCTCTGTAAGTTAAATCTTTCTTCTGAAATCAAACATTTTTCATTCATTCAAGATCAACAAATTTGTTTTATCCAGTCTTACGAAAGTTGATATGCGCAAAATCAATCCCAACATGTGGGGTATCATTTGTCACTGTAAGAACATCCAAGAGCGAATATAACAAATGAAGGACAATTATTTAAGACAAAGGACAATGCTAACCCAAGTACAAGCTGGCACTGTAAAAACTTGCAGTGAAAATCAGATCCTTAACTATTATAAGAAGAATGGTGTTCTGGACCAATGATGTTCTGAAACTTGCCAAACACGTGGAAAGAGATCAATTTTCTAGCAGTCCCTACAAGATAATTTTGTATTTGCAACAAAAATCCATGTTCGAAGCTGATCAATGGTCTTTCCCATATACTTTATTAGAGGAGTTCTGTAATTAAAATTATTTTCTTACATTTAGAAATAAACTTTTATACCTGTGAGATCTTCTTTAGAGGAAACCAGTCGAGGAGAGCTGTTACCTGGCTCAATTCTTAATGATAATCTGGAAAAACAAATTTTTAGACAAATTAACAATACCATTTCTCAATAAAAGTTGAAATAAACTGATCAAAGCAATTATTTTGGCATTGGTAAGCAGCAATTTTACCTTGCTGGAAGTGTGATTTATTTGGTCACCATGGAAACATTTATTTAATAAATCCACCACAAAATGGTCTGACTTTTATTCTGCACATGTAAGCATTCAGCTTCTCCTTTCTAAAATGATGCGATTTTCAATGCATTCCTCATGAAATTTAGGCAAGGACATTCTTATACTTCTTTCAGTGACCAGAATATTTGACAAAACCAAAGAAGATCTACTTCCACACAATTACCTGCACTATACTATTTTTCATTCTTGAGGAGAAAAAAAGGGGGAAGATAAGGCAGAAGGGAAGACCTATGTTTTTAACAAGGTTCTAGAACGAGGTTTGGTATCTTTATACAATCTACAAAGCATTAGTGGAGTGTACTTAGCTTAAAAGTTCACTGAAACAGCAACGGCTTTCAGTGCTACCAAATGAGACAAATAAAGATTGATGATTTTGTTTATCTGTTTAGTTAAGTTAAAGTACTTAACTTAAATCATCAGCCCTTGTGAAGTTTGACTGTTTGGTCATTAACTTCATTAATGACAGAATTCTACAATTTTTTCAGAATAAGAAAGAATGGAATTTAGCTATTCATAACATGAAAAATGAGTATGTGTTAGAATAATATTAATAAAAGCCTAAATTTGATCTTTGGTAAATATAATATACTCATATTGACATGTTTAAAATAAATTATTTAAAAAAAAGAGGATACATTCTGACAATGAGTTGTCACTCCTGGTCCTTCTCCCTTGTTCCCTCTCTCCCCTGCAAGGCTGAAAACAATCAAAGATTTTTATTTCATAGGAGAGATACTGACAGTCAGGACAGCTTCCAACAGCCTTGACTTATTTGTCACCATCCAAATTAATTTCTGGTGTTCCTCTGACACTGCATTTTTCACAGAGAGGCACAGGTTATCTATACGCACATATGTGTTCAACTGCTCTCATCTAGATATGTATGTATACAGTTATGCCTGCAGTGTAAGCAATCTCTTCCAAATAGTACTCATAGAGTCAGAATCTTTGGCACGTTACATGCTTGGTGTTATACTACCAATAGGTTCAATGCAAACTTTGACAACTGATGTATTTACCAACAAATAACACTCATATCCATCACATACCAAATTATATTCTCCCAGTTTACTGCTCCTAGTCACAGACTGATAGAAATGCCCAGGTTGGAAATGACCTCAGAAGATCATCTGGTCTAACATTTCATGGAAAAGGGCGTCTAGACAAGATTATCTAGCACTCTGTTCCATCTCATCTTGAAAATCTCCAGCAATGGGAATTCTACATTATTCCTGGGGCAGTTGTTCCAGTGACTGATTGTTCTCACTGTAAAAATTTCTTTCTTACAATGAAACAAACATAATATCCAAAGACATCTACCATCACAAATAAAAAACAACCTTTATTCCAACATGTCAAATAAATAACCCCAAAATCACTATAACTTTCTCTTTTTTTTTGTGTTCATATCTGTGTATGATCAGAAATTCATCTTTGTCACTATATTCATCCAATATCACAGCATTGTTAGAATTACTCTGTTTTCAGGAATTCTTTTCAAAAACAAAATCTTTGCTTTACCTGAGTGAGGAAGTCTGGTCTTAGAGCAAAGTCTAAGACAGAGAAGCAAAAATTATAAAATTCCAACATTTTGAAATAATACAGTAAGGGTTTGGGTAAGATACACATCAGGACAAATCCTAGATATTAACCTGGGAAACTGCACATTAGAAACTAAAATTCCTAAGCTGAGGGATTAGTATTAATGATTTATGATAAACATAAGACTAGAAGTAAAATAGCCGGGGGAAAAAAAAACCATGAGCATACAGCATTACCGAATTAAAAAAGACAGTTTATCATAGGGAATTAAGACAAAGCTTTTAAAGAAGAAAGCATAGGAAGTATAGAGTGCAACCTCAGTAAATTTGCACATGACATGAAAATAAGTAGAACAGCTGACACCACAGGGTCACTCCAGCAAACACTGACAAACTGGAGAGGCGGGCTGGCAAAAAAAACTCTTGAAGTTCAGCAGGGGACGTGTAGTTGTTCATTTCTTGCACCTAGGACAAAACAACTCCAGGCACCAGGACATGCTGTGGGCTACCTCACTGGAAAGCAGCTTGGCAGAATAGGTCCTGGGAGTGCTGACAGACACAAAGTTGAACATGGGATAGTAGTGTGCCCTTACCACTAAGGCGGCTAATAGTATTTTTGGCTGCACTGAGCTAAGTATTGCCAACAGGCCAGAGGTGATCCTGGTGATCTTTCCCTTCTACTCAGCATTCATGAAGCAGCACCTGAAACGCTGTGCCCAGTTCTGGGCCCCCTAGTTCAAGAGACAGCTGGATATATTGAAAAAGTCCAGTGGAGGGCCATCAAGATAACCAAGGGCCTGGAGCACCTCTCCTATGAGGAGAGGCTGAGAGAGCGAGGACTGTTCAGAGGAAGCTCAGACAGCATCTTACATAAATACCTGAAGAGAGGGTGCAAAGAGAACAGAGCTCTTTATGAAGTGCCTACTGCCAGGACAAGAAGCAATGGGCACAAACTGGAACACTAGAGATTCCTTCATGAATCTTCTTTTTACTGCATGGGTGACAGAGCACTGGCACAGGTTGCCCAGAGAAACTGTGGATTCCCCTCCTTGGACTGTCCTGGGCACACTGCTCTTGGTGCTGCTGCTTGAGGAAGGGTTGGGTCAGATGGCCTCCAGAGCTCCCTTCCAACCTTATCGATTCTTTGCATGCTTTGCTCTTGTACAGCATAAAGATTAAGAAAATAAATGTTGTCTGGAAAAAAAAAAGTCTGCTTCTCAAAATATTCTTCTGGAACATGTAAGAGTCAGTATGCTCTGTAAAGTAAACTTCACCTCTACCCCACCACTTCTTAACTAACATTCTACTACTATAGTAGAATGTTTCTGCCATATTCTGCCATATAGCTCATTTAAAAATAACTTTACTGATCAACAGGAAATATTGCTGAAAATAAAACAGGTAGCTAGTCTTGAGTACTGTTCTTTTTCATGAGTTAAGTTCTCCAGTACAAATTGAAACCATTGCTAGGACACAAAAGTTACTTTTACTCAATTTTCCTAGTAATAAGCAAGTGAATAAGTACAGCACAGAGAGTGAGACAAGTCCTACATCCTTCTATATAAGCAATATATTTAGCTGCTCCATGAAGAGGCTGAATGAAACTTATTAATCTTTCTTGAGACAGGGAAGATTAAGCTGCATTGAAGTAGTACAGTCCTCAAAGCAGTTACTCTGTACTTCTGACCAACATTTGTTTATGCAGTAAAATTGGTCTGACATATCTGGAACACTTTGGGCTACCTGTGTAGCACTTAAACTGTGGTCCAACAATTTCTGGAAGTTCCTCTATCCCTGAGTATGTCCTATGGAAGAAGCACTCAAGTCACAATTCAAGTCACAAGTTGATCCATATGGCCACTGGGTCATTAGAGGTATCAGACTAACAGCAAAGGTGCCCTCCTACCCCAGCCTTACACAATCACTCTTGATGGCAAAAGTCCAGGAAATACAGCTGTTTGTGAGGCCTGCTTAAGATGGATTGTGGCCAGGGTTCACTGTGGTAAGTACTAGTATTGTAAGCACCTGTTAGACAATTCCTCTTACTGTGATATTAAAAGCAATGAGATGCAGCTGGTATTTTTATATAGTCTTCACTGTTAGGAGTCAGTATGTTTTAATTGCCTATGAATTCCTCTTGGATACTATTCTATAGATCCTGCCTATCTGAACCAAAGCTTGAACTGCTTTTTATGGAAATTGTCTTATATAGTATATTGGAATATCAGTCTCTTGTAAATATGCTCCAAATAACTGAGTTATTTTTACAGAGAACATCCTATAGAACATTTTCAATCCTGTTTGTCCTGTCCAGGTGACACTGCAATACAAATAAGTCTTCACTTTGTCTAATCAATAGTGTATATTAACAAAAACTCATTCAGAAAGACATATACTAACAAACATATGTATAGCCCAATACACATGCTGCCAGCTCTGCCACTTAAATTTGCCACTTGAAAAATTCATATATTAAAATGCAAACTCTTTTGGATTTAAAACATGTCCTGAATAGCACTTGAATTCTGGGCCTGGATTTCTTGATGGCTGTCAATAAGGCACAGTTATGTCTCCTTTTTCTAGATGTCCTTGATTACAGTAAAGTAACTCTGAGGGAAGAATAGGGGTGGAAGATTAAGTAATAAGGTGAAAGGAGAAAACTTGCCTATTTGTCCAATCAAGGACCAAGGATAACCACAAAGAACACCAGGCCTGCCCTCATGATTCTGAAAGTTCAGCAAAAAGAACTGTTCTGGAACCACTGCAAGGTTATTTGGATACTGCTGTCTAGCTCAGGGAAAAACTGCACACCCGAGGACTAGCAGTCTCCTCACATCACTTCTTACACTCTTAGAGGAGGAAGAAGATTCTGCAGCAGTTGCATCATGGTATTTCTCAAGCCTGCTGATTTTTGGCGATTTCCTGAGAAAGCTATGATTATCACTATACAGCTGACATATGTGGATATAACTGGAAGGAATCCTGATGCCTTGGTTCCTATTTTTGCCCCCTCAGTCATGTAACCAGCAAACACTGTCAATTTCTTATCTTCTGTGGAGAACTGTATATGGGCTAAGCAAAAAAAAAATCTCTTATTTCTAGAATATGACATCATCGTTAGGGGTTTTCTGGAGTACTCCTACTTGCTGACAAGCACAAACCTAAAGCAAGCAATTGGACTGGCACAAAAATTGTAGAGAAAAGCTTTGTTTATATAAAGTGGCTGCCAAATTCTTCTTCTCAGTGTAACTGAAGTTCTCATTTGGTGAAACGTGTGCTGGGATCCTGCCAATACATTTTAGGGCAACTATCTAAGCTTCTCTCTAGGACAGCCTGGTTGTAAGACAGTTCTGTTCTTCCTGCCAAAAATCAAGCATAGATCTCTTTAGAGTACACAAATGCTGTCTCTAGCTCAAAATGAGAGGTCACCAAAAAAGAGGAGGTAGAAAATTCTTTTTCATTATAAAAACTTTGTGCTCAGCCTTTTTAAGGCCTTCAGTTTCTTCTGGCATGAGACCAGAAAACACTATGAAGAGAGAAAATGTTGTTAGGGACAATTGAGAGGAAATATGAAATCAAATACTCAAGAAAATCCAGAAAATTCTTACCGAAATACACAGGCAGAAGAGGAACAGGAGATCTCTTTAAGGGCAGATGTGATGAGTTTTGACAAATGCAGACACTAATTTAAAACTTTATTTGGATGAAACGAACATGGCAGAATAAGGTAAAGGTCCTCCAATACAGAGAAATGCATACCAACTGCAGCACCATTTATGATAAGAATCAAATCTTTCCTTCTTTTTAATACCTCATGAAATCAATCCAGTTTTTCCTAGTCAAGCCTAGAAAGAAAACTGCTAAATTTGATTGAAATATCCTCTTGAACATAAAAATGCACAAACAAAAGTACTTAATAACCTGTAAGATAAGTCAGTTACGTCAGATATGTCCCAGCATTATCAGTAAGACTGCTACTAATATTAAAATTATTTTCAAATTTAAACTGGAATTCTCATGACTTGTAGTTTTTACAAATATTATGTTATGGAACAATAAACAAATAGAAACCACTTGATTAATCTATTTTTACCAAGATACTAAAGTTAACGAAAATCATTGTATACACAGTGTTAACGCTGATACACCATGAAGAAAGTCCATCTAAGAAATCAAATTAAGCAACATAACCACTTTCTTGCATACAGTCCAGGAGATTTAGATCACAGTCTACAGTTAATACACTTCTTGGACTGCCTGACCTTTTCACCAGGCTGTGCACAATGCAAATGTTCAGTGTGCCTGTGTTGTATAATGCATTTTTATTCATTACACATACAATATCATGAGACTGAAGAAAGGGGAGGACGCTTGCTTTCTACCATCAGTGCTCTGATAGGATTCTAACTCTACAAAGCCAATAATGTTTGCTATGAAAACATCATGCTACTTCTGTTCCAAGTCATTTTCCTACATCTTTATTCTTAGTATCTGTGATTAATTGAACACAAAAGCACATACCCATCAAAACTACAGCCAAGCACGTATTTTGCAGTGAACTACCCAATGCTAGTTCAGATTCTTTTACTGAAATTTGCTGGATTTTACCCAGGGACAAGCAAGGGGACAAATTTTAGAATATTTTCACTCCATTTAATTTATGTCCTGATAATACTCAGAGCAGCTGTTATACCACTTCAAAAAGATTGCACTGTCTGAATGGTTTCACTTCTAGAATTATTCTCTTATTTGAATCTCTTAGAATTATTTGCAGGAAAAGCAAAGTCCTCCAAACGTTCATCCTAAGAATCTACAGAATTGCCTGAGGAATAGTACTGTATGTGCAATGGTCTGAACCAGAGCTAAGAGCTCTGACAACTGGACTTAACAACAAATATAACTATGTTCAAAAACAAACAGGAAGGGAAGTAACTTGTCTCATGCTATACACAAGTGTTCTGGAGATTTATGATCTCTATTATGGCAACATTTTCAACCTGAACTATCTCGGTAGTATGTTGTATTTGTATGACAGCAATGTCAGCTATGCAGAGAAGCAGAATGGCTACAGTAGGTCATTCTTTATGCTCGTATATGCCTGACACTGAGAACTGCATAAAGATAAACGAGAACTGCAAAAAGGTGAGCAGGTCTAGGGAAGCAATCCTGCCCTTGTACTCAGGACTGGTGAGGCCCCACAAGTACTGTGTTCAGTTTTGGGCACCTCAGTACAGAAAGGACATGGAGGTGCTGGAGCAGGTCCAAAGAAGGGCAACAAGCCTGGGGAAGGGCTTGGAGGATATGCCCTACGAGGAGTGACTGAAGGAACTGGGGCTGTTTAGTCTGGGGAAGAGGAGGCTGAGGGGAGACCTTATTGCTCTTCAAATACCTGAAAGGTGATTGCAGTGAGAGTGGGGTTGGTCTCTTCTCACTGGTGACAGGATGACTAGTCTGCTATTCTGCCTTCACAGATGCCAACTGGTCATATTCACTGCATTAACTGATCAGGTTTCAACTTAAACTTATTTAGTAATTTGTCTCTTTCCTCCACATAAGAAGCCATTCCAGAATTCCATTACTCTGAGAGTAAGACACCACACTTCAACATTTATAATTTTTTTAATTAATTCATCCTTGTGATACCATTCACCCTACTGTATTTATATACTGTGATTCTTAAGTTCTGTTTTTCTAGGCTTTCCTTAAATCTGTTGTTAGAAGACAGACCTTATTCTCCTCAACACAATGGTATTTTTGTTGAAATCCATTCCAAGCAGATGTCCAGAAATTCATAGAGAACACCACGTAATGTATCACTAGCTTCTTTGTGAAACAGTATTAACAACTTAACTTTTCCTAGAAATACTCTATTTGATAGAGAGTAAAGATTATTTGTATTTTCCTGGCAGTATTTCAGGATTTTTGTGTCACTATTGTTACAGTCATCAGACTAACTGATTCTTCCTTAGTTATGTTCCAGTCAACTCCTACTTCAATGAACCCTTCCAATACTTTTATTACCATATGGTCTAAGTACACACACATTTTGAGTCAAGGTATTAGCTGAAGTATTTAATAACTCTGGTAACAAGATCAGTTTCAAAAAACACGACCTCTCTCTCTAAAACATATTTTACAATCTTCCATACTAACTGTATGGGAACCATTATGTCACGGCCTGAACCAGTGGTTGAGCACCTGGTGAAGGGATGTAGCCAGCCCTGGGAGCACAGGTGAAGCAATTCACCTGTGTGACCAGACTGTGGGTCCGTCCCTCCCTAACCACATTAAGGAGAAGCATCTCTACACAGAGATCATCACCTTTGGATTATTTGGTGAACCCTGATCCTCAGACAGAGGGGTAAGTGTTTCCTTCTTTATTACCAGATTGTGACCTCTACCTTTCTTGGGTGATCTGAAACTGGTTTAAAGCAGCCACATCTGCTACTGCTTATCCGTACACCACTGTTATATTACCAAACATCTGGTCACTTCAAACACTTAATTCTGCTCAACTAAACAGAGGTACTCTATTTATCAATAGGTAACTATATAGCATTGCAGCCGTCCTGATTGAGTTACTTAAAACCTTAGCTCTGTAAGGTTTTAAAACCAACACGCTTTATATTGTCTACTTTATATCACTGCATTAGTTGTCTCTCTCACAAACCCCATAAAATTCCAAGTTAATATCTAAAGTACCAGCTTAATAAAAAGAGTAATTTGAATTTGGGAGATGTCTTTTATGTAATACTTACAATAACATAGAGTAAATTCTGGACATCTTAAGAGATGGCTTCGGTGTTCCTGAACAAAATTCCCAGAATATAATCATTATGTAGCAGAATGAGGACTAGACCTTCACCTGCTTTTAAAAAGCTATTTCATTTTGGAAATCTAGCTACAGTCATTAAGGGGAAAAATCATTCTGAATATTATTTAGGTATCTTGGTATTATCAACTCTGATAACATGATACGAAGTAGTCCAGACAAACCCCATGGCATCTTCTGTCAGCAGCTTCTTGTTCAAGCACAAATCAAACTAACATCCGTATGCCGTTTCCTTTTAATTTTCCAAAACTAAATGAAAGGATAGTACTTACTTATAATTGTCATCTTCCACAAATTTCTGAAGTTCCTCAATATAACGGACAGACTTCAAATACTTTTGTACATGGGGTAGTGTTGTAAGATGTTCTGTGGAGTGTTAAAACAAGACGAATATTCACATAATCCACAATAAATGATTCCCTTTTTTTTTTTTTTTTTCTGGTTCTCATGATTATCTTAATGGAAAGAGAGGATGTGAACTTCCCTATAGAATAAATAAGGCAGAACTATTACTTTGACTCTAAGAGGACTTTAAAGATTTGACTGAGCAGAAGTGATGCTCGGCTGTTAAAGAAAACAGATCAGGCACAGCCCATCATCATAACATCTAGAGGATTTTATCACATGCTATCTCACAAGTGAAAAAGAGCTCCTTTCATGTAATCCCTGCTTGGATTTTGTACTGACTGTTCTGGGGGAAATCAAAGCCTGCAGCAATGGCTATTACTGATTCTCCTATGCATGAGTTGAGAAAACTTCAAAAATTATGATGCTACATATCAAGATAAAAATATGCTAAATTCAGAAAGACAGAAAAATCCTTTGAGGGTATGGTGCATCAACAGGAACACATCTTGCAGTATTTGAATTAATTCTAACACTCTCATAAATACAAGTGTCATAAAGGCACCTATTATTCCATAAGATTGGTTCTTCAAGGCCACGTTTTAATTTTCATTCTGATTTTAACGAAAGCAGTTAAAATTAATGCAATGGAGGAAGTTGCCCACTGCCAAAAGGAAAGGGTCAGTGAGATAAGATTTCTT
Organism: Pavo muticus; assembly: GCA_016647715.1. Classification (NCBI taxonomy): domain Eukaryota; kingdom Metazoa; phylum Chordata; class Aves; order Galliformes; family Phasianidae; genus Pavo; species Pavo muticus. The sequence continues at coordinate 129,317 of JACDJE010000064.1, forward strand.
TTGTCAAAGTATTCAGAGACAAATTGAAAGTCACAATAAGAACATGAAAGGTAAATACTCTACCTCTTCAGAATCATACACTACTATGCCTAATCCATAGCTTTAAATATCTTATATCAAAATCTACAACCAAGGACGAGGGCTGGGTACTTAAACATACACAATATCTCACCTAACTTTTTCATAATCTAAGATTTAATCTTTTTTTTTCTATTAAAAACATTCCCAAACTGGAGCATTTAAATGTTCTGAATTTATTTAATTGTACAGCTACTGTCAAGGTTTTCCAGCTTGTTCCATGTTTAAGCAATGAAAATTCATGGTAAATCATCAGCAGTATGCTCAGTATTCGTCAAGACCCCCAAAGCAGCACATTTCTTGACATGAGGCTTTGCATAACAGACTAGAATTGCAGAAATTAATTTTAGAGCACAATCTTGTTAACAAACAGAAGTAACATCATCTTCCTCACTAAGTGAGGTATAGGAAAAAGTTTAATAGAGAATTTAACAGCTGTTGTATTGAAATATTTGTATTTCATTCTGTAAACTTTTCATCGTGACACCAACAACAAAATGATAATGAAATTGACATACTGCACACTCCAAAAAACATCATATCTACTAGAAAGGAAAGATAAAGATGTATTTCCCACTGACTGCTGGTACTGTCAGCCGTACTGGGAAATATGCCATTTGCAGTCCATACATAGCAGTAGACTCTGCACAATTCTGTTACAGTTCTTACAGTTTAGAATATATGCTCATTTGCCTAACTATGTCCAACTCTACTGATCTTATCCTCTTGTGTTGCCTTTACATTGGTTAGAAACCTCTTATCATTGTATTAAAGATACTTTAGTTAAGACTTAATAGAAGGAAAAAATAAAATATTACCAACCATAGTTGCAGGAGACTTGCAGATCAGCTATTATTCGGAGAATATTGTTCATTTGATTGGATCTTTGTTCATTTTCCATAATGCTGCCTGAAGCAGGATAAGCAGAATCAATGTAGATTAAGTCGAAGAGATAAATTCCTGAAACAAACAAATCAATCAACCCATTGATCTGGTGTTTCATATAGAAAATGTTGCACAACTGTTAATGAGCAAAATGGCCAGCAACTATTGACCACCACCATCTTCTAGGCTCATTAAAGGATTCATCTGTTTTAACATGTCACAGCTTGTGTTAAAATTCTATAATATGTCTTCAGAAAAAGGACAGAACAGGTTTTGCTCTTGTGCACTTCTGTAGGCTGATGTCTACTATGAAAAATTTGCAGAGCCATAACCAATGAACATGAGAATTTAACTTAGCATTTTTGGCTTTTCAGTAGATCTCTTATCATGTGTAAGCAATCTACTGCCAACATTCTCTGGCGTAAGTAAGAGCACTACTGGTATCTTCTTCTTTGTTTACAGTTAGTTTCCATTCCATCTTTCAAATTCAGCTAAGAACTTCCTCTGGAATGCATGATAAAATCATAGCTCTGTGGGAGAACTGTGTTGCAATCTGTAAGAACAGCACTGAAGTGTGCTGCATCTCACACATGCAGGCCTGTCTCAGACACGGAACCTGCCCGAGCAGCCTTGCAGGGTGAGTGGGACAAGCATCTTATCCCTTCCATGACAAAGTTTTTCAGAAACATCCATGTTCAAATAGGCTGAACGGAAATTACCGCACGCACTTCATTCAGTGATCACTGCAGCTATTACTACTGTGTGTCAAAAACATTACCTCAGTCTGACTTTTCTTTAAAGGATTGTTCTGACATTTAGGGTCAGCTAAAAGTCAAAATTTAAACTAATATATTCCTAAACTATTATATAAGATGAAAAGGGAAGCTCGTGTTTCTTTTTTTGTGTAACAAGGAAAGGAATATTCTTTTCAACAGGAAAATAACTTGTGCGCATAAAAATCTGCCATATTTCCATATCACATTTTCCATATCAGATTTTCCACACTCTTTTTTGAGCATGTATATAATTAATGACTTTTTTCCCCTCATGTTTTCTTGCCCTGCCTCAAAAAGAGCACTCTTACTGTTTCAGGAAAAGAGCTAGCTGGCTCAGTTACTCTTCCAGCTTCAGCACATTACATTCTCTCAATAAATTCCAGCTATTAAAGCAACAGGAAATGCAATTGTGCTAGTCAAGCAGAATTTTCTCAAAATGAAGGAAAGCCACTACAATAAATTGAATGGAGCATGTCTAAGCAACACACTCCTCTCTGAAAGAACTTTAGTATGATTGCATTAATTACTAATAATCCTTGGAAGTGTATTAAGCTTGTGCAGTGAAAACGAATTATTTTTCATGTTATCTCCTGGTGGTAAGTATGCCTCAAACTTACTCATTAAAAAAAGTAAGATTTCCATTTGGGAAAACATAAATTCTTACCTGAAATTAAAACATAATTATGTGTTCTCTAGTGCTCAACTACGTACTACTATCATGTAGAGCGATAAGTTACAAATCAGCAGCAAGAGTCAATGGAATTCAAGAAAAGCCACACGGCTTGCTGAAGTTTGCTCCTTTACAGTTCATGAAAAACAGATTAGGCAATTTTGTTAGATTTACACAAATACTAAGTATCTGCACAAGCACAATCTCCTTCACATGTTGAGTTCACCTGACACTTTATTATTAATATGTAGTTTTATAGTTCAGATTCAGACTTGCTGTGGAATTCTACATATCTCAAGAACTATCTGCAGCATCTGCACTAACTTTTCTCTGTCACTTATGAATAGAATCAGAGTGGTTTGAGTGGGAACGGACCTTTAAGATCACCTAGTTCCAACCCTCCTGCTATAGGCAGGGACACCTCCCTCTAGACCAGGTTGCTCATAGCCCCATCCAGCCCGGCCTTGAATGCTTCCAGGGTGAAGGCATCTACAGCCTCTCTGTGCAGCCTGTTCCAGTGTCTTTATGGAGATCTCTTGCAAGAATTTTTCTCACTAGCTTGCTCTTTATCTGATTCTTCAGATATCTGACAAGCTGATAAGTAAGGAGTTAATTGGGTCACACATTGGAATATGTCCAGCATCAGCCAGGTTGTAAGCGCCTAACTTCTTTCTTTCATTTAAGTGTATTCGTGCATGTATTCTGGAAAATCCTTCCATTGCTTAGGGAGTAGTAGGTAAAAAAATTATACAAACTATCATAGAAAAATGAAGAAATAGACACAGAAGCAGTGAAAAGCAGTAACAAATTCAATTCATTCTGAACTGTTACTGTTTTGCTGGGAAACCATAAGGCTATAACTAAACTGTCTCCCAGTCTTACACAAACTATCCAATATGGGCTAGGGAAGACTGAACTCTTAACTGTTCTATCCGTGAGTTAGTAAACAGTGCTCCAATGGACACTGTTAATTTCAGAATCTCGCCAGAAAAAGAAAAAAGATATTTAATCCTTATAAATGAGGGGAATATAGTTGGATTAACAACACATAAACCAACTGGCATTACCTCTCTGGAGTAGAAAAAAAAAAAAGATAAAAGATGCTTAGAAATCAGGTCAAGTTTTACAATCTAGTTTAGCTTCCTTCTCTAGCCCAGAAAAATCTTAAAATATTTCTTCCCATGTTAAAACTGCTCTCTCCTGAGGCAATAATAATTCTTACATATTCACTTAGAGTTTATAAAGCGGAGGTTCATATGACTCAGACTACCTCAACACTTTAAGCTTTTAAGAAATCTGGGGTATTTACTGCTTGCTAAAAAACATTCTGAATTTGTTGTCTGTTTTCATTTCTACATACTTCTACCTCTAGAATGACAGAACTCAGTACCATTATTGAAAATGTACCTAACTTTTAAATGACAGACACTCAATGGAAGAGGGAGTGACTGAGTTTGGTCTTTGTACTTGAAGTATTGTCCTGTTAATTAACTTACAGAAGTGTATTTCATCTGTGTCTACACACTTGCAAACTGTGAAAAATAAAATTTTCACTTAAGAAAATTAGGTGAATAGGCCAACATAGTTATTTTTGTATTTTTACTGTGGGTAGTAATTTAAATCTAAGAGATCACAGTCAATTCCCCAGTATATTGTCTGCTGGTAACTATAAAGGAGTTACTGCTGCTGGCTAGTGGTGCTTGCTGCCATCTTAACATGTCATTAGAAACCAATAGTATTACTCTTTCCACTTAGCATTCCTGAAGTGTTACCTAATTTCCACATCTCTCTATCTCTCCAGCTTTGCAGGAAAACTAGCAATCTCTGCTAAGTCTGTCAGTGAACTGCACGTACATCTAATCTATAAATAGCCTAATATATGACTTGAACTTGACTGTTTTAAAAAAATAACCTAGAATAAATCACCTCTCCACAGAGCACAGTGTGAGTTCTCCCTAGCATGGTCTGACTACAGTCCCACTTCTGTATGCCTTCATCAGGTCAATCAGTGGCACTGTGAACTCTTCTATATACATGATGTGATGATAGGGATAAATAAGAATTTATTTTGCTCAGAGAAAATACAAAATTATTCCTCTCAGCAAAAGACTCCAAGACCTGCCTCTCAAAGGAAAGACTCAGATTTGCACTATGCCAAAGAAAACACACATCACTAGCTTTTCAAACGTTGGCTTATATTTGTGCTACTGTGCACAGAAAAGGCTTTCAAAGATGTGAAACCATCGGGATGTTTTCCAGAGGGTGAGCTCATGGGCAGCTGCTTCCACAGGCAAAACATTTTCCAGTGATACTGACTTTTCTCCATTGTCACTAAAATCAATTTTGCAGCTGGTTATTGTATGTGGAGAATACTGTATTCATTAGTTTATGGCATCATGGAAATAACAACACAGGAAAAGCACGGCTCAATAATCTATAATTAAATTCATCAATGGAAATTACAGCATGTAAAGAAGAGAGATTATTTTTAAAGTGACGAAAAAAGAACTATAATACTTAGCTCTTAAATTTTTACTCTAGAGCTCAAAGCAGTAATATTACCAACAGTTTAAACACAGGGAAACCGAAATACAACACACAACAGAAAAGTAAACTTGAAATGTAGTCAGTGCAGCCAGATCATGCATTTTGAGCATTCCATCTACTAGAGAGCAACTTCCAAAGTTAAGTTTTTTTGAAAAGCCTTTTCCCACATACAGTATTGAAGTTTTACCATACTAAGTAAAGCAGGGGACAGAGAGAAAGCTACTTATCAATTGATGACTGGTTGAAAGTCGAAATCACTATAGTCAGCAGTCTGTAAAACCAAAGATGCCATTCTTAGCAGATTAGCTCATAGTCAGAGAAAAGACTATAGTTTTGTGGTATCATTGGTTTCACAAAATTTGGACCTTTTCCACTAACTAAGGGCTGGAATATTTTTCTACAGAACCAAAGTTATATACTGGTTGGTCTTGTTAGGACTTGGAATACTCTAAGAAACTGAACATGCATCTTTGCCAAGGCAACAACATGTAATTTGTAATAGATATTGCCAGCCTAGTGGCCAAACGAATACGATCACTTAGAGGAAAGTAAGGGTAGGATTAAGACCAGTTTCATTTATTTCTATCTGATGCCAGCTAGCCAGAACACTCACATATACCAACGCATACTACGAGGCTGAGTCAAAAGGACAAAAAGCCTTATGAAAGAAAATATTTATATTATTTTTACTTTAACAGTTCCAAATTCTGAAAGGTTCCCAAGAAATACTGACTTTTGGTACTTATCACAATGTATTGCGTGCTTTTACTACAATTACTGATCCCTGCCCAACTGGTTTTCCTTCTTTGATCTCATGTTAGAAAAATCTCTCCAACCCAAACAAGGTTCAGATTCACATGAGGCAGCACTGCACACTTGACTCACCTATGACACATATCACTTTTGACCCCACCTACATGTTTGCCACTATGTTTGCTTTCTTACTCAACCTTTCCATTTTACCTGTACTTTGTAACTTTTTTTTTTTAATTAGCCTCAGAATGTTTGATTTTTTTCTCTTTGTAGAGCATCCCTGTTATTTTGACCTAATACTCAATTACAGGACCTTAAAGAAACATCTCAAAACTCAAACTTATTAACATACCCCTTTTCTGCTCAAGCTTCAGGACAACTAGTAAGTAGAATTCGACAAGGAAAACCACAGTTGTTGTGTTGTTGTGTTTTGGGTTTTTTTTTAATATCATTGATGCTAAATAGAATTCATAGTAATATTTAACTGAAAGTTAACACAGAGTACCAGAACATCTAAAAATCTCATACTCTGTATAGATAATGGCTTAAATGACATATGGAAATGAAACAAACAAACAGTAAGAGAGATGCAGGCTCAAAATGTGCTGTAAATGTCTGTTACGATTTGTGGGTCACTGAGAAGTTACACAAGTAAGATTAACAAATAAAGTTTATAGGTGTTAGTGACATTCTCCAGGATAAACCAGTACAGAACAAGTCTGAACAAGCATATCTAGAACTCCAGAAAACCCCCTATTGTCAATCTTACAAACCCACTAATGCAATGCTCAATCTGAATAACAGGGAACATTTTTATAACCTTTCACAAAATATGCTAGAAAACAACAACAACAACAAAATTTAAGTATCTGCAGATTAAATTTATTCTCCTTGCTACGTACCGTAAGTATATGAATACCTGCCATTCTTGGTATACTAACACAGCAAGCCAGCATTTGGAACAGATCAAACTATACTCTGAGACATGGAGAAAATTCGGAAGATATTTTAATATTTTAGGTGATGTACTGATACAGATTTTCTAAAACTCTAATAATTAGCAGAAGAATGAAGAGTCTTAACTCTCTTCTGTTCTGACAAATACCTTCGAAGGAATAAACAGAAATGAGACAAGAGGAACTGCACCATGTAATATTGTCCCAAGTACAAGTCAGGGACACATCTCGAAGATATTCTCAGTAGAAAACAATACAATGTCCTGTTTCAGAAAAAAAATTATGTAAACAAAACGAAAAGGAAAAATATCTACTAGCCGTAGATCTATCCAGTAAGGGACTTTGGAAAGCCAAATGTTTCGAAGAATAAATTTAAGTACAGCCTTCAAGCAATCCAGTGCAAAACAGTTCTCTCCAGTGAACTTCACAGAAGATTAAAATACACATCAGAGACAGGCATGCTCTGTGAGGAGCCGTATCAGCTAAGATCTTCAGAAGCACAAGCAATTTTTGCAGCATTTGTTCAGAAAATCAGTCAAAAGCTGAAATGATGAAAGATTCAGATTGGGAAAAATAAAGTAATTTCTGAGCAGTTAGTTTTTGTTTTTTTAATGTCACATCAGATAGTCTTCAAAGATTGTGTTACTGATCATCAAAGACCAGTATTGTAAAACAACTGCATTTTCTAGAATTGGATAGAAACAGCAGCATTTTCAAGTCAGTAAAATGCTTCTCGTCTACTAAGGAGGAGCTGTGGAGATCCACTAGGAAGACACAGTTTATTTTAATTTGACTGCTTTCATCATCTTCAATTGTCCTGATTCAGGAAACAACTTAATCGAACTTTGCAAGGCAGAAAGAACCATGTGACTGTCAACAGTGGGGTGACTAGTGAGGAGGAATTCTCTTAATGAATATACAATGCTGTGAACTTCAAGATCTTACTGCCATTCTCTGGCATTTTCCCTTGCACATCACTGATCTAATGAGTGTGTGAGAACTCACAATACCACAAAAACTTTTTTTCCAAAATGACAGGTAAAAGCAATGCCCACGATGTTGACAGTAAGCTAACTACCAACTGCTGCTGGGAAGAAGCTAATATGACTGCATTCTGGAACACAGTTAGGAAAATGAGTGAAGTGAAAGATGTGTTTTCTTTATTTACTAGTCTTTTCTTAGTCTTTTTTTTTTTTTTTTTATAGACATTAATTTTAATGAAAAAGAGAAAAATTATTGCTTCAAACTACGTCTTTTTTTCCTTTTATTTTAAAGAGAGTAATTAATCAGTATCTTAAAATCTAAGATAATTTGCTTTGTATAAATTCTCATGGAAGTAAAGGAAAATGAAAAACTTGAGTATATTTGTAACATATATGAAAGGCATCTGGTTTTAATTGTGGCTTTATATAATTATTTAAAATGCTTTAAAGTATCTTAATGATGACTGCTACAATGGGAGCTGTCAGAAATAGCTTGACTTAAGAATATGGACAATTGTTTTCATGCTGAAACCATTGAATGTGCAAATGATGAACTTCCCAACTCTTGACAGGCTTAAAAACTTCTGTTTATCATTTAAAAAGAAGGCAGGTGCAATTTGCATATGCATATTTAAATTAGAATCTCAAAACCGTTTCCTCATGCAGTTTCACTGGATTTAGAATATAACATATCTCTGTATTTTCTTGTTAAACAGCAGAGCTCTCTGGCAAAATTCACTCTAATGCTACAAACACTAAAACAAGGATTGAGCTAAATCCAGCCGACTTCTCATTATTTTTTTGTTACAGGAAAAGAAATATATTCATGATAATATTTCAAGTCAGACTTGAAAAAAATTAGAGGTGGTCCCAATAGATGGCCATCAAAATGACTACAAGGTTAGAAGACTTGTCAAAGGAAGAAAGGTTAAAGGACTTGGGTTTGTTCAGCCTAGAGAAGCAAAGGTGCAGAGGCAAGTACTAATCAGTCTTCTAGACTTAAAAGGAGGTTATAGGACAGATGGAAATACTCCATTCAGATACACAGCAACAGAATATGAAGTGATGGGAGAAATTCAGGTTAGTCGGCAGGATCTGCCTTTGTGGCACTGCGTGACATAGTTTCATAATAGGACTCAGTAGGTCAGGTTAACTGTTGGACTTCAAGGTCATTTTGAACACAGTTAATACTATGAAATTCTGCTTGCATATAAATTCTTCACTGTGAGAACAAATATCAGAATCAGTTCCCCAGTGCTGCGGTTTGAAGAGTTAATCACGTGACACCTCTCCCTCCCCTCAGGAGAAAAAGGCGGGGGGAGGGGGGGGGAAGGAAGAGGGGAAAAAATAGACTGAGATAGGAGAAACTAATTTATTAAAAGGAATGTCAGATAATACACAATAATTAAGAGTAATAAATCAAAATGAACCAAAAATAAAACTGGAGAGTAGGTCTGAAACTTTATCGGCAGACCCTTTGCTGCTCACCTCCCAGAAAAGACGAGAGAGCTCTCCACCCATCCCCCAGTATCAGAAGTTATGTGGAGGCTCCTGGGAAATGTAGTACATCCCAAGGCATCTCCCTCTTGGAGTCAGAACTCACATAGTACTGCTAGAGAGAAACAGGAAACACAGCTCTGCAGTGCAGTGTCTCTGCACCCAGCAGCCTGTTGCATGATGTTATGATATGCAATAGTGACAAAACCAGGACACCCAGAGAAAGAGGGCAATTTTCCTTGGTGAAAATATTCAAGATTCTGCTTGATAGGGACCTGGATAACCTAATCCATGGTCCCTGCTTCCAGCAGAAAGGTGGACCAGATGAACTCCAGGGGCCTTCCAGCCACAATTTCTCTAACATTCTCTATGATAAATATGCTAGCCTATGCTTCCATGTCTGTTATTATAGGACAGTGTGGAGTACAAAAGTTATACTGACTAACCTGTTATTACTAGGCTGTGTGTCTAGTCAAGCAGACAATTGTCACTGATTTTAACTGAAAAAAGAGACTGCTTGTAGCACTTGCCTTAATCATGAGAAGTAAGAAAATCTGACCTTGAAAGAATACATAACTAAAGAGAACATCTTATTTTGGTTTAACCAACTAAGATTTGATGTTGGTAAGATACACATTTAAATATGTTGTAAGGCTGGTCCAGTGAATAAACAAGAACATGTTAATAAGTACTCTGAAGCAATCAACACCATCATTGTATCTGAAACAGTATTACATATTCCAAGCAAAAAAGCACAGCGCAAGTCTGCCAATTTGCTATTTTTTTTATTTTTTATTTTTTTACTTCAAAGAGCAATATATCATAAAAAACAAAGATGTTCTGTATTGGCCAGTTTTCTTGATCGTATGACATTTCTTGACTGAATCAAACTAACTTCTCACGCGTATGCTTTTTATGAGACACATCAAATCCTCTCTTTTTCAGTTTCAGAAACCAGAAAACACTGTTGGAGGGCCACATTCCCACTCTGGGCTTTTTTATACCTGGAAAGCATAGAAAAACTGCTTTGGAATATTTACTCTGGAACAGATACTCTATTACAGGCCCAGCATTCCTCACAAATGATGACATCCAAATTGAGAGTTTCACTGGAAACTTGTTTCACAAGTTCAGTAAGTTTTCAGTGGAGAATTTATCAGAATAAAACTTAGGGATCATTTGGCAAATGCACTTCATAGGTTAAAAACCAGTGTCGACATATCACCTATATACAGCATTGCTCTGATATACAACCCTATCTCCATTAAATAAGCACAAAATCACAAATAATTCAATAACTTCAGTGAACATTCTGAAAGCTATTTTACTTCATGAAAAACAAGAAGCTGAAGTTAAAAGGTACAAATCATATTACGTATGCTTAGGAGAAAAAAAAGTATAAATAGTTGTCGTTGCTACCTCTGTCAGAACACAAACTAAAACCAGTTTGTATTTTAAAAATATAATATTTCCAGAAAGTACTGAAAGATCTGACCCAACTGGCACTCACAGTATCTCCAAACACTACGTTTTTAAGAACTGGATAACAAAAGTAATATAATCCACAGTTGCTACTACAGCATGTGCACGAGTACTAAAAACAGTTCCACTCAAAAGCAATAGTTTCAACAATTGGATAGAAAAAGCAACTACATTATTCTTAGACAAGTCCTTTGAAAGGTTGAGCAACTTTAAAATCAAGCATGCATTCAACAAAATTCAAAACTAAATTCCAGGACTGGTGCAACTTTTAATTCCCTCATCTGCCAAGAGCATCTGTGTTATCCAGTTTCTTCTGGCTCCCTCTATAACTGGAAAAAGAAACCTAAGGATCACCATTTCCAGAAAAAGAGAGAAGCTTTTGATCACACCATGTTCTCAGAAGCTGTAACATCTCTTAAAGATGACTTAAAGACTTGAGTACATCAACTACTTAGATATTCCTGATATGGCACACATAAGTCATGCTCTAGTTATCTGCAGATTTTAAGAAAACAATATTACAAATATGACTTTATATATAACAGAGATTATAGAACAAACATGTAACTTGCAGTTTGCAGGCTTAGTAGAGTGCCTTGTTATAAAATGCTTTCTCTGTTTGCACAGAAGTGTCAACCAAAGAGAATACAATACAGTTTCACAAATGTTTTAAAGATAAGCTTTTTGTATCTGCTTGGCACTGGTGAGGCCACATCTGGAATACTGCAGTACAGCATAGACATCGAATTGGACAGAGGCCAATCTAAGACTACTGGGACATCCTGACAAGCAGGAACAGATGACACATGAGGGAAGGCCTAAGGAACTGGGCTTGTTTAGCCTGGACAGAAGGGGCCAGAGGTGCAGAACATAACTGTGGTCATTTCTCTAATGAAAAAAGGATTGTGTGGGAGTTAAACAGATCAGAGCCAGATTCTTCTCAGAGATGCACTGCAACAGGACAAGAAGCAACTGACATAACTTGTAGCAATGGAAAACCCCTTTAGCATAGGGGTTAAGAAAAATCAATTGCTGTTAGAGGGGGGTCAAGCACTGTAACATCTCCCAGAAAGGTGGTGAACTTCCACTTCTGGATATTTTCAAAACTCAGATGGACAAGTTCCTGAGTATCCTAATTTAATTTTTAAATAAACTCTGTTTTGAGTAGGAGGTTCAACCAGTTAACCTCTGGAGACCCTTTTTTCTGTGTGCGTTTTTCCCTTCCTGTGGTAACTTGCCGATGTGGCTATGGCACTGGCCTGCGTATTTGCAGCTATACGCATTCTGACAGAAATCTGGCTAGAGAATAGCAATTGTGATGGATATTCTAGCAGATAATGCTCTTCCTAAAATAAAATATCTGTGTTAATTATTTTAAATTCATTAACAGATTTTGAGATCACTGCTCATCAAGCACTGCTCACATATGCTCACAACTGTGCAATCTTCCTGGAGACCAGTCATGAGCGAAGTACCCAAGGTCTGAGTACTGAGCCCAATCCTATTCAACATTGCCATTAATTATAAGGATGATGGTGACCCTCAGAAAGTTTGCTGATGATACAGAACTGAGGAGGTGGCAAATATACACAAGAGGGTCATGCTGCCATCAAGGCTGGAGAAATGGGCTGACAAACTTTCCACAGTACAACAAGGAACATTGCGTTCCTCTACCTATGAAGCAACAACAGCAGGCACCAAGGCTTGCTAGGGGAAAGCAGCTTGACAGAGTAAGACCTGGGGGTCCTGGTGGACACCAGGATGAACGTGGGCTAAGAAGACTACAGATTTTTGGCTGCATCAAGCAAAATACTGCCAGAAAGTCAAGAGGGGTGATCCTTTCTCTCCAAGTCAGCATTGGTGAGGCTGCACCTGGAACACTGTGTTCAATTCTGGGCTCTCCAGAACCAGAGATGTGGACATAATGAATAGAGTCCAACAAAGCGCCATAAAACTGATAAAGGGACTGGAGTATCTCTCCTATACAGAGAGGCTGAGAGGGCTGGGACTGCTCAGCCTAGCGAAAACAAGGCTCTGGGGTATCTTATCAATGCCTAGAAATACCTGAAGGGAGAGTGCACTAAGGACAGGTCTTTTCAGAGGTGCCTACTACTAGGACAAGAGGCATTGGGCACACACTGGTATACAAGAGGTTTCGTCTAAACACGAGGATGCACTTCTGTGCTATGTGGGTAATGGAGCACTGGCACAGGTTGCTCACAAGAGAGTGTGGGGTCTCCTTCCTGGAGATCTGCAAAAGCAATCTGGACATGGTTCTGGGCACTCTGCTCTGGGTGTTGCTGCCTGAGCAGGGGTTGGACCAGATGGCCTCCAGAGCTCCATTCCCATCTCAAGCAATCAGTGATTCTGTGATATAATATAACCTGCTGAAAGAGATGCATCTGGTCTTCAATATTTGTCTTTACTTACATGAAAACTCAGAATATAGCTAGGGGGACTGTGTGCTTCTTTCTGAATCAAACTATCAACAGACTCACTGAAAGTATAAAAAAAATTGACTTTTTTTTTACTGGACTTTTCCCAGAAAAAGTTGGTAAATTGGAAGTTGAAAGCTTTCTAGCTCTCAGATGGATTTAGAAAGAATCAGTCCTTCCTCTGGTCCAATAATGTGCCAATGGCTTCTTCCTTATTTTGCTCTACCCAGAAATGCAATTTTATAATGCTTACAGTTTTATTTCTCAGTCACGTCTCTTTTGTGCTCCCTAAGAACAGGATTAAGAACAAACTCAAAGCACAACAGAAGTATGTGTGCCTTAAGTTGCTCAATGTAATTCTTCAATTCCTTTAAAACATTAAGAAGTATTAAATAACAAAGAATAAACTTGAATGGAACTATTATTTTTTTCCACTAAATAATAAATTATTTTAAAAATTGCAGTTTACTCTTCTAAGGCTGCTTGTGAATTGAATGTAATTCACTGAATAGTTTTGGGTGAAATTTTCTTCTGCTAAGCTTGATTTCCTAATCAGAAGAATAGTTGTCTAGTTGTCATTTGTTTCCCTTTTTTTTTTTTTTTTTTTTCCCCCCCCAAAAGCTCAACTCTGAAACATTTTCTTCGGACAGAGCAACCTGCTAAGTTAAACCATTAAAGTGCAGTTCATTCTCTGTTTAACATTGTTCAGTGCTGCTTTGGAAAAAAAGGAATAGTCTTTCTGTGGAAGAAGATACCTGACTAACAAAACTGCCAATGCTTTTAATTGTCGTGTTGCTACTTCTCTTAGCGTTACAGATTGAGACTGGCCTTTTCAAACTTCATTAACTTTCCCACAACAGTGGTTTCTCAGATCTATCATGGAAGCATTTATTTGTATTCAGTTCTGTTTTTGCAGAGACGTTAAACAAATGGACAACATCTATCCTTTTAGGAATACAAAGAAAATAACAGTGACTCAATATGATAAGCATTTTCTGCTAATGCCTGGCAGGGGCAGCTGGAAATATTAGTGCTCTTAAAGAGACACAACATTTCAGCATAGTTACAAATGCACAGGCTTTAAAGGAAAGTAATACAATTTTGGTGTATTGTCTTTTCAGTTTGACAGCTGATTCAAAGTGCTGTAGAGAAAACTGAACGTTCCTGAAAGGCATTCACTCTTACTTCTTCATGTATCACATCCTCAACTAAGCAGTCTAATGTCACAGTGAATATCATGCAAACACAAATTGTTGCTGACCTACATAAAGTCTTACTCTTCTTTACTTAAGCATATTGATGACCTCAGGGGGGAAAAAAAATAATCTGAAGCAGGGCTGCTACTCCAAAGGCCACTGAAAAGTGCCTGTAAAAATTGAATACTGACTTTCTGAGAAGTCTCACCTGGAATACTAAAACAACCTCAATGAACTCATTTTCTGCATTTAATGAAAGGAATATTATCATTACATCGTACTTAGCCATCCCAAAACTAAAAAAAGAATATGAGTTCACATTGCTCCTGAATAACCTCAACCTAATGGATCACTGGAGTTAAACATTCCACATTTGTTACTGTAGCAACAGAGCCTAACATAGCAAAACAGAAAAATAAGCGTATCAGAAATCAAACAACTTTCAAGATACCAGTGCGTGAAAGAAAATGTTACCAGAAGTTAAGGTGGAATTACGTTTAGGAATTTATGTCCAAAAAAGCCTCTGTCTGATGCAAATCATTCCTGCACCCAATGAAGCAGGAAAAAATTCCAAAGTTGGCCAAAACTTCCCAGCACAGCTTTCCACCGGAGAACAATCACAGAGTACTACCAAATTTTCTCATTTTCCTCCCAAAACCCAACTATTTCCTTTTGCTCTTTCCATGAACCAGGAAAATACATTACTAAAGAAAATTAATATTTTAATAGTGATTATTTCATCATCCTGATGATGAAATAATCACTATTCTTACCTAGCGGCAGAAAGAAAAGAACGCTACAAAAAGAGATGTAGGAAAAGGCAAATACAATAGTTATTTGTGAGACTTAGCTTCCTTTCACCAGAAAGCTGTGGTTTACAGACTTCCTGATATAGATCTTGTATAAATATTTATGTGTTTAAGTCTGGGTGGCATTTCTTCTTTACAGTGTTTCTTCTCTGAATCTGTCAGCTGAATCTCTATTTCTCTCTATGCACTTTTTGTTTTTCAGTTTTTGGCTTCAATAGCTCTTGTGTCAAATGAATTCAGCAATTCAACTACACTTGCTTCACAAAGTAATTTGACAGATTTCCCAAAGTTTGTCTTTTTAAGATTGCCACATTCTTAACTATTTTGCTTGAGCTTCTAATTGCTGACCCAAAGTTAATTTATATGACCAAATGTTTTACAGTATTTTATTAAGTTCTCAAAGCCAAGTTTAGCACTGTACCACTCTGTGCTGACTGAATTACTCTGGTGAAGAAAACTGTCAGCTTTCAAAGCGAAAAAGAGCTGGGATCTTCCACTATTACTAGAATCTGCTATTCTCCAACCTGGGATTTGAATGGAAGTTGATCTCTGAGATTCTCAGGACAAAAAACAAATGCAACAGCTAAGAAATGCTTTGAAAATCATGTCACTAAGCGTGACATGACAGACTTTAATAAAAGCAACAAACTCCACTTTGTAATCACTACAAATCCAAGAAAAAGGCATTCCCATTTGGTTCAAACAGAAAGCCTGCACAAAGCTAATTCTGTTCTTCACTTCTACAAATACCCAGTTCTATACCAACCAGTTCAGATAATCTACAAACACTTGGCACAAATAAAAGCTCCCTACCACACAGTGAAGAAGCACACATTTATTCTATGCAACAGACAAACTGTAACTGACAGAAAAAATAAGAAGGCTTTGTCACAACAATTTTGAATGACTCACACAGAAAAGTTTCTGGAAACAGGCTATTCAGACCTTAAAGTAAGAAAAGCACTCAGCACTGCTTAATCAAAAAGGTGATCTAGGTAATATTGCACTTAAGATTTCTCAGAAATGAAAATGATCAAATAAACAAGGTCTGACTAATTTTGGTATTTCAGATCCTTTTACTTATAATGTTTGTCTATAAGAGAACACCATCAACTTAAAAATACACAACAGAAGTCTTTATTTAGCCTCGTTCACTGGGTTAAATTCCTATGCATTTAATTGCACTTATGTAATTGCCCTAAAATCAATGGAACTTAAGCGTATGCTAATGAACTTAAAAGTTGTCATTAACAATATATAAATTTGGTCGTAAACAGAGTTTTTCAGAAATTCTGAACCTTCTTCTTGGAAATCTTTTACTTATGAGAACCTTGCTGCTCTGAGGTGTAACTTCAAGTTAGAAACATGTATTTTTCTACGAAAGCAAAGAACTGGAAACACTCCTTTTTAGATGAAAATGAAATATTCAACTCAAATGTAAGTGCAGCAGGCGCTTACCTTCCCAGCTCTGTAAAGAGCCAGGATTCAGAGAGACTGACCTGCACAGGAATCTGTTACCTTCATATCTTGGCAAATACCTACGGCAGTCACCTCTCCTCACTTTTCCCACTCGCTACTTCCCTCTCTCAAGAAGTGCTACCCACCTGTAGGTTGAAAAGGCACCACGGAAATGAGGGAGGGGGAATCACAGATAAAGCTGAAAAAAACTCATTGGATCTTTTGCTAAATCTGTCAAATAAGGAGAATTACCACACTGCAGTTCAAATAAACCAGCTTTTTTTTTTCCTTTTTTTCCTCACAGTATCAAATTAGTGCATCTGGAAAGCTCTGAAATTCCTTAATCTGAAGTATCCAAATGCCCTTACCTAAATGCACTACAATGGCCACTCCAGTCCCTTCTTTGTGTTCTCTTTGGCTAGAGAAAAGAAGTAAGCTTTCAACTTAAATTACAGAATAACAACACCATAATGAAAATAGCAAATGAGAGGTGCTAATATTCCCTGCCACACACTGAAGGCCTTCAACATCCACGGCCAGCAACATCCCAGGCCACACACTGAACGTACAACGAATGCATATTACTAAGTCATATGAATTACTAACGTAATGGATCTAAATCTCCTTGCTCATCATTTGACTAATCTAAATGTGCTCATATTGCCTTCCTCAGTTTCTTCAAATCCCAAAGATCTTTAAAATTGTTTGAAAAACAATGAACAAATAAACGATTTGGATATAGCTTTTAAAAGATGACTATGACATACAACTACAAAGGTAAGTATGGTTTGCTAAGCTGTTGATAAAAAGGTATATAAAAATGAACTTCTTTACACTGTTAAGTGTCACTTTTAGTTCCAATAATTTCCTTGCAAGATTCCCAGGAAGTTTTCAGTACATGATAAAGATGAATTTCATATTAACTCAAAAGATCCTTCCGAAAAGCAGAGGTAATAGCCAAAGACCAGAAATGTTCTAAACCAAGTTCTGTAGAAGTATGTTCTTAGAAAGGTTCTAGGAAATAAAAAGAATCCATAGCAGCCAAATGAAAATCATCTTTCAGACTACTATTATGACTAGAAGGCAAACATTACAACATGCACTGGAGTTCACCTAAAATTATGGATTATCAATCTGCACTAGATTGTAAGAGCTTGCTTCAAGTTGGACAATTTTATTTTCCTTCATTTCTGGGAACGTGCTATTTCCTGACCTAGGAAGAGACAGAAACAAGAACATCAGTGCTACTCCAAGTAACACAGCACTGCTGCCCACCCTTTTGCCAATGTTCAGAAGGACCAGTTTGTAAAAAAATCAGCAATGACTATGTCAGAGTCTAGATGGCATATGAGGGCTGCTCCAAAAGTAACACCTCCTGTTTCATTATGTCGGCCCATGATATCAGAGGCAGATGTTGGTGGGACGGCAGTAGGGGCTGAACCGTCCAGCCAATATTTCGTTAAATGTTGTTGCTGTGAGACAGATGGCAGCAGAGGAGCAGTCTGACAGAATGGCGTCCGACATAGAAGCACCCATGGAGCAAAAGTGTGTCACTGAATTCCTCCATGTGGAAAAAAATTGCACCCATTGACATCCACTGATACTTACTGAACATTTATGGAGATCAAACAGTGGTTGTGAGCACAGTGAGGGCTGGGGTGGTGGTTTCAGCAGTAGGGACAGCAACGGTGGATCACCTCTGCTGGTGCAGATTTTTACAAGTGCAGCATGCACTCTCTTGTTCGCTGCAGGTGAAAATGCAAAGCTAATGGTGGTGACTGTGTTGAAAAGGACTGTTTCATAGCTGAGAATTTGCTCTATCAAGTAATGCTATTGTGCTCTATCTATTGTAGTTTCCACGAAAATAAACAGGAGGCATTACTTTTGGAGCAACATACATACACTCCTTCTCTCTACCTCATAATGTTTTGCAAAAAGCCTATGAGCAGGAAGCATCCCCCCACACTCTGACATTTTGGGGACGAATCCTCTGTAGTTACACATTTTAACATCTCATTTCACCTAAAAGCTCAACCCAGACTCACACCATCTCTGAGATTTCTTCCTAACACTGTGGAACCAACACAGGAAAAAATAACTTTCCTTGAGATTATCATTGATTATTTAACCAACAGCAACAACATAACAAGGGGCAGCTTGCCTGGCTCGAATTTTCTCCCATTTTTAATGCTACGGAACAAGCGGTCATGACTTGTAGTTAAAAAGTTTCAACTACAAAAACAGAGTTTAGAAAAATGCACACAAATACAATAGGTTACATAACACCGGGAGTAAAGCAAAACCCTGGTCTGCCCGAGCAGGACGCCGGCACAGCCCTGCCATCTTGCAGCTGGCCCGCAGGGCCTGGCCCGGCCCTGGGGCAGCCCCGCGCAGCGCGCTGGGCGGGCGCTGAGGTCAGAGCGCCGCCGGGCCCGGCCCGCCGCTGGCGGGAGGGGAGGCCCCGCGCGCGCCTTTCGCCTGTGCATCCCCAGCGCCAGTGGGAGGAGGAAAGGCTCATCCATCCAACCAGAGCCTGTCGGCCTGCTGCGTGCTTCCCCCCCCCCAGATGTAAGTCTCCCACAAAGGAACTGAAGTTCAAATAAGGCTGCTTCAGCCTTGCAAGAAATGATGAACTCACGATTTTAAAACCAGAATGCCGAGTTCTCTCCTACCAAAAGGAAGCCTGTGTCTCAGCAGTAATACTGTACAGACACATGGCCAAGCTGTGAAAAATCTTTAAAAAAAAAAAAAAAAGGGAATATTTTTGTAGAACATCTCGATATTTGCTTATTCAACTTCAGTGCGGCATACAAAGCTACTCAGCTACAGACTTCAGGCTACCATCACGGAAGAGTTGTGTGTGTGATACTAACAGCCAAGTGAGATGTCACAGCTCCTGCGGACGAGCAGTTCTGATAAGCTTTGATGAAAGCACGCTAAGGACAGAAGAAAGAAGACGAAGGAGGCAGGGTAAGAATGCATAGTACCAATGGATTAAATCTAAAATATGCAGATTTTTTGTATGTTGAGTGTGAAGACTGATTCATTTGCATATAAGCAAATACAGGCTTTTCAAAGACATTACACTACTGCTTTCTAGTACTAGCAACAAACCTATTTTCTTCCTTTTTTACAAAATAAAAAGAACGAGCACATACAGATTTAGTTGTGGAAATAATTGAGAGATTTTATGAAACCAAGCACTGAAAAGCCATATTGCCATTTTCTTGAATATGACATTTATCTTACCTTATTTAACTCTGCACGTAACTTTGGGCTTAATGCTTCAAACTGGCTGCAAAAGCTTTTGAATGCTGCATGTCTCTCAGCAAACTTTTTAGGACATTCTGATTTCTATGGTAACTTTTGTAATGAACTGCTTGTATTAAAATGATGAAATCTGCATTCTTTCGCACACTTACTTATGCCTGACCAAAGAGACACAACAGTTCCTGGAACTTTGAAGAGTCTACAAAAGTAAAGTTCAATTAAAAAAAAGAACATAGCATCTGTGAGTATTTTAATGTAAAAATTTACTGTGTGATCCAACTATTCATGAGCAAAAAGGTTCACATTTACAAAAATATGAATCTGTTTAAGGGCTGTTATGTATTAAGTGTGTGCATATGTGTACACACTATGAATACTTTTTGCTAGTGACTGGATTAAGCGAAAATAAGGTGAGGCCACTGCTAAGGGAAGTAATAACAAAAGCAGTGCTCTCAGTAACTCCATTCCAAGCCTAGAACAGAACTCTAGTAAAGCACAAAGAACAGTCCACTAACAATGACTAAAATTCCTTTTGGGTAATCCCGAAGAGTATCTACGCTTCTTGTAACTAAAAAAAAGCCTTATTCTTTTGCCAAAAACTTGAAAAAGTTACACGGCAGCAAAGGATACATAATCTTACGAAGTTTCTTGCAGCAGTTCGTACTATTTCAAAACAAAAGTTCTGCAGGAAGGAAGGCACTGTCATTCTAAAGTGTTTTGTTACTAATCCATTCCCCTCAGTGCCAAAATTCTTCTTTTAAGAATAATGAACTAGTTTTTTGAACCAAGATTTTAACACAAATTTAAATAGGGAAAAAAAAAAAGCTAAGTATAGAAAGTACAGAATGCATTACAGTGAAAGCTTCTAAAGCAACTAATAGGTTTCTGTCAGAAGCATGGCATGGCTTAGAATGGAAGCAAGTAACTAGTGACAAAAAACCAAAAATCACTCCACCCAATAAACTTGGAATTAAACTTCCTTTTACATCACCTTTCTGTAACTGAAACTGCATGCCACTACGTGTCAGCCCCTTCCTATCCCATATTATACTTCCACCAAAACCTTAAAACTTTTCCTAATACACGTGGCATGCATACTGCTGTGCAGTACTTTCACTGTGAATTTCCTTTTACCAAACTGAAAAATACAGTGTTCTGTTTTTTGCACAGCAGTAATTTTCACTGAAAAAAAATCAAACTGCAGGAGTTAATTCTAAACTAAAAGCTGTATTGCTGGAAGTCCCTTCCCCTTCAAATACAGCAAAAATGAAGTAATCACACTGAAGATGAAGACTACATGAAAAATTGATAGATTAGTATAATTCAATCCTTCAAACCCTTTCAATATCAAACTCAAAAGCATAAAAGAAACAGTGAAGATCTGTTGTTAGTTTTTCATGTTTCTTCTCTAGAATGAACATCTCAAACTATGTGTCAACACAATCAAGTCAAATAGCTTATCTTTTCAAGCAAAAATGCTGTAAGATCTAATACTACATGTTTTGTAACTATGCATTCATTTATGCATCTAAATTCTTGAGGAAACCACACACAATATCCCACAGCATGTAGTGAGTGTAGGGAAAGCCAGTCCTCTACATGACTGTTAGCCTCAGCACATTAAATATGACCAATACACAAAAAAAAATACTGATTAGCCCACAGAACTGAATTTTATCACAGAGTGGACTAATGCAGCAAATCAAACTCATCTGCATGTAGGGTAACTGCTACTTTTTTTCTCCTCCAAGTCAAAACAATCATACAAGGAAATCTCAGAAAATACTAGCAGTGTGCAAATAGCAAGCATGTCATGTTTCACAGATATATTTTTCCATCTATCTGGGTATTTCTAAAAAGCTTTGAAGTATCAGTACATACAGCTCTGACATGTTAGACCTGCATGTACACTCAGCAGTTCAGTCTGCACTATAAGTCCTGTGAATTGTTCATTCTGCTCTGACTCACACGGACAGGAATAAATTTACAGTGTTGAATCTCATCTGTCCACTCTTTAATTCTTTAAGGAAACGAAAGCCATGTTTAACCCCCTAGCCCCCAAGAAAGAAAAGGTGACAATAAATAATAAAAGTTGAAACTCCAAAACCAATTTTCTAAGTATGACGTATGTACTCTGGATGCCTTTTTGAGGAAATTGAAT
Source organism: Pavo muticus (assembly GCA_016647715.1). Classification (NCBI taxonomy): domain Eukaryota; kingdom Metazoa; phylum Chordata; class Aves; order Galliformes; family Phasianidae; genus Pavo; species Pavo muticus. Next base: position 151,273 of record JACDJE010000064.1, read on the forward strand.
AACAATGAGGGAAGATGGTAGCAACTAGTTTTGAAGAACGGTTGTTATTAAAAATCGTAAGTTAAATGGGGAATTTTATTTTGCTTTGACAGTTACAAACACTCCTGCTTAAGTGTAAAAAGTCAGATAGGAAACCTTCACCTTCTTTATAATGACTATCATAACTGAAGCCTGATAGACAAAAACTGCATCCTTGGGTCCTGAACTGCAATATACAAACCTTTAAAAACATAAAAACATAAAAAAAAAAAAAAAAAAAAAAAAAAAAAAAAAAAAGAGAGAATCACTGTCTTCATCACGTGACAAGATCTTAAGTATTAGCTCCTCAAACCAAACTGGTTAAGTGTTTTAATTAGATTATCTTTGCAGTAAAGTTAACTACACAGCATCAAATAACCATATTACAATGGTCACTGAAGTCCCTAGAAATCCCTTTGTGTAACATCTTGGTTTCAGTGTGGCGAAGTATCTTCTCTGTAAAGCAGTTTCCAAGACTAGGTACAGTGTCATTTATCATTTGGACAGAAGCTACATTTATATACCTCAGTGCCTGATATTTGCATACCTACAGTCCTCTAGCTTAGTAACAGTTTACTATATATAGAAAAACAAGAGCAGCAGCAAGAAGCACTTGAAATGCTTTTAGCCTACTGATTCCTTTAAGAACTTTATCTGTGGAAGGAATCCATACTGATTAAATTTATATTTTGATATTCAGTCAATTCTTTTTCATCTTTGTCTTAGGGAAGGTCTTCCATGCAGGATTTACAGAGCTCATTATTTTGCTATAGTATTTCTTCAAAATGCTATATTACAGGTGATGGCTTCCTTAAATGTCAAAGCATTTCCTCCTTGAACTGACTCATAATCCAAAATAAAGGAGAACTGATTTCACTGCTCAGTCACCATTCACTGGTTTTCCTGTTGTCTCCGCTCTTTTTTGCGGATCACAATGTGTAGGTATTAAAAGAACACTACAGACTCCCTGAGATAAGAGGTCAATCTCTCAATAGCTGAAATAACATTGCAAGACTACTTGAGATCTATATGCAAAAGTACTGAGATTACATACAGAGGCTTTCATAAAACCTTTTCTTTCCAGAAATGGAAAGAAAATGTCCAAATGTCCATTTTATTTAAAAAAAATACATTCAACAGAGAACAGCCATAGCACTGATGGGTTACTGGTGGAATTTTAAAAAACAGTTATACCTTATGTTCTTTCAAGTGATATTTTTCCTCTGATAGATATATACTCTCATTCTCATTTTCACACAAAATTAACATAGATAGGTAAAATATTTCAGAAAACCTTAAGGAAATTATTGAATACAAATATGTGTGTGTCTACTTTGGAAAAATGATGGAATCGGAACAAACAAAATGGAAAAAAGGTGTACATGCTGGAATGTCTACAATTAAGTGCACATTCTGTAATAGCTTAAAAACTCACACTGTTGACATTACTACCTTTCACACTCTCTTTTAAGGTAAGTCAATTTTTTAAAAAAGCAACTCTGAACATTTGTCAAACAGTAATACTTCGCAAACAGAAATATTTTTACCTTCACCATTTCAGGACTGTGGCAGTAATGAAGTCCAGGATGAGAAGCAGCTGTTAATTTCAGATGGTAAAATACTTAACTCTCATTGAAATATCATCTGTAAGTTTCAATATATTCACAGCAATCAGAAAGTCATATATTTTGACTAACAAAAATTTCTTTAAGTATGATAGAGTACAGAACAGGCAACCATTTCCAAGCAAAGCCAAATAATGATTTTATTTTCTTTTTCCACTTAAAAGACAGGAAAAAACAATCAAAAGCTGTAGCATTCAATAACCATTTCAGAAAGTTTGTTTCCTCTTTTCAGCAGGTCACGGAACATCCTCAGTTGAGCAAACAATGAATGAGCAAACAAACCAAGTCATTGTTACCTCCTTTCAGTTATATACATAAATAGGCCAACATTTAGTCTACATGAAATATCACCAAAACACTTAGCTCCTAGTTAACATAATACACAGTAGTGCTGCCAGAAGTTTTTGTATAGATGCAGTTTTACAGGTTTGTTTGTTTTACAAACAAATAAAGTTTTATTCTGAGTAATAAATACTACCAAGTATGGTAAGCATCCGCAAAACTGACCTTAGCTGCATCTGCACTAGTATGAGTTTGGCAGTGTACCAACTCAACTCTGCTAAAACAATGTTTTGAGGAGGACACAACTACTGAACTGCCAGAATCTAAACATGAAATTACTTCCAATTCTCTTACCTTTTCTAATTAGAAGTTCTATTTCATTAAGAAAGAGATGTGTAATTCTAATTCATAAGAGTGATTCTTTCACTTCTCCTGTTTTTGGTTTGTATGCTTGTGTGCTGGAGAAGTTCTGATAGGAGAAAGACATTTCCAGCAAAGAAAATTCGCACCAAACCTCCAAGCCTGCCTTTATAAAATGTCCTCTTGTGCAACGGCAAAGTTGAAAATCTGCAAATACCTAAGAGGGATTTTGCACTGGTGATGAACATGATGCCAGTCATACAGTTCCCTCCTAGTCCAGTGCAGAAGAGCTGATAGGAAGGGGAGAGGGAAAGAGTGGGGCTTAGCCAGAAAAACAGGAAGAAATGAATTATCAGCAAGAAACAGCACTAGTTAAGGACAAAAGAGTACAGGCAATTATTTTGCATAATACAACAGAAGAAAACAGAAAGCTAGCGTGCTAGACATCTGATAGGTAAGATCACTCTCTTTCATGAGAAGGAAATCCTGATGTCCTATGAATTTCATAGTCTCAAAAAAGAAGAGGAAGCATCTCAAAAACATTAAAATGTTCCTCAGAACTGCCTATCTCACTATCCTCCCCACTAACACTAGCAAGCTTTTTTTCCTCCCTAAAAGACTCATCATTCAGAATTTTGCAAACAAGCATGTTAATTATGAAGTTCGTTTGAATCTAACTATGAAGAAATGCTATTTATCTGATATAGCCTATCATAATATGGAACAAATAGCCTTCATGCTGAACTTTTTTTTTGTTTTTCTCAAATCACAAGTAGAAACAATGAAAGACGTAGCGTTGTTTCATAAACAGTCTGCTGGCAGGAAGACATGAAAACAGAACATTTCTTGTTTCTGTTTGCAAAGGAGCATTCTATTACAAATGTACTTTTACTTCCAACATTTTCTTTCATAGGAAGAGCACCTTAGAAAAGGTGACATGCAGAAAAGATCATGAGAGAGAGAGAAGCATTCTAGCATGCTGTGATCATGCTGATGTCATTCACTGACAGTTATCTTCTTCATTTTGAATGACTCTGAAATGTTAAGATGAGGCAAATTAAGTCTATTCCATTTTTTTTCTTAAACTGTTCTTAAAAAAAAGAAAGATAAATGGAGAAAACCCAAACTGTTGTAAGTTCTTCTGTATCTTTTCAGCTTGGAAAAGAAAGTATGTCCTAAATCATATGCTTGAATAAGGGCATGAGATACTGTAAACAGACACAAGTAAACTCTGAGGAAAAAAAAAAAATCCTTTCAGCAGGTCAGAATAGTTCCGTTTTTTGAGGGAAAGAAAGGTATTGCAATTCAAACACTGAAATAAAGCCCATTTTACACCTACTATGCCAGAGACATTTGCAATAACAGCCCATCTGTATAGAAATACAAGAAATACTCCAGGCAATGCTACAGGCTTAGAGCAGAGTGGCTGGAAGACTGTGGAAGAAATGGACATGGGGGTGTTGGTCAATACTCAGCTAAACATGAGACGGCACCATGCCCTGAAGGCCAAGAAGGCCAATGGCCTACATCTTAGCTGACACATCCTAGCTTGTATCAGAAATAGTGTTGCCACCAGGAGCAGGGAGGTAGGTGATCGTCCCCCTGTACTCAGCTCTGGTGAGGCTGCACCTCAAGTACTGTATTCAGTTTTGGGCCCCTCACTATAAGACATCAAGGCTCTGGAGCATATCCAGAGAAGGGAAACAAAGCTGTGAGGGTCTGGAGCACAAGTCTTATGAGGAGTGCCTGAGGGAGCTGGGATTGTTTAGTCTGGACAAGGCTCAGGGAAGAGAGACCTTATTGCCCTCTATAACTCCCTGAAAGGAGGCTGCAGCAAGATGTGTCTTCTCCCAGATAACAGCAATAGGATGAGAGGGAATGGTCTCAAGTTGCACGAGGGGAGGTTCAAGCTGGATATTAGGAAAAACTTCTCCAAAAGTGTGGTCAGGCACCGAAATGAGATGCCCAGGGAGGTAATGGAGTCACTGTCCCTGGAGGTGCTGAAGAAACATCTAAATGTGGTACTAAGGGACATGGTTTAGTGGAGAAATATTGGTGGGAGATGAACAGTTGGACTTGATGATCTTGGAGGTCTTTTACAACCTTGGAGTTCCTGAGAGAGAGAGAGAGAGAGAGAGAGAGAGAGAGAGAGAAAATAGTATATACACACACACACATACATACACACAAACATACACATACATACACAAATGTTAAAATTGATCAAGTATTAGAAATATATGATCTCAAAGAAATATATGATATCTATTTACGCAGCTGATAAGAGAACATTCTCTACTCGTGGCAGTAGTGCTAGTATCAAGTTCACACTTCCTGGAAGACTGCTACCTATGAACCTGTGGTACTGAGTTATATTTTTAAAAGATCATGATGGCCTCAAATTTGCACCTTGAGTATTATGCTGCTCACAGAAAAAAAGTTAGTGTGATTTCATCATAATAGACCTATTGCAGTATGTCAATAAACACTAGCACCTGATTTTATTAGCTGTGGGTCATCTTTGTCCCCCACGTGCATCTAAATGCGTTTTTCCCCTTCCAAAGGAGAGACCGTTAAAATCAGGCTGATTGCAAAGACGGTGATTCCAGTGAGCGAGAATAAATGTAAGTTCATGCAAAACACAATAAACATAAATTTTAGTTATCAATTCCACTAGTCTGGAAAAACAACAGATTCTACTGCCCATGGCATTTGGGCAGTAGAGGTTTTAATTAAGGACCAGTGTAATTTTTTCCACTTTTTTTCCTCCATTTTTTATTATAAGGTTCAATACTGCTGACCAAACTAAAATTGTAGCATTTCATCTAAGCAATACTCTCTGCAGTTATAAAATAGTGCAAATGAGCTATTTAATATTTTTACAACTTCTAACAGCACAGATTTACCTACCTTTTGTTTACATTTAAGGGTTATATTTGTAGGTCTAAGAAATTAAAATGTATTTTATTATTTAAATGAAAACACCAATCTTGGAAACTTTTGTGGTACTTGCTTGGAAGTAAGAACTCTTCAAAGACTGGTATTTCAAACTTAATGTTTTGTGTTTCTTTGCAGGCTTTAGATAAACTGGCAACTAGTAACTGCCGTAGTTGTGATGATAGCACAGTATAGATAATTTCTGGTGATGTCCCCTCTAGCTGACATGAACTCACAATGGACAAGAAAATTACCTCATCTGTTCATAGTCAAACTAATTATGCAATATTATACTGTATGTTAAATTACAGAACAAATTATGATCTTTTTCCATTTTTTTTTTTTTTTTTTTTTAAAGCATGGACTGAATTTCCAATTTGTTACTTACGTTAAATTTATTTTGAAACAGATTTTATGAAGTTCTTTGCAGAAGAATATTTGACCAGAAATAGAGGATCATGATGACAACAAGATTCATCTGTTTAATGCTTATAGCTGCTGTAGGAACTGCTGCTAGCAAAACACAAGAACTTGAAGACAATAATGAGGAAAGAGAACAAGAGTTCATTTATATGAACAGATACAAGCGTTCCAGTGATCCACAGGACAAATGCACTTACACCTTTATTGTACCTCAACAGAGAGTGACAGGTGCCATTTGTGTGAATTCTAAGGAACCTGAGGTTCTCCTTGAAAATAGGGTAAATAAACAAGAACTACAGTTACTTAACAATGAACTCCTTAAACAAAAGAGACAAATAGAAACTCTCCAGCAACTGGTAGAGGTAGATGGTGGGATTGTTAATGAGGTCAAGCTCTTAAGAAAAGAGAGCAGAAATATGAACTCTCGTGTCACACAACTCTATATGCAGTTATTACATGAAATTATCCGAAAACGGGACAATGCCTTGGAACTTTCCCAACTTGAGAATAAGATTTTGAATCAAACTGCAGACATGCTGCAGCTTGCAAACAAATACAAAGACTTAGAGTACAAGTATCAACATTTGATGTCAATTGCAAATAATCAGTCAATAATAATTAACCAGCTAGAAGAATACTGTCAAAGAACGCCATCCATAAAGCCTCTGCCACAAACTCCACAACCGCCAAGCAAAGTGTACCAGCCTCCTACTTACAATCGTATGATTAATCAGATATCTACTAATGAGATTCAGAGTGATCAGAACTTAAAGGTTCTGCCACCTCCCTTACCAACCATGCCTGCAGTTACTAGTATTCCCACTTCAACCGATAAACCATCTGGTAAGTAATGTTATTGATATGTCTTCACTAATTTATGAGAATAAGGAGTAGGAAACATTTAGCAAAATAAATGATTTTGAACCGATTGAGATTCTAAGACTTGACACAGTCTGCGCAAATTGAGCTGACTGTACCAGCTGTACAAATGGCAAAAGCCCTTTGGGAGAACTTAAAGCCCAAAATGTAGCAGTATGACTGGACTTTCACCTTCTTGGACCACCAGACTTGTGATTGCTACTAGATAATGAAAGTACTATAACACTTTTTGCCACAAAGTTCTAATCTGCTCCTTTTAAGCATAAAAAAAGCTCACTACAGTCATTCAGAACTTTAGTCATTATGTTAGTACTGTATTATCATCAGTTAAGGTTAAGGAAGCTGTAAGGCCATCTCTTGTGAAAAAACGAAGTTATTGTTACTGGTACAAATTATTAAACATGATATTAAAAAAATCTGCAATATATGACAGGATACCTCAGAAACTGACAATGTACGAAAAAGAAATATAACTGATAATTGACTGGAGTATCTAAATTACTGTTTCTTTTAGCACAAGATTCTTTGGGCAGAGTTCTATCTGCACGATACAACAGGCTTCATATTTCAGACTGCTAAAGCCTGACTTTCCTAAACTTATGCTAACAGTATCAGTTTGATTTGTTTCCAAAGCTTTTATTAGGGAACGGAAAGTGGAAAATATGAGTAGGTGGATGAGATAATGGAACAGTCTAAGAGATTACAGTGAATTTGGAGAGTTAAACAAAAGTTTTAGACTTCAGTCCAAATTCAAGTAACGTTTGGTATTCAGATTTGTGTGAATAGTTGCCCTTAGATCTAGATACAGTATTCCATTTGAGTTAATAAAAAGCTAATCAAAAATCAATGAAGACGCTCCCAGTGAAGCAAATGAGACTTGGGGATGAACAACTTAAGAACGTATTCAACTGATATTCATTCTAATACAGTTTTTATTTTTCTACCTCGTTGTGCTTTTTTCCCCAAGAACACAAAATGGTAACAGGCGGCTTCATTTTAAACAGCAATTTTATGGTCATTTCAGTCTTTGTTGTTAAGTCCTTATCTGCAGAGTTTACAACTATCTTATAAACCTCAGCTCCAGCTAAAACATTTCTTAGCCTGGGAATTAATAAAACTGACAGAAGTAGAATGTAAAAATAGTATTTTATTTATTCCTAGCGCAGATAAATTCACTGCTCTGAAACTTCTTTCTTAAAAAAGGAATTAGTTATATTCGCTCTTGCTCTCAAGTTTTTAAGTCCTTAACTTTTAAGTCACAACTATTTTGAGATTCTGTGATTTTACAAACAAATACATTTTTGTTGATGTTGGTTATGGAGTCAGTTTGCTTTAGATGAATAGCAAATAAAAAGGAAAATAGTTTAAGTCCTAGCTATTCTATTTTTATTATTACTATTGTTTTTAATATAAAGAAATCTCAAGAGCTTTGTCAAGGCCAGGGAAAAAAGGTAAACTGACTAAGATTACTTAGCCAAAGAATGTTACAGTAATAACCAGCTGCCTTCCACAAAAGACTGCCCACATCAACACCTATGTTCTAACAGTCTGAATGAAGAATTACGTTCAGGAGAGAATGTCAACAAACTTGAGCTGAGGCTGTACTATCACACAGCAGAACAGATTTCACATGCATTGTACCTTTGCTGATCTATCTTCATACAGCATCTTCATTTTTTGTGAAGAGAAACATTTTGAGTCATGGTCACTTTGCAATATGGTAGAACCTCATGATACTTACCTGAGAAAATGCTGTTTATCTAGCTGACCGTCACGTTGATCTCCAGAAGTCACATCCCAAGTTGATTTGATATCTGCTATTTTTCTCTTTATTGATATAATTACTAGAAAAATAAGTTTCATACTTGTTCTGTACAAATCCACTCTGATATTAATCTCTCTCCTTATTTTCTAGTTTGTAACAGTTTGATTTGTTCAAGGAAATGCCAAGAAGTGAAGTTAAGTTATCTAGCCTTTCATTTCCAGGGTATCTTCCTCTCCTCCTCCCCACCTTTTTGGTGGGCAAGGAACATACTATATTTTCTCCTCATCATCCAGAATGTTCTCTATTCTCCAAACATATCTCAAAGCCCCTCCCCACTATTAATGCCCAGAAGGATGCTTCATCCAGTTCGCTATAGGCATCTGGAATGAACTAGGAAAAACAAAAGGGAAAAAAAGCAGCACCAAGCCAGGAACACCACCGCACAAGCAAAAAACCCACCACAACTGTCCAGTCACTGAAAAAAAAAAAAAAAAAAGCCACCATATACATTTTTATCCAGTCCTTTCTGTACTTCTCAAGTTCTCAACCTTTGCTAAAGCTCCTTAGTTCTATGAAACATCTAACCCCACATGACCTTTTCAACAAAAACTAAAGCAAAATAGAAGAAAGGTATTAGGTACCACTCAATTTTAATCCGTTAAGTCTTCTTCATCACAAAAAAGCAGATCAATCTTTTCCCTTGACTGTAAACTTATTACTGTGTATCAACAATCATCCTAGCATCTACTCTGTTTGAGCTTTCTTCATGTTTTCAATGCTACTAGAAAGTTAATGATCTAGCCACATCAGTTTCTGTTTTCCTTAGCCTTCTACAACAGAAAAAATCCACTGCAGCGTCCTCAACAGATAGTTCTTAATGAACTTCTAAACTCTTCGAATTTTCTAAATAATTTTCTCTGCGCACTCTTCTGAGTTTGCTGAAGTTTGATGTACTTAAATTCATTTTCTTTGTTTAGTTTCCTACTGTTCCTTGTTAAGAATTACAGACTCCCTTATTTCATGATCAAAGATTCCCTTCACTGCTTTCCATTTCAGATTTTCAATCAGTTCATCCCTGCTCGCTAGGTTCAAACTTAGTAAAGCCTGCTCTTTATTTGGCCTGTTTCCCATTTTATGTATCTATTAAAAAGCTGTCCCCAGCAAATTCCAAAACCTTGTCTTATTTTTTATTTTTTTTTTTAACCTGGTGCACTCTTCTCCAAGCAGATAAACAGGTAGTTGGAAGTAAGTAACTTGAAATAATTAGCAAGAAACTTATATTATCATACAATTAAAAAAAAAAAAAATCTACAGACAACATGACATTTATTTTCCAGGCTAGAACTGATTGTTAAGTGGAACATAAGATCTGAGAATTCCTATAAACAGCTATGTACTGTAATATCTGTTAATCATTCCCGTAATAAATCCACTAACATTCATTACTTTGTCTACCTGAACTGCTTTTAGTGCTATCACTACTTAACAGAAAAAAAGTACGGCAGTGTGCAGAAGACACATAGAAAATGACAGATGCAACAAAGTTAGAAGCCATAACTGTAATTTTACAAGTGGAATTGCACTATGCATAAATGCAATCTATATAGCATAGACAGAAGAATGAAGAGATGGATAGTGGCATATTACATTTCTTCTAAGTTCAGTTGGGATAATATAACAACTTGGGGGGAAAAAAAAAGCAGGCTGAAGATGTTCTTCTATCAAGACATAAGAAATACAGTTCCAAATACTGTAGATGTCTCATTTTAGTAAGTGATTTCACTTTGTAGAGTATTTTAAGTATTCCTGTCCATTTTAGATAATAAGCATTTAAACATGCATCCATGTCAAATGTTCTTAAAAATATAATGAAAAAAATGTAAAATCCTGAAAAAGGAACCCCTTGAAGAGATGGGCAATAAGTATCGAAAAATAAGCAACATTTAAGTTAATTATGTACATAACCTGCATAGAAAGTCAGATCTGTATTCCTGAGTTAATTCTCTGTTTTTAAACACATCTCACATTCTTTTTCATTTCTATTAATGATTTTAAATTAACTAAAAGCTATATAAATCCAAGCTTCCAGTTACCTATTAAGCATGACATATGACTACTGAGTTCTAACAAAGGCAGATATTTGTAAAAGCTTGAAATATAACAGCTCATTTTAGTGAAACATTTTGCAGACTGAAGATAGTGCAAAGCAGAATTATATGAATCTGTAATTTAGAAGAACACTTTCAGCTCACGAATACCAGCCAAGAATAGACAAATTTAAAGGACAAAATACAATTAAGTCATACAACTCTGCTTTTTATTTTTATTTTTAAAACGAATATTAGAAAAGCATATTAAAAAATACTGTCTGGCACCGTTTAATTACTACAGTTAAAATCAAGGAATAAAATATGATTAGAGAAACTTTTCTGTCCAATTTCATATAAAGCTCTTTTAAGAACAAAAGCTTTGTCTTCAGAATCTACTTTTCATTGTTAGGTAGGAGTTATCTGGGAGTTAAAACTTACTTATACTATAATTTATCCTCTTTCTCATTAATAATTAAATTGTATGGGTCTCAAATAATTAAATAATGCAAAATAACAAGCAGTTTAACTGCCAAAAGTGCATTCATCCAAATGAATACAATCCAAACAATCAATGACTACAGAAGAGAGAAATTAAGCAGATGCAAAACAAAACAACATGGCTGGAAGAAGTAATTATGCTGAGTTAGCAAAGTTACCTACAAACGTATTTTAAATGTATTTCACGTTCTTCAACTTATCTTAGGACAGATTTCATTTCCGTGGGCATAGATGGATGCAAGTCCAAAGCTACACTAAAGATGTCAGACTATCAGTTATCAAAAACTACTACAGTCTTCATGTAATATAAATGCAGTCTCATTACACATCTCCATCCTACAAATCCACCCAAAAATATTTCTGATGTTAAATGTGTGTTCTCTGTTGAAAGACACGTTGATCACAAAGGTACTACATCTCAAAGGTCTGCTTTACTCCCTTGAAGTGACTTTATCAAAACTACTTATCTGAAAATCAGGATTCTCCCAGTATTTGAAGTGAAGACCATTCTTGCTTTGCAGGAAAAGCAAGTGTATAGTGTAAACTTCTTCACGCTATATACACACAATTGCTTTTTTTTCCTCTCCCATATAATGGCAATATCTGTTACTGCCAGCTCAGTACCTCCCACAAGAAAATAATTGATAAAGTAGTACGTAGATAAGTACACAGCTCCAGCATTCAAAATACAACTGAAATCTACTCAACTCCACGGATAAGCATTACATTAAAAAAATCTACAAATACATAAAAACATAAAAATTTTAAATAAGGAGAAATGTAAAAAATAGTTCATTATGATTCTGAGTAGAATTTCAGCTTCTAAGCACAGACACCCATAAATTGTTCATTTCATATTCTTATTTGCGTTCCTGTTTCCCAGTCATGCTAAAAAGGGCAAGCTGGGTTAATTACTTCTGCAAAATACTGAATAAGCACACAATACTAAGAAATTACGTAGAAAAATCAGTAAATAGCCAGTAAGTAACCTAAGGCCAGCACTCGAAAATGTTCAAAATAACTACAATTGTATTTTGCTAAGTATTCTACTAAGCGAAATATGAATTCCAAGTAAAATTTCAATATCCTGTCTAGGAAAACTGCTCCTTAGACTCGATTGGTACAGCTAAAAGCTTACAAAACACATTAGGAAGAAATCACATAATGACCTGGGTTGGATGGGACCTTAAAGATGATCCAGTTCCAACCCCCCCTCCTTGGGTTGCCCAACACCAGATCAGGCTGCCCAAAGCCCCATCCAGCCTGGCTTCGGACACTTCAAGGGATGGGACATCCACAGCTTCTCTAGGCAGCCTGTGCCAGAGCCTCACCAAATTTGAAAAGAACATACTCTGTTAGGTTAAATATAAAGACATAGAGGTGAAAAATGCATAATAAATCTGATTTCTAACACTTCAATAGCAGGAAGACTGACTAAAAGTGATAAAATAAACAAGAGAAATATAAATTACCAGCACTCGTTACACCTATCTCCTTCTACCTCTGTGTCCCAGAATACTGCATCTACCTATGCGTTTCCAGAAATCTCCACAGTTAGCCACAAAAGAAATAGAGAATGAGCCTAGCAGCAGTACTCTAATTGCAATCTGTGAGCATGACAGAGGAAACAAGAACACAGTACTGCCACAGATCAAAAATTTGGATTGTGTCCTGGGACACTGACTTCTGATTTTGTTAAAAAGACAAAAAAACAACAGAAAACACTGACAGTTCCACGAAACTCATTTATTACTACCTCATTTACTAAGTACAAGGGTAGCCCTATCACTTTCAGTGTTGGACAATGAATTATGAAAAAAAAGTAGATTAACTGAAATAATTTTAAAAGGAAGATACTTGTAACAGCAACATATGCTTCACGGTGACTGCTCAGAAGAGAAATCTGACAATCCTTCCTCCTTAGCATTCTGTTTTCTAAAATATTAATACTTATCTACAGAGTAATTCCTATTTGGTTTCTTGGAAAATATAACCAATGTTATTAGAATTCAGCTGCCTTAAAAATCTACCTGTATCAGTAATTCATTGTGGAATGTTCCAGCAGTAACATTACAATGAAGTAATCTGCCTGAAAAGATTTAGTGGACACCATAGCTTCAATAAGAAAAAAAACCCAAACAACAAATGTGCTATTCAGCAGAAGGAAATACACTCTAAAAAGCACAGAAAAACACTAACAATTCAAATACTGCTCTGTATTTAAGTTATGCTCAATCACATTTTGACTGCAGATTCTTACTGTTTTGACACAGGACCATGGAGAGATTGTCTACAAGCATTAGAAGATGGCCATGACACAAGCTCCATCTACCTTGTAAAACCAGAAAACACAAACCGACTTATGCAGGTCTGGTGTGATCAACGGCATGACCCCGGTGGCTGGACAGTCATTCAAAGACGGCTGGATGGTTCTGTCAACTTTTTCAGAAACTGGGAGACATACAAGGTTAGGACAAGTGAGCAGTTTAATGTCTTCTACCCCCTAAAAATTACTGGTAAAGTAATTTAAAAGATGGGTTTAGAGTCTGGCCAACAGCTTACTTAAAAAGGAGCTTGCTATCTACTTAAGATTACATTCAGATCTACCAATAAAGCAGGCACAGTACTAACATGCTTCTCTTGCTTCCTTTATAGCAAGGATTTGGTAACATAGATGGAGAATATTGGCTCGGCTTAGAAAATATTTATTGGTTAACAAATCAAGGCAACTACAAACTGCTCATAACAATGGAAGACTGGACAGGTCGAAAAGTATTTGCTGAGTATGCTAGCTTCAGACTGGAGCCAGAAAGTGAGTATTACAAGCTGAGATTGGGACGCTACAATGGCAATGCAGGAGACTCTTTCACTTGGCACAACGGTAAACAGTTCACCACGTTGGACCGGGACCACGATGTATACACAGGTAACAAGGTCCCTTTTGGTCTCTTGCATAATAAATTGTGGCTGTACACAAAAGATAAAACTTAAATTCTCATTTTAAGAGTTGTCAGTTATTAATTTATGAAGCAGAAACTGACGAGCTGATGTGTCAACCAACTCTTATACATACTGACTGAATTAAAAATTCTCACAAATATTATTTACATTAAACAAGGGTCTGTAAAACATATGGAGGGTTATTTGAGACAATAATGCAACAGATTTTCCAGCAAAGGAGAGCAGCACTAGCGAGTCTGTAGAACATGGTTCTTGAAGAAGGCTCAGTTCACCTCGCACACACTGCACAGTTTACACATTAATAAATATATAGTTTAAAAAAATGCACTTTGTGTTGAGCTTTTTTGCTTGCTATAAGAGCTTTGTTTCTGAGACTGAAATTGAGCTCTATTTTACAGGTAATTGTGCTCATTACCAAAAGGGAGGATGGTGGTACAACGCATGTGCTCATTCAAATCTCAATGGAGTCTGGTATCGTGGAGGACACTACCGCAGTCGATATCAGGATGGTGTTTACTGGGCTGAGTTCCGGGGGGGATCATATTCACTAAAGAAAGTTGTTATGATGATAAGACCTAACCCCAACACGTTCCACTGAAATAATTTTTCTCTTGGCTAGCTTTCTTGTTCTGTTTTAAAAAACATGAAAAGCTATACTTTTATTACCTGGAATTATCTTTTCAGAAATAAGGAATGTAAGATATTGTACATTTATTGCTAAGATGTGAGGGCATGTATATTGTGTTTCCAAGAATCATTCCAGGAAAATAAAAGCTGAAGAAAAAAGGAAGTGTCAAAATTCAGAACACCTCTTTATACTAAAACTGTTATATTAAGCCTTTTAGAATTGACATGTGAGATGGACTGTAGATAGATTTTCTGTTTTTTATTCCCTGTAAATTAAATTTGGATGCTAAAAATCCTGCCACAACATTTAAATATTCCTGAATGTTATAATATGTATAAATATTCTCAATTTACAAACTGTACAGCAAGAGTTTTATTATTATTATAAGCAATTACTTGACACAGGAAATCACATCCTTTGAGCTATGTAGCTGGTATATGTACAGCAGTGTGATTATTCTAATTTAATCTTTGTTAATTTACTTTAATAAAATTAGTACTATATAATTTGAATTTGTGAGCAGATACTCAAATCATTACTGTTGTGATAAATCCAGTCTTTCCCCTTCACTTTGAGCATTTTAACAACCTGCTCCTATAAATCAGAATTCACATTTGATTCAAGTATTTTAGATGAATTTTTTATTTTTATTTTTATTTTTTTAATACCAAAATGAAGTAGCTGCACAGGTAAACTAATCCAGATTTACTATGGATATAACATGCTGTATAGCCAATGTGTTATACTATGCTACACAACTGTACAACTATGTGTTATACTATGCTACACAACAATAATTTGCACCAGACTTCAGTCATTACCTGCTGTATAGGCTCTATGATCAGAAATGGCTGGATATAAATTAAAGGGACTATCCAACTTTGCAGGCAAATGAGGGATACCAATATATAAGCTATTTAATATTTTTAGCCAGTAGATAAAAGTTATATAAAGAAGTTATCTGTAGCCAAGAACAGTTATTTGCCATATTTCACAATTATATTGACGTCTAATCATTATACAGATTTACTTATCTATATTTAGAGTTCAGTCACAACTATGACATATGGAGTGGTATAATTCTAATACTCTTCTGTGATAGGTTTCTAAAAGACTGTTACAACACCCCTTTCCAAATAGAAACTACCATGAAAAATGTAGGTTAAGGAACGCGTGCACAAGGGAAAGCAAAAGCCCCCGGAAATTCAAATACATCTTTCAGTAAGCCTGCAAGACACTAGGTGTTTGTTTGCACATCTTTTCCCTCTTTACCTCATCACTTCTTTACAAAGTTATGATGTGCATTAAACTGATGTGTGAAGTAGCATATGCTGTATATAACTGAAAGCAGGGTTTTTAATAAATAAGATTACCCCTGTAATATTGTAATCCTTTAATAAAACAACAAATGTTATTTTGACATGATCAGATTTCATCTTGTTTTAGTTCAGGTTACTCACAGAAAAGAGTAATTACTTAATTTCACACAATTCTGCCTCACAATTCACATCAACTCTGCTATGCAGCTATTATTAATGCATGAAATGCCTAAATATGGCAAAAAATAAAGTGACTTCTTGCTGAGAAAAAAAAATGCTGAATTTCCATACATCCCAGAGAATAGAAGCTTTTGGTAGGCCACAAATTACAACTTCAAATACAATTCAAGCTTTATCTTCCACTGGTTTATCTATTAGACTCAGGAAAACAATTAACCTCCTGAAAAGAAACATTACACACACCTATGGGCTCTACAGCTTGGCCACAGTGCTTCAACGATTCGGATTAGAGCATTAAAACACTGAAATTCCTACTGACATCTGCACTAACCAATATTTCTGTCAGAAGCAAATGCATGAAATAGACTGACACCGACCTTAGAAAAACCATTTTGAACTTCTTTAATATGCATGGTTTGTATGTATATTCAATTCCTCATATGTCTATGACTAAACAATCAGTTTCCTGAAAATATTTTAGCTTTGCAATATCCTTAGGTCACATTCACACTCCATGCTTTTCTTGTGCTCCTTTGGTAACATGCTACCATAATACATACAGTAGGAGCACAACACACCTCCTATACATACAATAGGTACATTAGCCATACCTCTGTTAGTTTGGAAGAACTACTACTTGCTGGTAACTGACTACTCTACAGTGCTTGTCATCTTTTAAAACACGAGTTCACTATTACAGGTGCTTTTTTGTAGAAGTAAATACTGCTACAGACGCATCTCCATAGTATACACTCAAGACAAGCTTTAAACCTATGTCTAGGCTGACAGTCTTCTGTTAAAATGACCATATTCCCTAACCACATACTTAAAACCTGAGTAATTAACCTAGAGTTTTGTCCAGATAAAACACAGACGTTAGTGTATGAAGGTGTGATTTAACCTTGGAGATACAAAGTCTGAGGAAAAAAAAACTTTGGCAAGTTCTAAAAAAGTACTTAGCTATGCTACACCTTTCCTCCCTGGAAAAGAATAGAAGGAAGAAAAAGTCTTCTAAAGAATTGTCTAGCTACAGAAACTTCACTCTCCCCCAACACTTTCAGCTGAGATGACAGCACTCACAGATGCTATCTTCAATCAAAGATGAATTTATAATAATAAAAATGCAAATTGGACACATTTTTCAAAATCTGCAAGTTATGCAAACGACAGAAAATTTTTTTTGGTCTTTGTTGAAGCTGTTATTTTTAAATACTATTTGCACACTTTCTTGATCAAAGAGATAACGTACACTTCTTAATAGTAGAGGAGAAAAAGTTAAAGCGTAATTTGGGTCTAATACCAAAATCGTAAATTAAAAAAAAAAAAAAAAAAAAAAGGCAAAACAAAAACATCTAGTTTTTTAGCACCGCACTCCTGCTGTGGGTTGGGTGCCACCCACCAGACCAGGCTGCCAAGGGTCTGATCCAGCCTGGTCTTGGGCACCTCTAGGAACAGGGCATCCACAACTCCAGGCACCTTGTTCCATCCTCCCAGTAAAAGATTTCCACCTACTATGTAATTAAATCTTCCCTCTTTTAACTTAAAGCCATTCCCCCTTGTCCCACCACTAACAGACACAGACCATGTAAAAGTCGGTCTCCCTCCTACTTATAATCTCCCTTTAAGTACTGGAAGGCTGCAGTATTCAGCTTTTTATATGCATACTTCTGCAGAAAAAGCGTTGTATTTGTTTTTTCTTGGGCACTAGAAAAAAATTACAGTAAATTATCTCACTGTTTCAGTTACAATACGTAATTGCTTCCAAAATACATCATTAAGTATTTCAGAGATTGATTTCTTACTTTAAAAACAAATAAAATAAAACACAACAGCATTTTGAGGACATTCCAGCACAATGAATGGCTTTGTTTAGCAGAAATCTGTACTTTTGGGGTGCTCTTCAGGAATGCTGGCATAGTTCAGTACTATGAAGGAACTGCAAGTCAAAAGAGCAGTAAGGGAAGTAATGATACACACAGATTAGTGTGTCTACATGAAGGAAAAAAGGGAGTTACTGAAAAAACAATTCAATCACATAAACTGGCACTGCAGTTTGTTCCCTATTTCAACATATTTACAAGAAACTGACACAAAGCAACTACAGCTTAGAGGTACGAAATTATGGTGTATCTAAAAGAAAAGAGCCCAGCAAAAAATAGAAAGCTACAGGAATGAGGTATTAGATGATTTTGTACTCAGAAGACATTTCTGAAACAGTGCTCTTGTATATTCTGATGACCTCAAATGCACATTTAAACAAAGACATACTTGGTAATGCACACAATAAGTCAGAATATAGCTTTAAAAACTCCATCAGATCTCACAAAATCTCATGAAATGAAGGGAGGCATACCAACTATATGCAGTATCCTTCAGGTAAATAGCACTGTACATTGACTTTTGAGATTCAAAATGAGCTACAAATAAATAAGCTAAGTTTTCACACTCACCTAAATATGGAATACTTGGAACCATTTTTAAACTTCTGATGTACTCTCGTGTTCTTTTATAGTTGTCCTCTTTAGAAAGTAAGTAGTCTAACTTCTCAAAAGTGGCCTTGTCTTTGCGATTCAAAAGCTACGTAGAAAAAAATGAAGATTACACAGATTTAAAACAAAGAACCTGTACAAAGACAAAAACAAAAACAAACTTATCTGAATCACCCACTGTACAGTCAAGTTGAAATTCAATTGATTATCACCCACAGTAGCATGTTTGAAAAAGTGTTGCTGCTAATTAAAAAAAAACCCAATAATAAATTTTAAATTATGAAAGATACCATTATTATTTCTGATTATCATCAATAATCTACATATCACTCCTATGGAGTTTTGAATAAATCTCAGCAGTACTAAAATTTTAGAGGAAAAAACGTATGTTATTTACAGTCATCAAAATTTTCATAGTTTATTAGAATTGCTAAAAATCTTTTGAATTTTAGAGTACAAACAGCAACAAGTAGTGCCACTTCAGTGTCATATTAGAAGTACAATAACGTTTTCTGAAAAAAAAAAAAAAAACCAAAAGGTCTAAGAAAAGTAAATTACCATGATGCTTACACTTCTATTTCATATTACTGGACTTACTACAGCAAATCAGGAAACTATGCAGCAATGCAAAATATACTAATGCAACAAAAGATTAAACCATAAACATAACACATGCAACTGTAGCTATATAAAAACACATTCTCAATTTCATTTGTTTTTAGATTCACCAGCAGTATTTTTAGGATACTTTAAAAGCCAACTGTGTTACAATGAATGGAGAATTGTCACACACTGTACACTCACTTGCTGCTGCACTTCCTGACAACGGACAGCTGTTCCGCTGGATCTCTTCCTCTTTAAAATTCCAGAGCTCATAAGTCTAGCTGTTCCACAAAATGTTCTACATTCATAAATCTAGCTGTTCTACAGAATTGTGAGCTCTCCCATTGATATTAGAAATATTGCAATGGACATGCATGAGTTAACAGTTTCAATGAGTCTTGTTCAGCACAGGGATGGGCTTGACAAGAGTCATCAATAAAACAACACTGCTGACAGAAGCCCTGAGGCCTTCTGCAAGTTTGGAACAGCACAGACCACACAGTTAAGTAACTAACACAGTTAAAAAACTAACACAGAAGTATAAAACAAAAATCCACGTAAGACAGTACTGCTTTCAAACAAAAAACAAACCCACCACAAACCCAGATGACTAAGAATGTTGAGTGTCTTCTCCCAGAGCACAAAATAATTCATAGAATTCAGAAATTCAAACAAGAAAGAAAAGACAACGGTGAAGGGATAACTCACAGCCCAGGTTTTGGTCAGTCTGAAGATGGGTGCACTTTGCAGTGCTGACACCACAGACATAAGAGAATGAAGGTTATTCAGCTCTAGAAGCTTCTGTTACACAAAAAGAAAAGAATGAAAAGTAGTAAATTTTAGTATGTATAAAAGCAAGGCAGGATTAATTTAATCTCAAAGTTGCCTTTATAAAATAGAGTTTTCATCAATGGCTTTAAACAAACAAAAAAATCATCCAATGCTGTCAATGTATGGAAATCTAAAGACTTCTTTAAAAGTCGCAAATTTTTCAAACATATCCCCCAAAACAATAAGTTTATCTAATTTGTACGGATGACTCTCATGATGCTCTATGAAGAAAACATGGCAGGAAAATTAAAAAGTTCTTGTCTGTATATTAGCCAAAACCACCGGACATAAGAAGAAGGCAGAGAGACGAAGTGACACCAAGATACAGGAACAGAAAATATGAAATACAAAATAATTACTGGGATTATTGTTCTTGAAAATTAACATTAACGTATCAGTATAATTCTGGAAATTAAATATTTAAGTAGGCCAAAAATGCCAACCAAAGATGTCAATCATATTAATTATGAGAGGGTCACAAATAAAATTTTAAATTACAGTACAGTAAATATGCACTTACTTTAGCAGTTTTCACAAAATGGCTCAGTATTTCTGCCCTTATTTTTAATGTCTGTGCTGTTAATATTTCTCGTACAACCCAAAAACTGACCTATAAAGTAAACACATACAACTGAATTTATTTACAATGAAGGACTTTATTGCCTAAGACATTTGTAAACTACCATGATGCTCTATGAAGAAAACACAGTAGGATAAAAAGAGTTCTCATCTATGTACTACCCAAAAGCATGACCACTGGACATAATAAGTAGGTAGATAAGTGAAGTGACACTAAAGGAATAGGTAGGCTACAGAAAAAGAAGGAAAAGAATTGCTAATATTCTACCACAACACATCGACAAAAATAATTAGGAACTAAGTCTACAGGAACAACAGAGAAATATGGACAGAGTAACTGCGAACTGTCATTTAAAAATCTTAATCTTCATTTATAAAAATATTCTTAGATTTTAATTCATAGAAGTAGATCTATTTCTCTTTGTACTTAAAGACAACTGGCAAACAGTACTTCATCGCATTCATCAAATTATTTACCTGGTTAAACCTCCTAGTAAAGGCAACAATATTTGGAGCAAGGATATGCTTTTCCTTCTTATTCCACCCACAGCTGGCAAGTTCCTAGGAAACAAAAAGCCTTCAAAATCAGTAACATTTGTAAATGTTAAAAAGTATAGAAAACTGACACAAGAGATCTATCACGTACTGCTAAAACCAATCCAAGGCATCACTTTGATGAAAACTAGTCTAACTAAACAGTTCTGTCTTTTCCTGATATACATATTTGATGCGATTCATATATTCTCCTGCTACCGAGAAAAAAATAAACACCATTATTAATATTCATACAAGGGGACACTAAGCAGGCAGTCACAACTGATGTCTCTGAAATTTAATTATGCACTTGATTTAGTCCAGGGTTACCCTGTAGAAGCAAATCAGGGGACAAAGGAGTAAAAGACACTGTTAATTTCTAATTTTAATTACTTCAAACTTGAAGCTAAAGCTAAACATATCAGTAAGCAATATTACAACTAAAGAATTATCTTTTTTTTTTTTTTTTTAAGAGATACAGTAGAACTGTGCAACATGAGATGGCTAACTTAGCCAGTGTTCCTGATTGTCATCCTTATTGTTACAGTTAGTAAAACTTTCATGAATATATCACAGTTTAGCATGCTCACTCTCTGATTTGTTTTGATTTGTTTTATTAAAATGTGAGATCTAAACCATTTAAAGAACACAAATTTGCAACTGTAATATTAATGTTTACAATGGTTACAAAATAAAAAATAAAAATTGAAATCTCTGTAAGTGATACTCAGACCAAAAGAATCCATAATTTGAACACTGGACAAGTAACAGTAACAGTCTTTAAAGGTTTGGGTTATAGTTTGGTATTTTTTTCAGATTTTGTTTTTTTTTCTTGCTTTTGTGGTTTGTTTATTTGTTTTTTAAGACATAAGAGTTTAGCCAGACTTGACTGAAGTGTGGCAAGTACTTAAAAATAGTACTTTGGTGCTAATAAGGCAAGAGATTGCCAGCATGGCGCATAGTTTAATCAGTCCAAGAAGCCTTTTTAAATGCTCTTTCATCTCAGAGACTAATTCAAAGTCAACCCAGTTCAAAATAGAAAGAAAAATCAATTGCTGTACAGCAAAATATACTCTTCCATATAAATAGCAAAATAGAAATTCTTCTTAGAAGTATAAAGTTAACAGAAGATCTAAAAAACAAAACAATGAATGATTTTCTCAATAAATTAACTATTAAACTATGCATCAGAAGGAACTTGTAGTGGTAACTATATATTAGATTTTGCCAGAAAGTGTTCATTTTCCTGTAGTTACTTCTGGCAGTTTCAGATATACTCACACAGCCTGCCTCTTTTTAACTACAGACCCAAGTTACCACATATCTACCTATCTATCTGACAAGCGGTCTGTATGTATGTACTGAAAAATGAGTTCTCCCTAACATCAGATCTAAATGATTTTTTTGTTTTTGGAATCACAAATTTCAGTTCAAATCACAATGTTACTCAACTTTCCAAACGTGTGCTATTAACTTTAGAGGCCTTCACACCAAAAGGCAGAGAGTCAACAAACACTCCATCTCCAAAAATCACTTTGCACGCACTGAGCAATTTCTCCAGATACAGATGGCTACATGTTTCTCCGCAAGCACCAGAAAAAGTGTTTCAAGTTTCAACATATTTCAGATCTCTATCTTTTACCATTTAAACCTTCCACAGGTGAAACGTGAACTGACAAATTCAGAAAGGAGAGTAGTCCATTTCGACTTTTTTTTTTTTTTAAATAAACATTCACATATAGCAGGGCTTGTAAAAAAGCATAGCTGTCTCCTTTGAAGACAGATGACAAATCAAAGTAAACCAGGCTGGATTACTAGATATTAGACTCACAGTGCTAGCAGAGTGCAAGAAGTTGAGTGTTTCAGAATGAAATAGCTTTACATAAATGGTTACATTTCCACAGCACTGAAAACCCAAAGATGTAAACAGTTAAAAAAAAAAAAAACCTACCTCGGGCTGTATAGCTTTAAAAACTGGCATATCCATTAATGTAATTTGGCTCTGCAATAAAGATAGAATTTTAATTCATCCTATATGAAGAGCTAACAATTACATGTTTACATCTGCTTGATATGGCCCTTCAAACATTTCTGTTTGAAAACTTAGCATTAATGACTACAAAGTTTCATTACTGTTTTTAAGAAACTGATTTTTCTGAGAAACTGTTGTTTCACTAGAAGATATGAGTATTTGTGGTTTCAATTAAAACAAACAAACAAGCAAACAAAAAACAACAGAACTACACATACGCAGCATTATGTATTATTACCAAGTGTACTATTTTCTGAAACACTGGGAAAAAAAGTCAAATAGCTTTAAGTAGAAAAAACTAATATGCTATGTCAATTCAGCACTGAAATGTTAAATCCTGAAACATAGTTTATATAATAGATTTTTGTTTTTTATATTCTGCAAGCCGTGAAGAGTATACATGCATAAATGCAAAATAAATATTTCTACTTACAGCAAACTCCTCAGGAGTTACTTTTAATACATCAAATACAACTGCATCATAGCTCTTATTGGCATAATCCGAACTTCGCCCCTCCAGAGAATCTGAGCTGCTACTACCCTACAAAGAAAAAAAGAAAAAGTACACTTATCTGCTGACCGGTTAAAAAAAAANAGGCAAAACAAAAACATCTAGTTTTTTAGCACCGCACTCCTGCTGTGGGTTGGGTGCCACCCACCAGACCAGGCTGCCAAGGGTCTGATCCAGCCTGGTCTTGGGCACCTCTAGGAACAGGGCATCCACAACTCCAGGCACCTTGTTCCATCCTCCCAGTAAAAGATTTCCACCTACTATGTAATTAAATCTTCCCTCTTTTAACTTAAAGCCATTCCCCCTTGTCCCACCACTAACAGACACAGACCATGTAAAAGTCGGTCTCCCTCCTACTTATAATCTCCCTTTAAGTACTGGAAGGCTGCAGTATTCAGCTTTTTATATGCATACTTCTGCAGAAAAAGCGTTGTATTTGTTTTTTCTTAGGCACTAGAAAAAAATTACAGTAAATTATCTCACTGTTTCAGTTACAATACGTAATTGCTTCCAAAATACATCATTAAGTATTTCAGAGATTGATTTCTTACTTTAAAAACAAATAAAATAAAACACAACAGCATTTTGAGGACATTCCAGCACAATGAATGGCTTTGTTTAGCAGAAATCTGTACTTTTGGGGTGCTCTTCAGGAATGCTGGCATAGTTCAGTACTATGAAGGAACTGCAAGTCAAAAGAGCAGTAAGGGAAGTAATGATACACACAGATTAGTGTGTCTACATGAAGGAAAAAAGGGAGTTACTGAAAAAACAATTCAATCACATAAACTGGCACTGCAGTTTGTTCCCTATTTCAACATATTTACAAGAAACTGACACAAAGCAACTACAGCTTAGAGGTACAAAATTATGGTGTATCTAAAAGAAAAGAGCCCAGCAAAAAATAGAAAGCTACAGGAATGAGGTATTAGATGATTTTGTACTCAGAAGACATTTCTGAAACAGTGCTCTTGTATATTCTGATGACCTCAAATGCACATTTAAACAAAGACATACTTGGTAATGCACACAATAAGTCAGAATATAGCTTTAAAAACTCCATCAGATCTCACAAAATCTCATGAAATGAAGGGAGGCATACCAACTATATGCAGTATCCTTCAGGTAAATAGCACTGTACATTGACTTTTGAGATTCAAAATGAGCTACAAATAAATAAGCTAAGTTTTCACACTCACCTAAATATGGAATACTTGGAACCATTTTTAAACTTCTGATGTACTCTCGTGTTCTTTTATAGTTGTCCTCTTTAGAAAGTAAGTAGTCTAACTTCTCAAAAGTGGCCTTGTCTTTGCGATTCAAAAGCTACGTAGAAAAAAATGAAGATTACACAGATTTAAAACAAAGAACCTGTACAAAGACAAAAACAAAAACAAACTTATCTGAATCACCCACTGTACAGTCAAGTTGAAATTCAATTGATTATCACCCACAGTAGCATGTTTGAAAAAGTGTTGCTGCTAATTAAAAAAAAACCCAATAATAAATTTTAAATTATGAAAGATACCATTATTATTTCTGATTATCATCAATAATCTACATATCACTCCTATGGAGTTTTGAATAAATCTCAGCAGTACTAAAATTTTAGAGGAAAAAACGTATGTTATTTACAGTCATCAAAATTTTCATAGTTTATTAGAATTGCTAAAAATCTTTTGAATTTTAGAGTACAAACAGCAACAAGTAGTGCCACTTCAGTGTCATATTAGAAGTACAATAACGTTTTCTGAAAAAAAAAAAAAAAACCAAAAGGTCTAAGAAAAGTAAATTACCATGATGCTTACACTTCTATTTCATATTACTGGACTTACTACAGCAAATCAGGAAACTATGCAGCAATGCAAAATATACTAATGCAACAAAAGATTAAACCATAAACATAACACATGCAACTGTAGCTATATAAAAACACATTCTCAATTTCATTTGTTTTTAGATTCACCAGCAGTATTTTTAGGATACTTTAAAAGCCAACTGTGTTACAATGAATGGAGAATTGTCACACACTGTACACTCACTTGCTGCTGCACTTCCTGACAACGGACAGCTGTTCCGCTGGATCTCTTCCTCTTTAAAATTCCAGAGCTCATAAGTCTAGCTGTTCCACAAAATGTTCTACATTCATAAATCTAGCTGTTCTACAGAATTGTGAGCTCTCCCATTGATATTAGAAATATTGCAATGGACATGCATGAGTTAACAGTTTCATTGAGTCTTGTTCAGCACAGGGATGGGCTTGACAAGAGTCATCAATAAAACAACACTGCTGACAGAAGCCCTGAGGCCTTCTGCAAGTTTGGAACAGCACAGACCACACAGTTAAGTAACTAACACAGTTAAAAAACTAACACAGAAGTATAAAACAAAAATCCACGTAAGACAGTACTGCTTTCAAACAAAAAACAAACCCACCACAAACCCAGATGACTAAGAATGTTGAGTGTCTTCTCCCAGAGCACAAAATAATTCATAGAATTCAGAAATTCAAACAAGAAAGAAAAGACAACGGTGAAGGGATAACTCACAGCCCAGGTTTTGGTCAGTCTGAAGATGGGTGCACTTTGCAGTGCTGACACCACAGACATAAGAGAATGAAGGTTATTCAGCTCTAGAAGCTTCTGTTACACAAAAAGAAAAGAATGAAAAGTAGTAAATTTTAGTATGTATAAAAGCAAGGCAGGATTAATTTAATCTCAAAGTTGCCTTTATAAAATAGAGTTTTCATCAATGGCTTTAAACAAACAAAAAAATCATCCAATGCTGTCAATGTATGGAAATCTAAAGACTTCTTTAAAAGTCGCAAATTTTTCAAACATATCCCCCAAAACAATAAGTTTATCTAATTTGTACGGATGACTCTCATGATGCTCTATGAAGAAAACATGGCAGGAAAATTAAAAAGTTCTTGTCTGTATATTAGCCAAAACCACCGGACATAAGAAGAAGGCAGAGAGACGAAGTGACACCAAGATACAGGAACAGAAAATATGAAATACAAAATAATTACTGGGATTATTGTTCTTGAAAATTAACATTAACGTATCAGTATAATTCTGGAAATTAAATATTTAAGTAGGCCAAAAATGCCAACCAAAGATGTCAATCATATTAATTATGAGAGGGTCACAAATAAAATTTTAAATTACAGTACAGTAAATATGCACTTACTTTAGCAGTTTTCACAAAATGGCTCAGTATTTCTGCCCTTATTTTTAATGTCTGTGCTGTTAATATTTCTCGTACAACCCAAAAACTGACCTATAAAGTAAACACATACAACTGAATTTATTTACAATGAAGGACTTTATTGCCTAAGACATTTGTAAACTACCATGATGCTCTATGAAGAAAACACAGTAGGATAAAAAGAGTTCTCATCTATGTACTACCCAAAAGCATGACCACTGGACATAATAAGTAGGTAGATAAGTGAAGTGACACTAAAGGAATAGGTAGGCTACAGAAAAAGAAGGAAAAGAATTGCTAATATTCTACCACAACACATCGACAAAAATAATTAGGAACTAAGTCTACAGGAACAACAGAGAAATATGGACAGAGTAACTGCGAACTGTCATTTAAAAATCTTAATCTTCATTTATAAAAATATTCTTAGATTTTAATTCATAGAAGTAGATCTATTTCTCTTTGTACTTAAAGACAACTGGCAAACAGTACTTCATCGCATTCATCAAATTATTTACCTGGTTAAACCTCCTAGTAAAGGCAACAATATTTGGAGCAAGGATATGCTTTTCCTTCTTATTCCACCCACAGCTGGCAAGTTCCTAGGAAACAAAAAGCCTTCAAAATCAGTAACATTTGTAAATGTTAAAAAGTATAGAAAACTGACACAAGAGATCTATCACGTACTGCTAAAACCAATCCAAGGCATCACTTTGATGAAAACTAGTCTAACTAAACAGTTCTGTCTTTTCCTGATATACATATTTGATGCGATTCATATATTCTCCTGCTACCGAGAAAAAAATAAACACCATTATTAATATTCATACAAGGGGACACTAAGCAGGCAGTCACAACTGATGTCTCTGAAATTTAATTATGCACTTGATTTAGTCCAGGGTTACCCTGTAGAAGCAAATCAGGGGACAAAGGAGTAAAAGACACTGTTAATTTCTAATTTTAATTACTTCAAACTTGAAGCTAAAGCTAAACATATCAGTAAGCAATATTACAACTAAAGAATTATCTTTTTTTTTTTTTTTTTTAAGAGATACAGTAGAACTGTGCAACATGAGATGGCTAACTTAGCCAGTGTTCCTGATTGTCATCCTTATTGTTACAGTTAGTAAAACTTTCATGAATATATCACAGTTTAGCATGCTCACTCTCTGATTTGTTTTGATTTGTTTTATTAAAATGTGAGATCTAAACCATTTAAAGAACACAAATTTGCAACTGTAATATTAATGTTTACAATGGTTACAAAATAAAAAATAAAAATTGAAATCTCTGTAAGTGATACTCAGACCAAAAGAATCCATAATTTGAACACTGGACAAGTAACAGTAACAGTCTTTAAAGGTTTGGGTTATAGTTTGGTATTTTTTTCAGATTTTGTTTTTTTTTCTTGCTTTTGTGGTTTGTTTATTTGTTTTTTAAGACATAAGAGTTTAGCCAGACTTGACTGAAGTGTGGCAAGTACTTAAAAATAGTACTTTGGTGCTAATAAGGCAAGAGATTGCCAGCATGGCGCATAGTTTAATCAGTCCAAGAAGCCTTTTTAAATGCTCTTTCATCTCAGAGACTAATTCAAAGTCAACCCAGTTCAAAATAGAAAGAAAAATCAATTGCTGTACAGCAAAATATACTCTTCCATATAAATAGCAAAATAGAAATTCTTCTTAGAAGTATAAAGTTAACAGAAGATCTAAAAAACAAAACAATGAATGATTTTCTCAATAAATTAACTATTAAACTATGCATCAGAAGGAACTTGTAGTGGTAACTATATATTAGATTTTGCCAGAAAGTGTTCATTTTCCTGTAGTTACTTCTGGCAGTTTCAGATATACTCACACAGCCTGCCTCTTTTTAACTACAGACCCAAGTTACCACATATCTACCTATCTATCTGACAAGCGGTCTGTATGTATGTACTGAAAAATGAGTTCTCCCTAACATCAGATCTAAATGATTTTTTTGTTTTTGGAATCACAAATTTCAGTTCAAATCACAATGTTACTCAACTTTCCAAACGTGTGCTATTAACTTTAGAGGCCTTCACACCAAAAGGCAGAGAGTCAACAAACACTCCATCTCCAAAAATCACTTTGCACGCACTGAGCAATTTCTCCAGATACAGATGGCTACATGTTTCTCCGCAAGCACCAGAAAAAGTGTTTCAAGTTTCAACATATTTCAGATCTCTATCTTTTACCATTTAAACCTTCCACAGGTGAAACGTGAACTGACAAATTCAGAAAGGAGAGTAGTCCATTTCGACTTTTTTTTTTTTTTAAATAAACATTCACATATAGCAGGGCTTGTAAAAAAGCATAGCTGTCTCCTTTGAAGACAGATGACAAATCAAAGTAAACCAGGCTGGATTACTAGATATTAGACTCACAGTGCTAGCAGAGTGCAAGAAGTTGAGTGTTTCAGAATGAAATAGCTTTACATAAATGGTTACATTTCCACAGCACTGAAAACCCAAAGATGTAAACAGTTAAAAAAAAAAAAAACCTACCTCGGGCTGTATAGCTTTAAAAACTGGCATATCCATTAATGTAATTTGGCTCTGCAATAAAGATAGAATTTTAATTCATCCTATATGAAGAGCTAACAATTACATGTTTACATCTGCTTGATATGGCCCTTCAAACATTTCTGTTTGAAAACTTAGCATTAATGACTACAAAGTTTCATTACTGTTTTTAAGAAACTGATTTTTCTGAGAAACTGTTGTTTCACTAGAAGATATGAGTATTTGTGGTTTCAATTAAAACAAACAAACAAGCAAACAAAAAACAACAGAACTACACATACGCAGCATTATGTATTATTACCAAGTGTACTATTTTCTGAAACACTGGGAAAAAAAGTCAAATAGCTTTAAGTAGAAAAAACTAATATGCTATGTCAATTCAGCACTGAAATGTTAAATCCTGAAACATAGTTTATATAATAGATTTTTGTTTTTTATATTCTGCAAGCCGTGAAGAGTATACATGCATAAATGCAAAATAAATATTTCTACTTACAGCAAACTCCTCAGGAGTTACTTTTAATACATCAAATACAACTGCATCATAGCTCTTATTGGCATAATCCGAACTTCGCCCCTCCAGAGAATCTGAGCTGCTACTACCCTACAAAGAAAAAAAGAAAAAGTACACTTATCTGCTGACCGGTTAAAAAAAAAAAAATAAATCAAGAAATTACACAAAAAAGCATGAACTACAAAAAGATTCATACTTTTAAATTATTAAGTTTAGCTTCACATGGTTTGTGAACGTTGACAGTATATTTCAGAAAACGTCCTTCTGTAAGAACTAAAGCAACATATAATTCTAGCTCTATGGATTTTCCAGCTTTTGAAAGCTATGTTTGAAATACAAATAAAAGGGCTGTCACATAAAGGCAAACTTAGGATTTTGAATATTCATACTCAGTAGAAATGTTTCAATTAAATATGCCAAGCAAAGAGTAGGAATAGTAAGCAGATTTGAATCATGCACACAGAGAAGAAAAAAAAGGGAAAACTGATATGTCCTGAAATGTAACCAAAGTTCAGTCTTCACAAAACATACAGTGAAGCTGACGAACACCCTGTTACGGGATTCTGTGCAAGTCAAAAGATTGCATGGATTCAAAGAGGGGACAAGATTGATTTCTGGAAGACACCCACTAAGAGGTACTAACCAGAACATTCCCCTCAGGAAGCCCTTAGGGTGCAAATATACGGCACTGGGGGGATGTCTCCTGTGTGCTTGTACTGCCCCAATGCCCCTCTTCATGCATTTGCAGTTGGTCACTTTCAAAGGCAGAACAAAGGATTAGAAGAGTCTTTGGTTTGACCACGGAGTCTACTTATGCTCTGAGCTATGACAGATATTTTTGTCCTGAGAAATGGCTTCTTCATACCATTTTAAACAGGAATTTTAATTTAAGAGGAAACCAGAACTGTGTTTACACATCCAGTTTGAAATTATTCCCCTCTTGAGAGAAGAGGGCATTAATATTATACTTGAAAAAAATCTTCTGTAGGCCACAGCTGTACCACGTATTTTTGTTTTGTTATATAGCTTTTAAAGTTCACTACTGAAACAACTGATTCACATCATGAAAATCAGGAGAACCACTTTGACGGGATCAAATTTTGTGTGCAGAAGGTGTCACTATGGAAAAAGTTGCTTCACACAGCTCTTCAGGTTTCTTAAGGGAACAAGAAGTAGAATTTCTCAAGAAGGGAAGAATGTCATCAAAACATTACCTTTTTCAAAAAGCAAATGTACTTCCAATCGTACATTTAAAACATGCTTTACTGGGTAAAAAAAGAGAAATTCAGTGGGATAACTAATTTCTAAGCAGTCTTCAGTTGGCTATCTTGGACCTAACAAACACAGCCTACCATCTGTACACAGATCATATACAACACTTTTTTTGTTGCCTGGTCTTCAAGGGATATAAAAGATTAAAACGAACACCATCTTACAGACTACTAATAGACTAGTAAATTTCTTCCCCCAAAAAAGAAAACCAACTAGATGGAATATATCTGACTGGCTCAATCTGAGTGGTACTTTACATTGCTCTTAACTTGTTAAGAAATACTGGTATTTTCAGAAATGTACGTTATGCAGTAACTGGTCAAAAATACTATTTAAAACTAATCTAAATCAGTAATTGTCATTACCAACAACAACAAAAGAATAGGCTCAGAACCATGGAGCTCAAATTATCACGTTGCCAAGTATTAATCACAGAATCAGCGAATCATAAGATCACATGGTTGGAAAGGACCTACAAGATCATCTAGTCCAACCATCTTCCTATTACCATTACTACCTGCTAAACTGCTAAAGCATATTTTGCAGCACCTCATCCAGATGCCTCTTGAACACCACCAGGGATTTTACACCATTCGTAAGAAACACAACTGTCATGACCTACAGTGGAAAATTCTCTGAATTCTGAAACAAACCAAAACTTTCATTTTGATAATGGAGATAAAACAATGCAATTAAAACAAACAAACAAAAAAACCCAACATTGAGCTGTACCTCTGGAGTGGCAGAGGCGACCATCACATTGGCCATGAAGTCATTCCTTTTATACATGCTCGCACCAAGAAGCAGAAATTTTCAGCTCCACCAGCACTGGTAATACAACATGACGAAAACAGAATTTCTGTAAAGCAAATGTATTCATGAAAATAAACACAAGAGATTTCACTGTTCTTTTCTCTGTGAAAAGAATCTTAGAAACAATGTAACTGTAAAGGCCAGATCCTCTTTTGCCTTTCGGGTACCAAGTCTAAAGGACTGTAAGCGAGTATCATTAAAGCTCTGCCAAGTCCTTTTCTCCACTTTCGATTAACTCAATAAATGTTCTGTTTGTTTGCTTTAAATAATGAAAGGGGTGGCATTTAAGTTGAATTAGGTTTTATATAAAGACTACATTCATTCATCCAGAAACTGCAGGATAACAGAACACATTTACAGACAAGAAACTGAAACAACTGACTGAAGAAATGGTGTTTCCTCACGATTCCCTGCTCATCACTTCTCAGTGCATTAATTACTCTTATAAATGTAATTGAAATCTGACTGTATCTTTGTAAGACAGAAGTTACATTAGTACCCGCACAGACCTCCACTAATATTTACAGACAGGTGTGCCTGAAAGGATTTTATGTCAGGCTGGATATTTTCCAGAGCCAGCCAACATCACCCTCCACTGTAGGAAGGAAGAATCTCAGGGATCTTGGATAATCCAAGCATGGTCTGAAGTAAGAATTTTCAAACAGCAGAGAGATGCAATTCCAAATTGGCCTGGGGCTTCACACATGCAATATACCACATTAAGCTTCCTCCAGAAACCAGAGACAGAACGGCCAAAAAAACCCTCAAGTAAGTGGTACAACAAAGACATTACCTCTGTCTAGATGGTTGAAATAATTCATTCCAGCTACATTGCTGCAGAAACACAAAAAGTCTAATGAAAAATGAAAAAAAAAACTAAGCAACAAAAAACCCACTAACGTATTGCAGCACTGGCTTTACAGAAGTTGAGCACAACAGTAATACTCTTATACAAAAGAACCCTCAATCTTTAAGTAAAGTACAAATAAATAAAAGACTCCGTATTCCTAAGAATTCAGCAAAGAATCATCTTCCTGATATCATGAAATCTGATTGCATTTTCTTGCATGTATTTTAGTAGTCATGCTTTAAAGGATAAGTACCACAGGGAGAGGTAGATGTAAGTAATGAGTAATTAAATCGTCTCTCAATCAGAAGAAACAACTTGTATACAACTGAAACGACAACTGATTTGACTACAGGAATTCACGTAGCAAGGATACTCATAAGAATCCCACACAAATTTTCAAAATAAAATCAGTTATCCAAATACAACAACTTGTGCTTCCACATACAAAAGCATTCATTTTGTTCAAAATTTTACAGAAGGGTAAATAAAAGAAATCCTGAGCAACTTTATTTTCAAATCTACACAGAAAAAAAAAAAAAGAAAAGAAACCAACAACCATAGAACCTGACCATAGCATTTACTAATTCAAAATACAAAAAAATCTTTTATTTTAGCTTATTTAGGAAAGGTGAGATTTTCACCGCACTTAACACCACACAAAATCTTACAGGACAAACAGCAGCAACCCTCCACATAATCTCATGGACATGTGAAATTAATCAGTATATCTGTTGAAAATGATACCAGAATCATCTCAAACTAGTCAAGAAGCAATTTCCTTTATCTCACATATAAACAAATCTGTGTTTTGAGCAGTAACAGACTGCAAATTATTTTTGGGTCTGGAATTGCTCCTGTTAAAAGCCCTCAGAGATACTCAAGTGGAATGCAATTTTTTATGATGGAATTTCTTTCAAATGTGGCACTTACATCATGGCCATAAAAACACTCCCATCTCTTCCTTCTCCAGCTTCTTGACTAGGCTTTCCAGCGTGCGGGGACTCAAAAATGGTCTGACTGGGGAAGAGAAAATCCTGTATGTGATCTTGTAAGCTGCCCAAGTTCAGTTTTACTACTAATTTTAACATTCACTACGAGAGACACAAAAATGCTTTAATATCTGAGACCAAAAGCACTAAAGCATTTTTGCCGGTAGCTAAATGGATGAATCAGGGTGCAAATACACATACCGAACAGAGGTTGTTGGTTCTCTGTTGCCAACTTAACAAATACACTTAACGTAAGCATTTATTCTCCTTGTAGTAATCAAGTAAAATTGAAAAAATAAAATCAAAACAAAAAACAAAAAAACCCCACAAGAATAATCCCTACAGCCACTATGCCACTATTCTACCTGCATTTGTCAAATTTTGTCATCTGAAGTGGCACTCTCCAGAGTTAATTTTACATTGTTTCTAGTGATATTATATGTTTGATAACAACCACAAATTCATTATGCAAAAAAAAGTTGTGAAGGACTCTGAAGTATCGATATCAGCTCTGGCCAAGAAAGTTCCCATGTCATAAATTCTGAATGCTAGCAGAGCATTCAGGAAAGGCAACAAACCATCATGTCTTTAAAGAGTATGAGAGTAATAACCTGAACAACCACTGGTGATCATTACTCATTAATTTTCTTGGCAGAGGAAAAAATACCAGGATAGACAGACGTCTGATCAGACCTAGTAGAGCCATTCTGAGCTCTAAACTACAAACGTCTTCGCCAATTTCAAACCTTACTTACTACCTTTTTTACTTCATTGTGGTTTTCCTAATATCTCTGAATCATGAAATGACAAGTGTACCATGCTTTTAAAAAAAAAAAAACACACTTTAGTATATACCAAGAGGTAACAGTTTTCTCCAATAGTGAAATTTGTCTTCACTGAACAGGTGAGCGGCTATTAAAAAACACTAGGGCCCCGTGTGAACACTGATAAACTTGGTTGAAATCAGTGGAAGTTACCAGATTTGGTTTATTCAAAAAAATAAAATGGTACCAAACATCAGAATGATTAGCTTTCATTGACAAAGGCAAGTAAATGAGTAACACGGAAGGGATCTTGTTTTCAAGATTTATCTCCAATGAGATAAAAAATGTTATTCCACTTTTGCCATTTTTTTAGGCAGTTGTCACAACCTAAGGACACCTCTGCAATAAACCACACTGAGCTTCATGTTCAGCTCTAGTTTATGATCACTGCACTCATTTTCCTGTTTCTTTATTCCACAACTATTCCTCCAGATGTTCAACATTAGAATGTTTCTTTCTTTCATGAACCATGAACAAAATCATATTCAGATGCTGTGGGCGTGAAGTACAAATGAAAATATGTCAGTACAGCTAACATATTTGAAGAGCAAAGTGGGACTGTCTTAAGAAAACAGGATGAAACAAGAATGCGGTTATAACTGCACCCCCGTGCTTGCATTCAGTCACTGATGCGAAACATATATCACCACTTACACCACATTCAGCTGCAGCCTAGAGGCTTGAAAGAGGTAAAAGAACCCCATCATTTGCATTTTTAATAAATACAGATTGAAAGGGAAGTAATACCAAGGTAATCTAGAACCATGTTTTGCTGCTTCTCCACTTCTAAGTAGTTATGCCGCTTTTTTTTCTTGAGATTTCCTTTGCTTAGTGTCACTGTCTTAAAAATAAAAATGAAATGAATTCTCAAAATTATTCTGAATCTGAACAACTTACAGCTGCTTTGTCACTGTAGTGACAGAGAACACCAACTCAGAAGCACTTTAAAAGGAGAACTTCCTCAAATTTTTCCAAAAAGCAACTACTGAATGCTGGAACAGGATACTCACTAACCTGGAGAAAAGTAATGCACAAACTTCAGGAGCACTGCGCAACAGCACTGTAAAATCACTTTACTCCTGACTGACAGAATCACCTCTGAAGAGTTCAGTATCTTTATTTTCCCGAGTGCCTCCATCCAGTCACATACCAATTCTCAAACCCCGCTTCTCATTCCTTCCCACGTGATTTTTACAAAGTGGAAAGGAAAAGGGTCATGTTTCCAATTATAAAGGCAGAAGCGGTCAACTTCTTCCTTTGGAAAAGAGCATCATTTTATACACTATTCTTTCATGACATACAATGTATACATAAACATATCTATGAGCATCTAGGCAGTTGAATTGTCTAGTCACAGTGTTTTATATGAACAAGCTCTTGTCCTGAAATAATTCAGCACTGAACATTTTCGGCCATTTCGTACAAGACAAAAACTCTGAAGTACTCAAAACAAATACAAAGAATAAGTGCCTACTAATAGTTCAAGGGAAAAAAAAGTAATTAGGCTATACAAGATTTAAAAAGCCTTTACACTTATGTGACTAAAATCTTTCAAAGTGACAATTGTCTTGTGTATTTCATACCCATTTCACCAGGAAGTTCCTAAAATAAGTTCCACGATGCTTTAGGCAACAGTACCACCTATAGATAAAATAGGTCATGAACAAGCTAGTAGTTTCAAGCACATTCTTTTCTGAAGATCTGATTATAGTTAATGATGAACAATGAAAAGCTAATGGAAATTAAGCATATAAAATCCTATACTGGTTTGTGACAAGGTCTGTGAAGCTATGTCCTTAGAAGAAAAACAGTATTCCAAGTTCAGTACAGGAATTTAAACCATTCACTGTTATACTACCAGCACAAATACAAAGATTGAGCAGGATTAACAAAGAAATTGTGTCTCGTTAGCCTTGTCAATCTACAACTGATTGAAATACGAACGTAAACAAAAACATATAAACATTTTTAACGTTCTCTGGATGAACTGTGTGTGAATCCTGTCATTGAGGAGACTGCAAACTGAAAGGTAAATGAATACCTTTCAGTAAATGCACTGTTCCTGAGCAAACAAACTGAAAAGCACCAACTGATGAAGGTTCCCAAAGAATCAAGTCTAACTCATGAAGAGACAGATTTCTCCTACTAAAATTGATTTTATTGATTTCTCCTATTTTCACTTCTTTAGCGCATGTGTACTTAACTAAGTTCTATCACGAAGAAAGGACAAATACCCCAAATGCCAGTAGCTGCCATGGTGAGTTTTAAGAAACAACCTCAAAATCCAGGTCTCAAACTAATTGGGTTTTATGAATGTACACAATTGATTTAAATTATATCTAACAGTAGGTTAGAAACAACATTCAAAGCTCAGTTTGTTTTTATGATATGCCCTGTAAAACCCAGCTTTTCATTTTCACTGAAAAACTCTCAACTTAAGCAGTAATTTCTAGTTAAACATTGCATTATGTTTAAATTTCTCAACAAAACTAGCTGAAGTCTAGCCTGCCACACTAATCATCATGAACATACCATGAAGCAGTAAACACTATATTACAGTAAGGACTAGCAGCTGCAGTATTTTCCACAAAAGCAGAACAGCCTTTGCAGTTTCCAAGTGCTCTATAAATAATAAGATGGTTTTGTGTTGAAATGTTAGAAGGCAGCGGGAGTATCTCACATGTTCTACTCTCACTGGAAACAAGAAGTTGCATTTCTTAAATTAAGAAAGTAACTCCAAGCTACTCCCCCCTCCCCCCCAAAAAAGAAAAAAAAAATCCAGCATCCTTTCCTACTACTTAGAATGTCTCATTCTGCATCAACCACAAAATAGACTTATTCTCTCCAAATCTGGTTTTAGAACACTTCAATGTTTGCAATGTTCCACTAGGCGGCAGCGATTCTTAACTTATTAAAAGGCCTATTTTCAAAATGTCCTAATTTTTTTGTTTTAGTATGGAATCACAACTCAGAAAATCTACCAAAGACAAATGCATATTCTTAAGAAATTAAAATGGAAATGAGTTCTTTCTAGGTTCTGCTCTGACATACAATTACTCAGAAAATCTATTTTTCAGTGTTCTTTAGAAAAACAGGGAAAAAGTGTCATAACTCGGCTGATGTGAAATCAGTAAAAAAGACAACACTAGACAGTGCTTAACTGTGCTATGTCCCAATTAACTGAATGTAGCCAGGGCTGGACAATACTTTAATTGCTCACATTTTCCAACATTCCAAACTAACATCATAGGTGTTAATTCTGCAGTACCATTTTGACTGAAAGAGCAAGCATTCTGAGAGAGATTTGTAAAGCGTAGGAACTAATGACTACCACTACTGCTTTGCTCAATTTAATCTATACTCCAGTAATCAAGACGTCCACACAGGACTGGATAAATATTCCCTCGTTAGCATTAAGAGTTATTTACTACAACTACTGCCATGTTTGTTCACTGCTTCACCAGTAGAAAGTTAATTCAGAAATCCTATTGTCTCTCAGAGACTCTGTAATATCCATAACTTTAATACCCCTCTTTTCACAGAATCGCTGAGGCTGACACAGTTCAATCCCTCTGCTCAAAAAGGGCAAGGTGCTCAAGAAAGTTCAGATGAGTTTTGATTGCCACCATTCCGCAGTACTTCTGGGCAACCTATTCCAGTGCTTGACCATTCTCAAGGTAAATAAGCATTTTCTCATGCTTAGATGAAATGTCTTGGTTTTGTTCCGCGGTCATTGCCTCTCTTTTCCATTCACTGGGTAGCACTGAAAAGTCTGCCTCTATCCTCCTTACATCTGCTCATCAGGTGTCTGTATACATTGGCAGCATTTCCCATGAGCCTGCTCCTTTCCACAATAGGTAGCTTCAGCAGTCAGCGTCTCATTACATGTTGAAGGATGTTTCAGTGTCCTTAACCATCCTTGTGGCCCCTTGTTGGACTCATTTCAGTATGTCTACAACTTTCTTGAACTAAGGAGCACAACACTGAACACAGCACTCCAGATATTATGTAACAAAGTGCTGAGTAGAGAAGATGGATCACATCCTACAGTCTGCTGGCAGTGTTCTTAGTGCAGCCCAGCACTTCCACGGTAACAGAGCAGTCAGCAAAAAAAAGTAATGACAAAAAACAAAAACAAATGGATGAAACAAATTCCCTTTTCTATTCCACCCATTTTTTCCAGTGAACTAATGATGAGTGCTTGGGACTTTGGTAAAACGACTTCTGCTAACGAAGAGCCTTCAACGTTGACTAAGGAACAAGTGTGCTTGTGTGAAAGCACAGTACAACAACAAACAGAACCCACAACCATCAGGGAATAGCAAACTGTACAAATCAAGAAACTGACTGACATAAAGACTATATGAAAATTACAGAATTCGTGAGGATTACAGGGTGGCACAAGCACTTCCAACTTCTGAAAAATACCACAACTTCATTTCTTAAGAAAAACAGGGAGAAGGAAATTGGGGGAAACGAAGCAAATGCTTTGATGACTCTTCATTTAATGGAAAAGACAATGACTGCTACCTGGAACTAACCAGATCTTTAGATTTGAATCCTTCAGGGTGATAACTAGAAAACTGCTAAGCAATAAACTTCTGACTACTCAGTGATGCCCGTTGTGAATATATGAACAAAAGCGACTATAGTTTAATTAGAGAAACTTGCACTCTCTTGGTAGCGGAAAGAGAAAGCAAGTGAGCAGAATCAGTAAACTTGCTGCACAAGAAATAAATTAGATGCCTTAGAGACAATTTATCTGTTAGAAATAGCAACATAAATCTAGAGAAGACTTCTATGCCTCAATCAAAACCGAGCGATAGAGATGTTCGTTATTTTGGGACCATCCAAGTATAAAAAAAGACCTTAAACAATGAAAATGTCTACTTATCCCAGCAAACGTGATCCAGAAGGCAACTATAACTATGATGTTCCTGAAACAAAGAACTCAGGAAAAGATATACACACAGGAGGAATTCAGAGAGTACTACTGGTCACAGTGCATAGAGTCACAGTGAGTGTGGGTTCTGCTTCCAACAAGGTGTAACAGACAGAATCTGCACCAAAATAAGCTGACAGAGCCACTGAGGGTGATATTTCAATCAGCCAAGACAATGCTCAAGAACATTACTAGCTCCAGTTGTCTTAGGCTTCCTCTAGACATAGACGCTAACACTAGCAGAGAAAGCTACCCCATGCCTCTCAAATGACTGGTATAAAAATAATGAGTCCTCATTCCCACAAATGACTGTGTGAAGGCAACGTGACTGCAATACATACAACAGACCAATCAGGCCATCAGCCTCCTACTGACACTCTATAAGGAATGACTGTGAAGTGCTGGTCCCACTTTCCCAGAACAGTGAACGAACACCATATTGCTGTATATTCTGGCTACTTCCAGAAATGCAGTTGGGATGTTATAACTCCCTACTATGTGGAATTAAATTGATTTATCTTAATACAAACAACATGCAGTTGATATTCTGCAGGAGTCACCCTTACAAAAGCAGCTCATGGAGGTTGTTTATTGACACCTGAAAAAAATAAAACAAACATTTAGAACGTAGAATAACTGCTTGTTGTGGTTAACCGATAATTACTTCGGTTAAAAAAAACCATGACCACCAACCGTCATAGCACATGGTAAGAAAATGAAAGATTAGATAGAAAGAGGAAAGAAAAAAAGAGTAAGCACTGCTGTGTAATTCTGAAGGTAAAAAAGTGAAAAATATTTATCAGCTTAACACTGGCTACAAAAACAACACATATCCCCAACAAAGAATAAATAACAAATGTCAATTCTGAGAATCTGATACCATCATGATCCAAATCAAAATAGAGCTGCAGTTTTCTCTGCAGGAAAAGTCAGTCTTCTCAGTCAGTACTACTCAAACAAGTCTGCTGGCTTACAACAAGATATATGTTTGAGAGAGCTACAAATTCAGCTAAGTCTCAAAAAAGCAGTCACAGAAAAAGAAACATCTGCAATATTACTGTAACAATTACTGTCACAACTCTTAAGTTCTTCCAGCAGAAGAGCACTGAAAGACAATTCAAACAAACAAAACCAGTAAAATACCTGCTCCGATCACAGATGAATACTTACAGAATAAGGTAGTTCTGCACACATTCAACCCATTTTGCTGCACATCTTCATTAGGCCATTGTTCAGACTCAATACCTCTGACTATAGAGTAGTTTTATCTCATTTACAAGCATGACATTCCTGCAAATTACCAGAAAACAGAATTATGGCAATATTTACTATATAACTCACTTCTTCTCAAACTGTGCATTTCCAACCTGAAACATGCTCATGGTATTTTCACTGGATTATACAGGAAACATCCTCCCAGCTTTAAATTGCTTTGGTGGATAATTTCACAGTCTAGTTTGACTAATGTATGACAAATTCCAAAACTCAAAAATGAAGGTTACATCACTGATGGGGAGCAACATTTTAAGAATTTCATAACTAATTATTCTCCAAAAAAATACCTGCAACTCTTGCTCACACAATCAGTCAGTAAAACTTCCAATCAGATATGGCTGTGGTTACTGGTAAACACTATTAATTCTCATTTTCGTTTCCTCAAGACTTAACTAAACATAGCAGAATGGACAAAGAACAAAATACAATCAATCATTCTTATTTTTTATATTGGCAAATTAAGAACAGCTCTTTTAGCAAACAAGACCAGCAGCAAACCCGATAAAATACTGCAGTGGTAATTCGCCTTGGTGACATTGAATAGATGCAGTTCATACTAGCATTCACAGAAAGCAATCCTTTGTTTGAAAAGTACTTTTCTCATCACACACTCAGAACTTATCTGTGCTCCTAATAAACACAGAGCAAGGACTCTCGGCCTAAGCCAAATACCCTGAATCACAGAAGAATCAAAGTGCCAAGTTACAAATGAGTCAGTATCCAGTGAAGTATTTCAACCAAAAAGAAGCGTAATGCACACTCTCATTCCATCTCAACTTTGTCAACCAAATTTGATCCCCGGCAGTTTTGTTTACTTGCTTTTTGGGGACATACTCTATTCAATTTGTTCCTTTCACTCTGAATGTCTCCAAATACTAACTTTCCAAATAAAATTTTGATACATCTGAAAAAACTGTTTCTGCAATCTCCATGCTCTCCACAAATGCTAGCATGATAGAACATTTCAGTTAGGCAGAAATACTTGTTTCTCCACCTTCACACTGTTAATAGTCAAAGGTCATTTGCTATTGAAGGTGCAGACACCAGTTATGCAGACAGGATTTATCAAGAACAGACATACATGACACATGATGTCAGCAAACAAATGCAGGGAAGAAAACAATTTATTGCTGAAAATCATCATCGATATTCAGAATATTAAAGGAGACCTCCATGTCATCTTTTCATCTTGAGACCAATGTTTGTTCAAGTTGTTCAATGTTCAAGCACATTTCACACAACAAAACCAACAAAAATCATTTTAAAAATAATTCAAGTATTTACTATGCTTGATGAAAAGCTGCTGACAAAGAAAACATTTAGAACTACACATATGAAGGAATGACAAAAAACAACCACCACCACCAAAGCTATCAAAATTAACTCATCTCAAATCATGCCATAGACAAGTGTAGAACACGTCAAAATCCTTACATTGCGTACTATCTGCTGAAGGAACTATGAAACCCTCCACAAAGTTTCCATCTTCTCAGTTTCTTTGGATTAACATGTTCCTTCAGAAGGTATCTAAGTATTTATTTTGGAGAAATTTCTGCAAGATAGGAAAATGCTCACTTATCCAAACATGAGAAAAATACAGAGTTTTAGTACTTAAAGTAGTTTATTTTCTTAGTTAAATATATTTATGCTTACTTAAGAGATGGGATACTGAATTTCTGACTGCTTATTAAATAAAAAGGTGTTAGTTGTAAAAGAAAATAACTGGAAGCAGCATATTTTAACTATGCCATCTAAGCAGTCTTTATTTCTTTGATGAAGGATCAGCTATGCTTTGCTAAACACAAAAATGAAGTCTACATTCACATATCAGTTGCAGGGTTTTCTAATTCAACATTTAAAAATCTGAAAACACGAGTCAGCGTACAAAATACCTAAACCTGTAACTCATTTTCCATCACTTGAAGATGACATTTCATAAGATAAACCTAAAGATATTACAGTAACATTAAACCAAGCATTAGTTTATTGAAATAAAAGAACTTTCTGGAAAGCCATCCTCGCTTGGATAGAAGAGCACATCTAGCATATCACTCATAAAACTGAATATTTATGATGAATAAACATGATCTAAAGATCAAATTAAAGTTAGGTCTTCGGTGACAGAAAATAAGACAGTTCAGACGCAGGAGGACAAGATGAGAGAACTGGGTTTGTTAACCCCACTAACAGTGGAATCAAGTGCACCATCAGCAAGTTTGCTGACAGCAGCAAACCAAGCGGTGCAGCTGATAGAAGGAAGAGATGCCATCCAGAGGGACACGGGCAAGCTTCGCAGTAGGCTCCTGTGAACTCAGACAACTCCTGCTTAACTGTATTACCTCATTCTGTATTGGCTAATTTCTTAAGTTCAATTGCAAACAAGAGCTAAAATCTGCTGGACGAGAGCTTTACACAGACAAATGTTGTTGAAAACTGAAGTTTTAATTAAAAGAAAAGCAAAATACGTTTTGTAGTAGTTGAAAAAGAGGAGCTTTAGCTCCAGTGCTCTGCCCTCTTGTTCGCCTTTGGCACTGGTTGCTTCAGAAAACAATGACAGAACAGAAAACATAACTGACATGGTCACTAACGGATTAAAAAAAATAAGATTTTAAAAAACTCTAAAAATATATTTTTAAAAAATAAATTTCTTAGACTTTTAGATTGACAAAAGCTTATTTACATTTGTATGCAAGATAAATGAAACTCTCTTCCATTTTCTAAAGCTCTCCTCCATTAATGCTTTTAAA
Organism: Pavo muticus; assembly: GCA_016647715.1. Classification (NCBI taxonomy): domain Eukaryota; kingdom Metazoa; phylum Chordata; class Aves; order Galliformes; family Phasianidae; genus Pavo; species Pavo muticus. Next base: position 194,798 of record JACDJE010000064.1, read on the forward strand.
TACACTTTCGTATACACAAACAACATTGATTACAAAGAGCACTGAGAACCTAGAAATAACATTTACATGGACAGAAAGCAAAGCGCATACAGAAAACTATCTAGGTGGGTGGTAGATTGTCCCCTCTTCACTAAACTAAGGTAAAGAAACAATGAACAACTTCATAAAAATACAGTTTTCTAATATTTCTCTTCTAAACTGATGCTATCATGCAGGATAGAAAACAAAGAAAACTGACAAAGAAGTGCAAATCATACAATAATTTATTACCAGGAGTAACATGAGCATCCCAACACAAAAACAAACCTGAATTTAAAGGCATCTGTTAGGTACAGATTGTTATATTCAACACTGAAAGTCTTAAAGTAGGGAATATCTTTCCAGGTGCCAACACAGACCAACCCGTATTTAATGCTTTCTCAAAAAAAAAAAAGATGAGTAACTATGCTCCATTTTCACAAACACATAACTACAGACCGGGGGCATGCTGCAGTTCTGTAGCCAAGCATTTCAGCAGCTCTTTCTCCACCAAATGCCGATGCCTCGACACACTGCAAGCCTGTTGCAGCATGGCTCAACTTTGAACAAAAAATAACTTGACAACAGATCTCAAGCAATTGAGGCTCCTTAGAAGTATTTGAACTATATAACCCGTAGCATGCAAAAATAGTTTTCAAATTTATTCCTGAAGCCCAGCAGAGGACGTAGTCAAATCCAGAAGGTTTACGTCTGCACTTTCCATTATCCAGCACGCAAATACTGAGCCTCGAAAAGCACAGCACCTCCCGAATTCCCAGACCCCAAAGCGACAACCTCATTCCATCGCACCTTTCACACCCTGGAAATCCAACCGCTCAGTAAACCGTCTGCGCAGCGGCCGCTCCCGCCGCGATGTACACACGGCTCGCAACAGGCCGGCTGCGCCCGGTGCATCGAAGGGAAGGGCCGAAAAGGGGCAGCAACGTAAAGCAGCGATAATGGGACGCACTGTGGAGGTACGCGGCCGGGCGCTGAGGGGCTGCTTCGGCGGGAACGCAGAGGACAGCGACAGCTCCTGCGGACCTGAGCGCGGCTCCAGCGGAGCCCGGGCACACTCCTACGGGGAGAGGTCCCGCGGCGACGGCGGCGGCAGCTCCAGGGCCCCGCGCCTCACACCTGCCCGGGGACCGCACCCTGCCCCGCCCCTACAGAATGCCAGAGAGCCGCGCGCTTCCCCCCGGCGCTTGGGCTCCGGCCGGGCCCGTGGCCGCAGAGCTCCGCCCGCTGCACACGCCCGAGGCGGGGACGGGAACGACGGCGGCAGGGATGGGCCTAAGGGTGCTCTGCAGCAGAGGGGGCGCAGCCCGGCGGGGCGGAGCGGGCGCAGCCGTCCCGTGCCAGCGAGGAGGGCCCGATCGCGTAACACCTGTCCCGTACGGGACGCGGGGCCCGGCCGCGTCTCACCTGTCCCGGAGGCTGCGGCCCCGCGCGACACCCGCAAACCTTCTCGATACCAACGCCCCGGCAGCAGGAGGAAACCACAGCCCTCCCACTACGGCCACTGAGAACGAGGCCCAAGCTGGCGAAGGGGGGATCCAAGAGAGGGGACGGAGCGCGCCGGACTGACGGGCCCACCAACCAACCGCCGCTCCGTACGGCAGCGCTTACCAATCCGCGTGCGGCGGGGCGGGGCCACGCCAGCGAGCGGCCAAGTGCGCAGGAGCCGCTGATGCTTGGCAGGTGCGCCGTGTTGCACTGCCTTTAGGAGCGCGCAGCTCCTGTGGGGTGCGCGGCCCACTTTGTTCCGGCTGACAAGAGCCGTGTCGGGTCGGGCAGATCCCTGGGATGAGTCGAGCCTCAGGGCTGCAGCAGGGGGGGTATCCGGGCTACTCGGTGGGACAGGCCTTACGTGCCTCTGCTGGGGTTCTCGGGAAGCCCCGCCCCGCCGCCGCAGAGCAGCGGAAGGACGCTTGGGAGGGCTGGTCGCGGCAGAGCAGCGGAGCCTTTGCCCCGAGTGGGGACCGTTCTTTGCCCGTCGTCCGCTGCACTACGGCCTTTAGAAGGCACAAATCAGACTTTGTATTCGTGTTTAAGAAATAGCTCTGGAGACATCTGATAAAATACAGCAATGCGTTCTTCTAAGGGAGTCAACTAGGGCTTATTATGCTTACTGGAATATTGTCATGTTAGGAGGAGAACCTGCAGTGCTGAATGCTTTCACTTCCTTAAAAAATGGTACATAAACCCTCAGTCATTCCAGCTATGCATCAGAAAAATAAAAATGCATCTTTCTCTAATTCAGTTTCTCCGTAGGCAATATCCAGCAGGTAGTCAGACATCACTATAAGGAAAGCACCTGCTCTTTTGACTGGTAGCTACATACCCATGTATGAGCTCCCAGCTAGCTGAACGTGGTACAGATTTGGTGCTTCAAATGGATGCAGCTAAGTCTTTAGGGGCTGGGGGGATCCATCCCAGGGTGCTGGAAGAGCTGGCTGATATCACTGAGAGACCGGTCTCAATTATTTTGCAATGGCCTTGGGAATCTGGTAGGGTCCCAATTGACTGGAAGGTGGCAAATGTCCCAATTTCCATGAAGGGTGAGAAAGAAGATCCTGGTAGTCACAGGCCTTTTGTAACAAGGTTATCCATCTTGACCCAGGAAGGCCAGTAGATGTGGGTTGTTTTTTTTTTTTTATTTATTTTAACAAAGCTATCAATATTGTTTCTCACACTGTCCTTCTGGACAAAATGTCCAGCACAGCTAGACAAGTACACAGTATGATGGGTGAGCAATTAATTGGCTGGTAGGATGAGCTCAAAGGGATTTAGTAGATGGGGTACAACTATTAAATCCAGAGCAGTTTGAAGATCTTCAGACGTCCCAATTAAATATGGATGAACTTTCTTTCCAAAGTAAATGGGTTCATTTTGAAACTAAATTAAAACAAACAAACCCAAACCATAGATTTGGGATTTGCCTGGGAATGCTCATGCTCGCAACTTCAAAATACTAATCAAAGCCAAATGCACAAAGAGATGTCCCTACACCTTTTTTTTTTTTTTTTTTTTTTTTTTTCTTAAGAGCTGCTGTAGAATTAAAACTTATTTCATACGCACCTCCAGTCATTCCATGGGTACAGACTAGTCTTTACTCATTAGAGTTTGGCCTGTAGGTATGGCTAAGCTACTCATATTTTCCTCTAAAACTTTTGGCATCAGCTCCTGCTATCTGTCCTATGTCATTATACCAAGACATTAAAGACAGCATTTCCCAAAAATACAGAATCAAAACCCCTGCTCGACCAGGGCCGCTAAGAGAAGGTTGCCCACAACCATGTCCAGACGGGTTTCAAACATCTCCAAGACAGGAGACTCCACAGCCTCTCTGGGCAACCTGTTCCAGTGCTCCATCACCTGATAGAAGAAAAAAAAATGAAACAAAACCCTGCAAGGTAGTTAATTCTTATCCTAATTATAACATTCTAGGTAAGCATTTTCGAAGTGATTCTTGAAGAACTGCAAAGTGATAATGTTCATTGCCTGAACGATCTTGGGCATTACAACAGGGCACTCTCTGAAGTCCTGGATAGAAACATTACCTTGCTAAGGATGGAATTACTCAGCAGCTGCCTACACTGAGGACATACATCATTAAGCGAAGACTGAAAATTTTTTTAGTTCCCACTTCAGGTTGCTGCTATGTACTGCTCCTTAAATTATCCTTCTATAACATGCATTTTAAACAATTAGCCAGCATCCTCTGGTGGGGGGAAAAAAGAAAAAGAAAAAAAAAAAAGCATAGATAAGATTTAGGGCTGTGCTGTACGGAGTTTTTTTGAAAAGATTGGCCAATTGCTTGGAAGAATATCACTATAAAAACATCACTGTAATGTGTCATTAGTCATATAATTTCCCAAAGTTTTCATAAAAAGTTACTGTCTACATTTCAATACACTGAATATTTGATTTAAATTTTTTCCTAAATCTGTGCACAACACAAGTGGACTGTGCTATTTCATGAATGTAACAAGATGCACTGTCCATGGGATCAGGCTGCGTTTTCCATGTGTGATTATTGCCGTGAGACAATAAATCCTGTGAACTGTCATGGTCATTGGCTTTTTTAGCTTCCCCTCAAGCTGTTTTCAGGAAGTTGGCATGACAGAAGATTAAATAGTATGTCTGCATGTACATAAAGATCGTAACTTTTTTTTTAATGTGAGAACATAACTTTCTTTTCTAACCTAAATCAAATTCTCTCCTTTGCCTTCTTAATACAACTTCTTTACATAATCTTTGTTGTCTGATTCCTGATTTGCTAAGTGGTTTTACAGCACCCTTTCAATGACTGTTCCATCTCAGTCTGTTTTTCTTATTACTGAATTCAGATATGCCAGCTGAGAAATGTTGAAGTATTTCAGAATATTATAAATACCAAAGTATAAAAATGCATCAAATAAACACTTGCACTGGGCGATCAAGTATGAATTGACTGAAATTAGAACTAATTAATTTCAGAGTTAACATTCCATTCAGGGTAACAAAGATTTGCATCTCTTAAAAGGTTTTGAGAAAATATCTGTCAATATTTTTACTGCTGCTATCTAATATTACCCCCTCCGCTATTTATCCTATCCCCACTTCAGCTGCACATGGGAATGGTCACATCTTTCCTTCTGCTGATTAAGTTACACAAGTGATAACTTCCAGCAAGAGATGTATAGCAGTGCCAGTCAACATCCTGTGACTCTGTATTACAAGAACATCTGTACATCAAATCTGAAGTAAGCGATGGTGGGTACCCACAAAAATAAACACATGAGTAATGATAAGTGTGTTCAGTACTTTTTCTACTGAAATTTCCATTTTTCAGGGAAAAAAAGAATCAAACGTAGTTCTGATAAGCAATTCAGGCAGACTGCGTTAATTTGGATCAAGAAGTGCTGTTTGCTACTGAAGTGGTGAAACATTAAGTAGTTTCAATAGCCTTACTTTTTGCTGTGTATTTGTCTGTCAGCATTAATTGAAATTGTTTTAGAAAATACGTTTTTCAGGCTATACAAAATTAGTGCATTTGAAATAAGTCACTTTGCCCTATACAATACAATTATTTTATTGGATATTTCTGCTGAAACAGCCTATTCTCCAAGTTATTAGGAGCAAATTCTAAACAAGCAAGTTGAAGTTTAACCATACATACTGTACTATGGCACTGTAATTATTGCCATGGATTACAACTTCAAACAAATCTGAACTATTCAAGGTCAGTGGTGTATCCCTAGATAAAACTAGGTGAAGTTAGGATCCTATGTAGCAAAAATGCAGCTAGAGAAAAATGGAGCTAGAGAAAAACCTGAATAATTTCCAAGTGTTAAAGCCAAAGAATATCTGAATAATTCTGTTAAACCTGCAGATATTTTTGAAATCTTAAAATAATCTGATGCACTGCAATAATTCCTCTTAATTTCACATCTTCGTGTGCTATTAACAGACAAAATGCAGCTCCCAGCCAGATTACAAAATTTACCCATACCGCCTCACATCCAGCACAGCAGAACACCTCACCTTTGTCTCAGGACATTTTCAGACTTCTGATATATTATGAACAGCCCTGGAATTGATAGACACTGTTTTATATGGTGTGAAAATTTGACTGACATTATCATTTCAGCTTTGACTAGCTTGACAAGTTTTGACTCATTAAACCTATAGTTTTCTATTTTTGTTTTTTCTTTTTTTGGTCATCTCTCTTATTTTAGATCCTTGCCTTCACTATTTTCCTGAGTTTGCTCCTCCAAAAGCCATTGTTTATCTTCACTTTTAAATTTCCACTCTAAAAATCCACAAATTATTTTATCTATTTTATTTTTACCATGTTTCACTTATATTTAGTCAGGATCACTGTCCTTTGCCTTCTTGTTTTCAAACAAGCACCTTTACACTTTCTCCAATACTGCTTCATGCTGCAGAATTCTCCATCAACCTTGCAAATTTGCCACAAAATTGCTTCAAAAGCCTTCTGTTTCAGGAGCAGCAAAACTACAGTGTGGGTGACTGCAACTTGCCTCTCTGACCATAACCCTTGTTTCTTCTCCTTTCATGCCTACAGTTAATTGTTTTCTGTTTTACGTAGCATGAGATTCCCAGGGAAGCCATTGGGATCACGTCTTTCTTAAATATGAGCCTGACTTATAGTAGTACCATGACAGTGCAGACAGGTACTGAAGTATGAACAGGAAAGTGTGCACTGGAAACAGCCAAAGCCGCTTACATTTATAATGAGGTTAACAGCAACTGTTTTCTGAGGGAACTTGCGAGCAGCTTGGCTGCAGAAGTTAGCTGCATCAAGTTGCATGGACACAGCTCTGCCAGCCCTATAGCCACCTGACAAGAAGAAACAATTTACCTTCTTAAAATAACAACAACAACAACAAAGAAACCAAACCCCAGTATGCTAGGTTGTTTCTCTGCTCTCCTTCCTCAGGCAAAAGCAACGTTACCTTTATTCCATCCTTCAGTCACGTCTTGTTTACCCTACTCCACATTGCTTCAGTTTTCAGAAGCTATAAGTAAGGGCAATGGAACAGATGCTTTATTCTGACTCTGTCAGAATCTGTCTTTATCTGAGGATAAAGGGAACAAAACCCTGCCCCCCTCCAACCCCTGAACCAGTCAAGATCCTTCAACTGATACAGACACACCCTTTGGTGCCTGCTAAGTTTATAGCTTGTATAAATTTAATTCAGCTTTATTACAGAACAAAAGTCTTTTCTAGCAAATATCCCATATACAATGGAAAGTTGGGAACAGTGCTAGGAAATTTTAAAGAAAATTTAATAGGATCAGCTCTCTTTCTGCAAGATTCTGCTCGTCCCTGGAAAGACAAACCTATCTCAGCAAATCAGTGATAGCATACACTTGGTTCTGGATGTATCAATTACGCCTAGAAGTTCCTTGTTACAGAGGTACTTAAAGAGCCAGCTAACATGACAGAAGCTAAGGCTTGGCTACCAGCAGAAAGCAGCTATCAGCTGTTGGCTACTTGTGTTAAATTCAAGCTTGTGTGCTAGAAGCTGTATCCTACCTGTGGTGAGAACAGCATTAGCTCTACTGTTGTATATGGCACAGCAAAACATTGCTCTAGAAAGGAAACACAAAACACACCTCCGTACCCAACTGAATTATCTCTGGCTTGCTGTTAGACAGTTTCCAAGGCTGTTTTTTTTCATCGTTCTGCTGGACAAGCTTTTGAAGCGCAATACTGAAATGCTGATCTGTTCAGAACTAAACAAGCAAGGCTGGCAAAAGGACAGAAACTTCAGGAGTACTTTGTCTCCAAAGCTTTTTGATTCCTAGTAGATACACGTGTATAAAGCTGCAACTTTTTGTAGCTCCTTTTCCTGAAGTCCACTACTAATATCTAAATGTAGACACCAACACCACAGAGGTTTGCTCTAGAAGCATTTTAATTTACAAACAGCAATTCCCATTGACTTTATACCATAAAAAAAAAAGCAATTTACAAGCAAGAAACAAATTCATCAGAACAAAATAAAGCAGCACTGAAATATTCATGTCACAAATCTAAAACCAAAGTGAATACAAGAGTAAAATATCATTTGAATAAATATTTTAAAATTCATGCTATAAAATAATTCTTAACGGCAAGTTATTGTTACAGCATCAGCTTAGCTAGCTTCATTTACTTCATGTGGTGATGAAGTGTGGAGTTGTGAGGTTACCAGTTTATATTGCAAGATCATGACACCCAGTCAAGTCATTCAAACTGTTCAAATATTAATCATGAAAAACAACCATACAAATAAAAGTTATTTAAAAATACAGATTTTTAGTCAGAAACAAACACTGTTAAAATCGTGCAAGGGCTCCACCTCTAATAAGATATACAACCAGAGGCTTGCAATACAAGTCCAAAGGCTGAATTAATAGCATATGTAAATTGGAGAGACAGCAGTGCATTGTATCTACCATAGTAGGAATTACTCATGTAAACTAGAAGCAAACCTGCTCAGTTACTGGTAATTAGCTTCACATCCCCTGAAGAAATAAATACAGGAACATATTCCAGGTTTCTTTTTAAATGTAAACTTACACAACGAAATTCATGCTGTCACAGGGATGTGCAAATATACTGAAACTACAATATTTAATACAACTACTCTGGCACTTGTTAAAAGATATGTAAAATGCACACAGTTTAAACTTTGAACATTTTGAATGACTTTACTAAATTTCAGATTCAATCACTGAGTATTATGAAGTTTACAATTAATGAACTAAACAGATTCATATAAAGAATTTACACAATTACGCAAATACTTTCAAATATAAAATTTAATAAATAACCCTGACCAGTCAAAAAGCACCATTCAAGGGTAAAACTCCCTTGGAAAATAGATTAGGTGTTGCATATTTGAGTCCCTTTCAATAGTTTCATCTGAAACCTGTTTAGAAAAATGACAATAAAAGAATCACAGTAAACTAATACAAAAATTCAAATAATATATTTTTAAAGGTAAAGCTCATTCAATCATTTCCCAGCCCTTGATTTATTCCTGCTGTTCTTCCCAAAATTCAAACTTAATATATTAAGAGGCCTCACTGTTTTGTCTAAAAGTAAACCAAAGACTTCAGCATAAAACATTAATTTATGCTTGGGAAGACTGCATTAAAAACTACCATTTTAGGCCTACAGTATATTCTGCTGAACAGTGAATCGACAGTATCCTTTATGCTACTGAAAGATTTCACACTAAAAAGAGCAGAGCCAATCTTGAAGACTTATTGACCATACTGAACTGCTAATATACTGTATTTACAAAGCTATTTTCTAAATGTATTTACAAGTTTGAAAATAATATGGAAGATAACTGATTAAGGAAACTAAAATAACTGTTTAAAACCACAAACATTAGCAAAGATATAAAATCCTTTATCTTCACAGTTTGTCATAGTTGTTTAAACATACAGAGGAAAGGACACTGCCGCTCTTTTCACATTTGTCTATAATCAAAAAGGTAGATTAAGAAGAGACTCAATTATGAACCAGCCTACATAATTTCATGATTTATTTTGCTGTCAAACACTCGTTCACAGATTTTGACTTCTGCATTTATTGTAAATGAAATGTGTAACAGTTCCGTGCTAACTTAAAACTGTACAGAAACGAGACGCTGTACAGTACTTCCATAACCTGCTTAAAATAACACAGCATACTCTTTTTTGGCGGACTAGTGAAATTAACTTCAATTAGACAATGCTTCATGTTTCATGACAATGTTAATCCTGGCATACCATTATGTGACAAGGCACAATTTATTTGCTGTTGCCAGGTTTGAAGTTTGTTTTCTACCAGAGTCACACACTTTGCAAGTGTAAATGTAATGCTGAATGACATTTTATACTCGCATATGTATGCATCTTTTGAAGCACTGCTGACATTTACAGTACTGTGTTATGGCTTGGTAATTCTTAACACTGCTAGCAGTGGAAAAGGTAAATGGCGTATCAACATGAATAGGAGCAAGTAAAACTTGCAAATTGCTGAATCATGATTCTGTAGAAAGAGAGAGATCACTTCCTGCTTCTTAACAGTCTTGTTACAATGTTTTGAACCTGAACCTGTACAATCAAAGTGATTTTGTGTTTATGCTTTTTTTGTTTGTTTGCTTTTGTCAGAGACAATTTTGGATAAGTCACTCTTTGGTAAACTCAAACCAGTACAATAAATTTACAAATACAAAGAACTAGATTTAAATAGCATTAAGATTGTGACACAGAGAAATTCAAGAAATATAAAATCAGTACCCATATCCTGCTATCCTCAACTCATACTTCCATGGAAAAAGGTCACACCAAAGGCACCACAGCACAGATCCAAGATAGGGGTTAAGAATAACTGTACATTTCTTGGATTTTGCATGTCTCAAACTTAATTTATCAGGTTGGTTTTTTGTTTTTTTGTTTTTTTCATTTAATTACTTAAACATGTAAGGAAAAAAACAGTATCAGAAACACGAACGTGTATTTAAGTGGGTAAACATACAGACTACCTCCCCTCCCCTAGACACAGACATACAATTTCCCTTACTGGAAACAATAGTTCTAATGTTGGTTCAGGGAGAGAAACAATGTCCCATCTCCCTGTACCTCTCTTTTTTAGGCAGTTTCGGAACAAACAGGCAAATTAGGTACTCCATTTAATTAAAACTGCCTCCAAGGAGCCAGCAGATTTATACTGAAAATTGGTATTTAATAGAATTCTTATTGCAGACTGTCACAATATTAAGAACTAGTGTATTCAATAAACCTACTGCACAAATATGCCCCAACTTCAGAGGAGCCCAAAAAGCACTACAAGATAGCAAACCTACATCCTTGCTTTTCTCTAACTCATGAATGAGCCTTTATTTTCCAAATTTCAGGACTTAGACAACAGATAGATGTAGTTCACGGATATCTTTTCATTCTTTACTAAACAATAAGCCATATAGAACATGTATTTTAAAGAAGTATGTGATTCATTTCATTTTGCTTATCAGGTAGAATCTACATAGTAGTGTTTGCCAGCTCGTGCTTTTGAGGTCCCTTAAGCACTACCGCGTGATTTTTTTAAAAACGTTCCTTAATTGTTACCATTACACTTCACATTTTAATGCATCATACTGACCTAAACGAAGTTAGCACCATATTAAAAAAACAAATAACACAACAAAAACATTTGGTGAAACAAAGAGTATTCTAAAAGTTGTTGGTAATTCATTTATGCAGCAAACAACCACTGAAGATATGAGGGAAGCCACAGCAACTCTGTAATACTTGCAAGTGAAATAACAGACGTATTGCTTGAAGTTCCCATAGCGTATTTGTTTGTGTCTTTTTTTTAATACAAAAAAGTACAAATTCCAAGTGCTGACATCACTTGGAGCTGTAAGTAGGAAGTCATTGTGCACCTGAAAACAGCTCTCTATGAAGAGACTTATTAAATACTGCTTGGAAATACTATAGTTTAAACTACAAAATATCTCTCAGGTTAGCATTAACCAACCACGAAGAGTGATGAAGTTAAATTTAATTACCTGGTATGCTTCTACAGTACGAAATGAAGGTAGATTCTGAGGCCAGTAAAAACCACAATGCTACTTTTGGGTTTGCTATTAGTTTTCTTTTTTTCTTTTTCTTTTTTTTTTTTTTTTAAATATATATATATATATATAGATATATATCTATCTCTATATATATAAAAAGGTCAGCACCACAGGTTGTCCAGTTTATGTTCTAGACAACTAACAAAACCCCTTAACAATTTAACCATAATTTAATAGATTTATGGCATTTGGTTTACAAATGTTACAGAGCAAAGCTATTAAAACAAGGTAATACACTTTGCTCTCATTTGCACACAAAGTAATAGTTTAATAAAAGGAAAACCAAACATTCTTCTAAAACCAAAAAGATTCTCCCAAAGTCTGAAGTCCTAAATCCTAGACAGAGGAGACCTAGAAGTTGAAAGAATGGTACATGGTATAAACCTTCACATATTTTTACATTCACTTCAACCAGAGTAGGAAAAGTGAAAGCATTTTATATATATAAAGCAAATTTATATATATAAACAGACTATCAAAAACAGTTAGGAAGAAAAAACCAATTCACTGGTACACATGAAAGATAACCCTCATTATCAGCAACAGGATTTAGGAAATAAAGTAAAATAAAATAAAAAACCCCCAAAACTACAGCTTCTTAGTGTATCCAGCAGAGATGCAAATCTTATTCTAATATCTTTCTCCACTGGAATTTGTGTCTTACCAGATCAACCAGTAGGGACACTACATCAGACTCTTCCCATCTGTTCCCTAGCACAGTCTTTTATATTTTAAGCATTTTCAAAAGTGAAAAAAAAAACCCACCAACCCAGCCTCCTACAGAAACAAAGACTATTTACGTAGTCTTTTCCAGAAACTATTTCAAAATAAGTTCCAGAAGCTCAGGAAAATTAAAAGGCTCTTATACTTGTAATGAAGACTACCAAAAGAATAAAAGATTTTAAAAATACATTATTAATGTGCTTGTTTGTGTTGCACTTTAGAGTGTAATATTTTAATCAGACGTGTTAGACATTGCATGAATTTCCATACTAGAATCCATGGCTTCAGAAGCTGAAGCATCATTATCTACTTTCTGTTCCACAAATGCTTCTGTTCTGTCTGGAGACTCCACCCTGTTTCTTACTTCTGTTACCCCAGGGTGATTTTTTCGCAAATGCTGGTTTAGTGTACCCTGGAAAGGAAAACATTTGCCACAGATCTCACAGCGAAAGGGCTTATCATCTGTGTGACCGCGAATGTGATACTCGAGTTGGTCCTTGCGGGTATATTTCTTCCCACAGAATTTGCACACAAAAGGAGTTATTCCCATGTGCAACCGCATGTGTCGATCAAGGCTCCCTTTCTGGTTGAAAGACTTTCCACAGTAAATACAAATCAGCCTCTCATTGTATGGATACCAGTGACCTCTTGCATTTCTTTCCCGTGGACTATTTTCATATCCTGCATTACTCACCATGGAATCACCATCAGTCCCTTGCACCAAGCCTTGAACATCACTATGTAAATGACCAGTGGATATCCGTTTTTGGCGTGCACGACCCCCTCTGAAACAGCTCAGCATTGACCTTGAAGGACTTGAATTGCTAAGGTTTCCAAAAGTTTCAGACACACCAGTAGCCTGTGATGAGGCATGGGTAAATGAATAAACATGTTGTAGAACAGACCCATAGGAGCCAACATTTACTGCTACTACTTGCTCTCCATCCACCATTTCAGTATGATATCCATCATCACCAAGGGAAGAGCTATCAGAACAACTCGGCCTGTCAGACTTTTCCATTTTAACTTTCACCTCTGCAATCTGACTTTCTCTTACTATCAAGTCTCCTTGCTCATGATCACCCTCAATTTGAACCTCGTATTCAGAGATACTCCCACTGCTTCCTCGATCTGAATGCCCCTCTTCTTGCAGTCGACTACGTAGAGTTTTGCCTGGAGTAGTTTCCATCCTAAGATCACTGCCTGCAGTTGACTGTCGCACCTGAGAGCAGTAGGGGGGAGATATCTCAATAGGGTTGGCAAAGTAGCTGCTGTCCTTAACTCCATTGCGATTTTCTGAATTTTCTTCAGCACCAACAGTAACAGAGTCAACATCACCAACACTGATCTTTGAATGAATACTCTCCAGTATCTGTGTGCATTTATCAATGACACACTGCATCTGTAGAAAGCTAGCCGCAGTTAGAAAACTAACAACATCCTTCAGTTGTAAGGACATCCTTCCAGTGTAACAGAATGAAAGCAACTGTTCAAAAACATTGGGATTTTTAATAACCGATATTGATAAGCCACTCATGGTGCTTAATGCTGAATGGTCACGGAAATATGGAGAACTGGCCGCTAAGACAGCTTTATGGGCTCGAAATGGCTGACCCTGAATATGCACAATTATGTCACACAGCTTTCCTTGCAAGCGGAGTTCATTTAACTGGCTCAGAACAGTGTTGCTGTACTCAGGCACATCAAACTGAATGAAACTGCTGCTGTCCATTTCTACTGATGTAAAGTGGAATCTGAAAGAAAAACAAGAACATTTACAACTGAGAATGAGTACAGTTTTCCATTTCAAAAATAAACACTTCTGCATGTTGAAGTTAAATTACCACTTTGATCCATTCAAGGTGTGTTACAACAAAACTGTCAGTATAAAGATTTGATGTAATATGAGAAGCAGTCTCAATCTACCTACTTCTTGCAATGCCTTCACTCAGATTATCCCTATGTAAGATTCAGAACTCAACCATTTATAACACATGACAGGGTCCATTGGACAGTCCATATCAAAGCTAAAAGGAACTTTATAATTTCAGTCCCTGGTAAAGGGACTGATTACAGAATAATCATCCCACACTCTCAAAAGGATGTTAAAGTCACCAGGTCAAAAACATCACAGTATTCACTCTGTCTCGAAGCAGGAGACTGCACTGCTACCTGCAGGGAACTGCACATCTAAATTGTCCAGGAATTACTTCTGGAAGGTATTTCATGCAGTTTTGAAAACCTACTAAGGAAAAGCAACAGATGCATGTCTGTATGCATACACACACACACGGATATTTTCAAAAACTATATTCCTTAGGTCTAGATATGTAGCATATTCATCTCTGAAATAAATTTGTCATCAATTGCATTTCTGTCTAGAAAAACCACCTACCTCCTTAGAAAATAATCTCAATAATTATTAAATAAATCCATCATTCAATATTTACATCCCTAACAAAGAAATCCTAACTGAAGGAAACAATTAAGTGTGGACTCAACTCAAAACTGTTTACTCACTGTGTCGGGTTTCCTGATAAAGAATGAGTCAATATGTAAAGCACTATTTGAAGGGAAAGTGTGGGAATCACCAGTGAACATTCAATTTTTTAAGCTTCTTTTTGTGATTTTCATTTATTCCTCCTTTCCTTTCTCTTTAAATAAACCATGATCAGGGCTCTGAAGCTTATCTAACACAGTAATCACTTCCTAGCTAGGACAATTTACCATTTAAAGTCTAACACATATTTGATCCCATTAGTACTCATTTTCCTGATGCAACAGGAAAGGGTGTTCTAAGAGAAGATTTTACATTTGATAGAAATAACGATTAGGTTTCCAGAAGTGATATGATCACAGCCATCCATGCAAAGACAGCTTTGGCAGGACAATTCTTTCAGTCACTGAATCACTTTCGCGGATTCTGTGCTTGAGAGTAAGCTAGACAGACCAGAAATCAAATATGAAAACAAACATAAAACACAAGTGAATGGTTAAACAGGAAGATAAACCTAGGTATTCTAAGCATCCCTCCACGTTGTGCAGAGAACCATCATTCAAGTCTCTAACTTGTCCATGCCACGGGTAAGATTGAATTCTCAGGAGTTAGGATGCATACCTGTCAACACCACTCTCATTTGGCAAGGCATCAGGCTTACTTACTAACAGAACATCGGTCACTATCTTTATCTGTGGGGCTTACGTACTATAAACAAATGCAATGTTCCTGACTGAACATTTCTTAGATAAACTGAAAGGCTTTTGTTGACCTGAAGTAACATAGACGTGTTACCTGGATTGAGGACTATGTATAAACCCTAAGACCAGTCTCCACCCGCAACACTTCGTAATCCAGCATCCTCACAGATCCTTCATCTCAAGAACCTGGTCAAGCTTCACCCTAATTCTATCAGAAGTTACCCATTATTCTTGTAGAATGTGCAGAAATAGTTTGTCATGTTTAGCCAGCGGCATTCCTCCTGACCTCACATGGGGTCAGGAGGACCCCACTTCCTTAAGGACTCTTATTTGGTAAAACTGAAAAGAGCTTGGTTGAGATAAACATTAAAATATAGTCATGACAAACACCAGTCTGGACAGTTTCCATCTCTGACTGTTGAACAGTTTAACACTAGATAAAGTGCTGTAAAAACTCAGTCAAAGCCTGGGCACCTGTCTATGCCTACATCTTTTGTTAAACAGCATAAATGGATCAAACTGTTTAACATTTTCATGGGCACGTATATAACAAATTATCTGAAGGCTTTCACATTGTTGAAACACAGAACAAAATTGCACACACAGTTGACTAAGTTTCAGCAGTGTTGAGTTCCCTGCTTATTTCTGTGAGAGGTCATCCAGTCACACACAAAAGAATATAAATCTCTTCGCATCTGCATTATATTTATTCATTGGAGTTTTATACAGTGAACATAAGTCGTATGAATTGCTAGCAGTGGATCGCTGCCCTACGTCTTAAGTGTTCATTGCAGTAACCTGTGAACATGAGAATGATACGCATTAAACATTTCTCATTAGGTTTCAAAAACACAACTTACTTTGAAAACGAAGTTCTACAGAAGCACTAATTACGCTTAAAAAAAGCCAACAAGAATAGACAGTGACAAAACACAGTCGGTATTTCATTTTACTGACATCATACAGTAACACCAGTGAAGCATCCTGTAACTACAACATGAAGCTGTGCATTTGCCAGTACGGTATTAATTTCTGCTTCTAAGTCTGCACCTGTTTAACGTCATTCATGCTCTGATATACAATTTGCTGTTCTCATTGACAGATGAATGATTCAAATTATCCTTCCTTACATTCTGTAGTATTCAGTATTTACTACACCATCTGTGAGAGCTTAAGACATTATTGCAGAAACACATTATCATTCAAAAGTATTTTTAATCCATGAACGTTACCCTATCAGCTGTGACCATGGAGATACCCTTTGCCTCCACTGCCAGTCCTTAAATGAGGTCTGGGCAGGGGTGGATCCTGGCTCCATCCCTTCTGTTCACTCAGGTACATCGCATACACCTGAGCTCCCCTGGGCTGGCCCTGCCTTCTCACCAGGTGCTCAATCAGTGTTTCAGGCCGTGACTTAGCATTTCTGCTACAGTCTCACAAAAATAAAGGGCTATGAAAGCAAGTAGTTCTCTTAAAAATAAAAAAATAATAATTAAAAAAAGGATTTTAAATTCTCTTTCTTCCCAATCTTGACCATTCACAAATCAACCTGTACATTTAAGTCACAAAACGTGCCAAGCTCTGGGAAGTTCTGAACTAAGCTAGAAGTACCCACTGGAAGTAAAAGAAATATTATCATTTTTGTCGGAACTTGAATTAGTGAATTTTAGTGAATTATCTGTACCAAAAAGACTGCAGTAAAAGGTACACATACTTTAGTATAATCTCAAAAGACCTTTGAAAATGAGTGCTTCACTGATTGCATATTTTAGTCCAAACTATCTGTTACAATAGTGGAGACTATACAGCAAATTTAAAATTTCATTACATTACCTCACAAAATGCAGGATAACCCATATTTCCTCAGAAACTAAAGCTAGTCAGTGCAAGCCGAAGTGCAGTTACTAGCAAATCTAGTTCTTGAATACTTTTCATGGGCAGGCATCAACATAATGAAGTGAAAATTAATATCATTATTCTCTTTCTGTGGATAGATATGCAACACCTTACTCAAAGTACAAAACATCCATAGCAGAAAACAAAGGAAAACTCATGTCTGTAAGGCAAGCTCTGATATCCTAAAGTGTCACAGAATACAATCTCATCATTTTCATGAATTTTCATGAACAGTACTTTAACCCTCTATACTTTTTATAGAAAATTCTTAACAAATTCAGACATTTATTCAACAGGCATTGAAAATGATTTATTTTTCACCTGACTACAGCAGGATGAGTATCCTTACAGACACAGCAACAAGTGTGTGTACAGAACATAGACAACATCATATTTGCCATCCTTAGAAAACACTTGAAGGAGTGGGTAACTTCAATATTAACATTAAAACCACTTCAGCTGTATACATGTACACATACATACACAAATGCTAATGCTGTAAACACTACAACACTATTCTCAGCTCTCAGTATGGAGCACCAAGGCAATTACTAGAATTGCCTATTTAAGCGCTTCCATTAAAAAAAAAAAAACAAAACAAAACAGGAAACTTCTTATTTGAGCAAATATCCAAAGACAGCAGTTGTGAGACTGCTGGTCTGAGGGCCACTTTCCTCCCTTATTCTCAGATTGACCCCTCACAATTGCTTGCCTGTGTGAAAGTGATTAAAGTATTTAATGTGAAACAACTACTGATGTACAAAAGAAGGTTCGCTCAATGATTAGAAAACTAAATACAAATAGTCTCTAAATGTTGGCTTTAGAAATCTATTACTGTAGGAGCAATTACAAGTTTGTATCTAGTCCTAAAAATGGGGAAAAAATAACAAGAAGGCAAACTAGAAGTAAAAAGTCAGCAAAAGTATTGTCAGATAAGTAAAACAAAGGCACATTTATGATAATACGCCTCAAATCTGTAAGAACTCAAAAATAAGAAATACAAACTTTTCTTCTGTGTACCAACTTCCTAATATGGAAGCATCAGAATACTGTTTATTTAATCCTGAATAGTTACATCTCACACTTCCTATTATTTCCTAAATGTCTGACAACTCTGATATACGTTTTGAGACGTTATTATTAAAATCAAAGAAACAACTGACTGCATGATCAGTTGTGCAATATATGCACACCCAGGCCTTTATGAAATGCATAGAGACTGAGCTTTTATATATTATAATGATAAATCATTAATTATCACAGAAATAATTGGTTAGCGTTGTGTGTATGTACTGTGCATATATCTATACCACTTTTTTTCCTCCCCCCCCACCCCCCGTGTCTGGGATTTCCCATATCCACGTTTATGGGGCAGTTCAGACTTATTCCAGGTTCACTTTCAACTCTGCTTTATTTTGAAATGAACGGAATCGTGCACACTGTGCACCTCAGAGCTTCTGAAGGGCCCTCGTAACCACACAGACCGAATCCTAACAAGAACTTCCAACTCCTCAAGCAGAGCAGCGGCAGTCGAAAGGCGCACCAACTTCTGGCAGCAGCTTCACAGCCGGTGCCGGTCCAGGAGCGCTGCAGCCAGCCGAGCCCGGGGCGCCGGTTATGCCGTGCCCCATTCGGACTAAGAAAAGGCCCAGACACACTCACATTCGTCCTCTCTAATTGCAAATCGGAACCACGTAAGTCACAGACTCAGGTTACGCGGCGACAGCTTTCTGTGAGATGCAGCTGAGAGCGAACTCGGCGGCGCCGGGGTCGGTCGCGGCAGCGCAGCCACCGCCCGCACGGCCCAGCGCGGGGCTAGCGACAGCGGCAGCCGCACGGTGGCACGACCGGGAGCTCTGCGCGGCTGTCCCGCGGGGCCGCCGCCCCTGCGGGGCCTGCCAGGGGCTGGAACCCCCCGCCCCGAGAGCGGCCTCCGCCCCCACGGGAGAACCGCCGCAGCCCCGGGGCCCGGCCCGCACGCCGCTCACCTGGGGCTGTCAGGGTGTCTCACATGGCGGGTCCCCGGCCCCTCTCCTGCCCGCTCCCACCGTCGCTTCCCGCCCGCTCCCACAGCTCCTCGCACCCGGAAATAATTCCGCTGGCAGCGCTTCCGCTTCCTGGTGACGTGCGCCGACACCGGGCGCCCGCCCCGCCCCGCGCGAGTGCGCCGCTGAGCGCGAGCAGAGCGTAGTTGGCGGAGCCGGGAAACCGCGCAGCTCTCCCCGCAGTAGAACTGCCATAGGAGGGAGCAAAGCCGTGACCGAAGCCTCTGGGTAACACAAGCATGTACAGTCCTAAAATTTTCAGTCTTTGGCTTCATAACTTGCATTCAAACATTAACAGTGGCGAGGAATTTGGAAAAGAGAAAACAAAAACGTCAGCCTTTACTATGAACGGCTTAGCATCACACCAGAAATACTTATTTCCGGGAATATAGGATCTGATGTATTTTAAGAGCTTTTTAGAAAACGAAAAAACAACCAAAACCCAAAAAACAACCACCCTGCCAGGCACGATGTCGATGACAAATCCATTTCCAGTGCATGGAGAGGCAGCAAGCAAATTTTTGAGATTAGCTGGGAGGGGACAGCTGTGAACAACCACCTCTATTGAACATCATAAATTAGGAATTAAGGTCATCTGCGCTACGCTGTCCTTTTCCCTTATACCCCTGCACATGCTCATAGCATACATAGGGCAACAGTTGACTGCTGAACTCACAGCTTGCTGTAACACTGGATGGAGGACAAGAACAACTACTGCTATGATAATCACCTTCTGCAACTCAGACATCACAGTTTATCTTCCGGAGGCATGTCTTTCTCTCCCTGTAAAGCATATGAAAGATGATCTTCAGATATTAGGTGCTCTACAGTAACATGGCAAAGTTGCTTGAGTAAGCTGAGCAGGGCATAAATAGCAAACAAATAAGACACTTATTACTGAAAATCAAATGACCGATGCTGAACAGGCAGAATACTCTTGGCTTTTTGTTTTGTGTATACGGAAAGTGTAACTAACAGTAATAGTAAGTAACTTTCCTTGCGTAATATTCTGTTCAAAGCTGCTGAATATGGAGGACTGTGGTATACAAATACTGACCTATCCAAAAATCAGTTCAATATGCATTAAATGAAAGTAAGTTGATTTATTGTTTAGATAGCAAGCATTGACCTGCTGAGTAAGACACATCAGCTATGACAGCTCTATGAGGAATGAACGGGTAGAGGCTGGACAGTACAAAGTGTTTAAATTTAGACAGAAGAGGAATCCTCAGAGGAACATAAGCTTAATCTTTAATACATTTACGCAGCATGAAGTTTCTTTCATACTTTGACAAGAGAAATTAGATGCATTATCTGTACCTACTTCTAGCTAACTTGTAGACATTTTGAATGCGCAGTTGCTGCAGCTGTTAAGTGAGCATTTTGGAGTTTTCGTAAGTCTGTACTTACTATATCTTTTTCTGCAAAAAAAAAAAAAAAACAACAACAAACCAACAACATCAACACAGTTACAGTAAAACCTGTTTGCTGAATTCAGACTCACATGACAACTAATTATCTAAGCTGCAAATAAAACTGGGACCAATTCCAGAAATTTATCAACTACCTGTGTTTTAAAAATCAGTTTTTTGTTTAGTGTTTTCTTAGGCTAGGGTGGCATGCTCAGTATTTCAAGGAAACACACTACAACTTTTTCTTTACATATTTAATAAAGTTATATATGAACAACTTTTGGATTTGAAGTATTGAGTACTTAATTTGGTAAAAGTGAAATATTAAATACTAGTACTAGACATGCATTCATTTCATTCAGGCTTAAGAAAACATTACAAAGTTGACAGATAACATTTATTAAAACATGTTATACAAAAAGGGGGCATGAGACTCTTCTATAAGAAGAAAATATTGAACAGTAACATTAAATTAAAACCATGCTGTACAATTAAGACAGCAATATTTATAGACAAATCTATCCAACCTCTGCAATACAAGCGTAACATCTCACAAAATATCAAGATATGCAGTTTTACTATTATAAATGACTTGTTTAGAATAAAAACATATAGCTCATTAAGGAAGATTCACTTGACTTGCATAAGCACTTATATTTCTGGAAGAAATATGGAATCCCATGAAGAATAAAACAAAACAAAAAAAAAAGCAGCAATCGACAGACACAGGCTTCAAGCAAAATTAGAACTTACAATTCAATCACATTAAAAATATACCATTTTGTTTTCCAGCATCTTTCCCTAGGGCATTGTCAGCTTACAGCTTATGGCTGAAGAGCTCTAGCTATCCAATTAAGCATTTAAATGATTAAAAAGAAAAGCAACTTTCATCTGTTTTGAGAAATGTTCTAATTCTATTAAAGCAAAATACTCAGTATACTGCTATGGGCTCTCAGAATTCAGAGAAAGGTCACCTCACTTTTCAGCACAAAAGGGCTGAAATTACAAGAAGTGACTCCGTTCTTTCAGACTCAACAGCATAGGGACTTCAGTGTTATCAGCCTTTGATCACCCTCCCTTGCTTTTGATACAGAACAAAGTTTCTTAAACACAAACATCTCAGGTGAATAAAAGGTAAAACCAAAAATGTAATGGACAGTACCTTCTAGAGTCTACCTGCTCATCCATTAAATGAAGATAGTTGCTGCATGCAACTTTGAAGGTAACACTTAAAAAACAGTAACAAATCTACAACAGTGGTGTGTGAAGTATTAACCTCCTCCCTCAAAAGGGTCAGATATACATCTAAAGGACATCCTAACTCTGCTAAGAGTTTTTTGGATTTTTTTTTGGAATGTCAGTTACATAATTACCATGTAATCTAAAAGCTTAGTACAGGAATGGAATGCAAATGAACTTAGCTGTCATAACAGAAGATGTTCTTCCATTGACAGGACAACGAATGGCTTCACAGTAATGGAAAATGTTGATAGCCTCCTGTGTGTACAATGATTCTGGTTTTCAGAAGATATTCACCTTACTGCTGTCAACAGCAGAAGCGAGCAATATAAAAATACACAGAAGTTTCAAGGTTGTATCATTAAAGTAATGAAGATTATGGGGAGATGCATGAAATTTACAAATTATGCATTTGGATACATATTGATCACTTCCCTCCTGCTCGCAGACAGGAAAAAAAAAATCTTTCAAACAAATTCACTGCCCTAGTAGTGACTAACAGCTCAGAAGAAGCTGCATCTGAATTTCTCTCTTTACTGTGTACAGCTGTCCTGGGCATAAACTGCTGGGTTTCAGTGGGCTGCAAAGGTGGCACACATGACAATGGTCATGAACTGCCCTGTGCCTGTCAAAACAGTTTTTAGCTAGCACTGAAACTGATATAAACAGCCCATTACATGCCAAATCTTGAACCAGCACAGCACCTCTGCTGAAATACATTTAAGAACAAGCAGTAGATGCTAGCAAGAGGTGCAAGGAATTAAAAAAGGAGGAAATACTCTAGAGGAAACAAAGCTAGAAACACATGAGGAGAAACTGAGGAGATGCTCCTGGGAAGACGTGCAAAGGAGATACTGAGGACAAGTGTGAAGACCCACCCTCAGAAGGTCATACGGTGCCAGAGGAGAAACATTTCCATGGGACTTCAACCAATGGATAAGCTGTGCTAGAGCGGGTACACCTCTGAAATAACTGAGCCCCAGGGGCAACCCAAGCAAGAACAAGCACATGCCAGGGGCAACTACAGTCCACGGATAAGCCACACCAAGGGGTAGTGACACTGACAAGCCTGGCACAGAAGGGGCCACCTACTAAGAAACAAAGATACATATGACCCCAACCTCCTATGCAAACTTTCACCTCACCAAGAGAATTGAAACAAAGTGACTGAGAGGAACTCCCAGTGAAAATAAGCAGAAGTGAGATTAGGAAGCTGGAGAGAAAGAGGCATCAGAGTTAAGGTGAGCCTGAGAAAGGGAGAGCGTTTAATTTTTTGTTTTTTCTCTCTCAATACCTCCATCAGTGTTTAGAAGTCTGTTGAAGCACATTAAGTTAAGCTCTGTAAAAACATTCCAAGTCAACTGTTTTGCCTGCAGTAGACAAAAGTAACATTTTTACAAAAGTATCTCAAGCTTCACTTAAACACTCAACCCTCTCAATTAACTCTAAATCTTATCAATATTTTCCTCCAATCAGTTGATTTGACGTAAATTAACATCAGAAAGTCAAGTGTTAAAAAAAAAAATCAGTGCAGCAACATTTGCTGGAGTTCCAGATGTCGTCATATTACAGAGTAGAACAGTAACAGGCAAATATTTAAAAGATACTATTCATGCTGAATCACTAAAGGAGGATATGGTTCTATAATATGATCTACTGGAGCTGTTATAAAAACATTTAAAGTGTCTCTCTCAGTACCTTTTAAAGCTTTATTTTAAAGTAATCTAACTGCAAATAGGAGCAATTTTTAACTTCAAAACACCCCATATAAAAGTCATTCCAAGCTGGTAAAAAGAAACAGTTTTGCTGGCAGCTCTGTAAGGTGGTCTGGATTTAATGGTTACATTTTTTTTTGCTTGACCATGGTTCTATCCTGGTGCTTCTGACCAGCCTTTTATTAGTTAAATAGGAAGTGACATCCTTCATCTTTTTATGCAACACCAAAGTGACAATTTGAAAGGGTTTGAGAACCAATGCAGTATATAAGATCATTCTTGAAATGAGTATGAATATAGCTTCCTCAAAAACATGATGATGGTACCTGCAGAAATGATGCCCTGTGTGCAGAGTAAGGCCTTGAAGAATGGAAAAATAGGGCCAGTGAGTGCAAGAACCCTTTCCTCTATACTTACGTAAACAGGCAAGCATCATAATTTTCTTAGTATTAAAAAAGAGTGTTAGCAGTGTGGAAATAAACCATAAAGGGAATGTCATTTCTAAGTTTAAAAAACATTATTATAAATTTTTTTTAATTTTTACTTTTTAAATACAAAGTGCTTCTATACGTTAAGCAGGTTACAGTGTTAACGAGCAAATCCCTGTTTAGTTACCTTGATTACAAGGGTTATATATATGGCCACCATGGTATATTACAGAGTTCAATTAAGTGCTAAGAATAGGAACTCCTTGATGCTGACCATTCATGCCCATTGCCAGCAATGGCTTCATTATATTTGGGAGTATCTGTTTTAAGAACATTCTGTGTGAAAAAATATCTGAATCGTTAGAAGATTTAGAGCCTCTTAAAAAATTGAAAAGAAGTGACAGCAACTACAACCCACCAAGTAATAAACGCCAGCTTGCACAAGACACTGATGTTCAGGATACAGTTTGGTTGCATCTCAAGATGAGTTGTAACTAGGAGCTTAAAGAAGAATCCAAATTGGCATGTTCACATGTTTTCGCTTCACCATACAAGGTCATCTGTTTAAGTATGTTATCCTGCACGTTCCAGATTTAATGCATTAACTGGGGCCAGACAGGTTTAGGCGGCCTTTGATACTTGTTAACTTTTTTCCTCATGTTACAAACACTGTGCTTGGATATCACTCCTTTCTGTTATAGCCCAGGTACACTCTAAAGGCTCTTTTTATATTTTAGTAAAGTACAGAGAAGGGTTATTGCTTTTGCATAGGAATGCACTATGCTTTCAACCCCAAAATCCCGTTGCCACCTTTGTAAGTGATGCACTCACTCTACCTGCAGAGCTGGCAGCATCTCTCAAAACTACAAACATTCCTCCATCTAGCTCTGAGAATAAGATCCTCATCCTAACGAAAGTGTCATTTTCCCAGTGAAAATCCAGACCTTGGACATGAGCACGGTACCATGTTCTGCAGCACCATTACTAGATCCAAATACTGTATTTCTACATCTTCCCCCCTCCCCCACAAGCAACTTCATTTGAAGAGGTAAACAGACCTGGCTACTTAGGATCATAGGTAACCAGTCACAGTAGTTCAGTACCAAGAATCTGTATCATAGTTCTTACTATTCAAAGAGTAAAGAATTAAGAATTATCAATGCCTAAGTCATTTTCCTAAAGCATGTTTCTAAAACTAGATAAAAGTTCTCAAACAAGATTTTGTACCAATAAACATCAAGTCGATTTATGAAACTACAGAGTTTGGTACTTGCTACTGCAATAAGTCACAAAAAATGTGAATGTACAGTTAGATCTTAGAATTTTTAGTATTTTGGGCAAGTTACTTTTTATTTTAATATTACTTTTTTTTTTTTTTTAAATAAGATATACTTATTATACACACTTCAATAGCTCTCATTATGTAACAATCAAAATCAAGCCAAGGCTCATACAGCATTAGGCCCTGGAATAACAAACTAGATTATATTTAATATAGATTTAAGTTCACATAGTGTTCAACTGTATTTAAGTGCTTGACAGACTCTTTAAATAGAAATCAGCACAAAATTAAGCAACCATTTGTCTTACTGGAGATAGATAAAAAAGTGGAACACAGATAAATGAAATCCAAACCACCTTTAACACAGCCTTTCATTAAGCAATACAATAAGGGATATTTAATAATTCAGGCTATTCAATGATGCATGTTGAGTACGTTGGCAGTCTCTGGTCTAAGGTGAAATTCTACTTTTTTTTCCCTTAAAACATGAATTACAGAAATTTTACTAACAAATAGTTCACATAGCCCAGTACAGTTATCCTAGTTCTCTTTAATATTAATCTCCCCTCNAAACACAGTAAGGCTACTTGAATTCCTGCTTCATGTAAATACTTGTACAATTTGGGTCAATTTAGAGCTAGGTTTTACTGTCAATTTATAAAACTCAGAAAACAATAGGGCTTCTAAATACTGTTGTGATGGCAATTAATGTCACAAAGACCTTACAGAACACATTTTGCAAGCACCTTTCAGATTAACCATTTCCACTTCACACCCACCACCTGGAATAGTATTGTGGAAAATAAAACATTTGGTCTGCTCACACCAGCATCATCACTGAAACTTGTTTTTTTGAGAATTTAAATTTCACAATAGCAAGTACCAGACACTATTTGAATAATTAGTTTATTTTTATTACTGTACTGAAGAAATGTAAGCTCTAATGTCTCAGTTCATCTCAGTAGTACTCTGCTCAGCTTTAGAAGCTTGATATGACTTGGTACAAGATGTCACATGCCGATGAAAACTGTCCCGCCACATAAATCTTTTCCCACAGATGTTACATTCATATGGTTTTATGCCTGTATGAATTTTCATATGGCCAACAAGATGGTGTTTCATTTTAAATTTCTTACCACAGACACCACACCCATAAGGCCGAAGACCAAGGTGCATACTCATATGCCGATCTCTCTGACTTTTGTGTGTAAAGCTCTTACCACACTGACAAGGATACAGCTTATCAGCATGTGAAAATCCAGTGAGGGACGTTTCTTCTTTGATTCCTGCAGCCATTTCAATGCCTTCACCATAGCCAGTTGCTATCATCAGATCTTGTCTGTGAGCACTTAAATTTCCATCTGCCCTTTCACCAGAAAATTCTTCCATAGAAGAGCCATAGAAGTCAACTTGCTCATCGTAATTACTTTCATCTGCCTGTTCATCAAATTCTGCTTCCATCTTTTTGTCAGCTATATGAAAGTCTTCAACACCTGAAGACTGGATTGAATGATCTGCCTGAATGGCATTCATGGATTCAGAAACTTGATGTTCATCATAAGGATTATCAACACCTTCACAGTCTTGTTCAAATCTTTCTGGTTTCACATGGATCCACCGCTTGTGAGACATGATGCTGGGTTTGCTATATATAGGTCTGGTATATTGATACTCAGCACTATCACTAGTTCCTTCTTCACCATCCTGACTCGTCATTCCTGTACTAAGTCTATCGTGCTCTGTGGAAGAATTACTGGGGAGGTACTCATGTTCTGTCAGTTGACATGACAGCTCATCTTTAGAACTCTCTTCTTCATTTTCACCATCCCTCAGTTCCTGCACTTTGTGGAATTCTGTCTGCCCTCCAGATCCAAGTTCAAAGGTTTCAGCAAGGCCATTGTAACTACTGCTGCTTGGGGACTGATGGTCACTGCCATGATTCATCTTCTGACAAAGAACTGTTGGATTTCCCTCTAGCACTTCAGTGCATTTATCCACTACATGCCACATCTGAAGGAAACTCGCTGCTGTCAAGTAACTAACAATCTCTGGGGCGGGCATTACCAGCCGACCTGTGTAGGTAGACAGAAGAATGTTTTCAAATACTCTTGGATTCATCACATCAGGCAGGACTATTCGCCTGCTATTTTTTAGGAGAACCTGATCACAGAAGTAAGGTGAACTAGCTGCAAGAACAGCTTTATGGGCTCTGAAGAGATGGCCCTGAACTACAATGGACACATCACATAATTGTCCTTGCTGGCGCTGCTGATTTAACTTCTGCAAAATGGTGCTAGAAAAATCTGGAAATTCCACTCGGAAAGAGCTTGATCCAGACTCCATTTCATTACAAATTTAGTGTTGTGCTGAAAGAAAGCAAATAAAAGATCAGAAATTCTGCTCAGTAAAGTATTAATCTCTCAGTTTCCTTATAAACTCATACGGAAGTCACTCCAACATTTTCTGGAACCTATGTCATTGCTATATTTCTATTCCTCCCCCCCTTGATTTCATCTTTCTCTTTCCTGAAAGTTGTACTGAGGACACAAATTGCTATGCTAGCATACTTAGCTGTGCTGCTTCTATTCAAGAAGACTTGCCCACTGCAGCAGAAGCTACAGAGATATATACCTTGTATATCTGTAATAATTCAACAACCGTACAGCAGAAGCTCAGCTAGTAATTCAGATACTAATGTTTACGCTCCCATGACTCAGATGTCAATCACAAAGTTGACAATTATTTAATAACATTAAGATGCCTGCGTTACATTTTATATTGAAGTTTAATATGAATGTGCATATTGTTATCACCAGAAATAACAGAAATGGAAGTGTAGCAATGAAAGATCGACATTAACTATCTGAATAAACTAAGTTCATGCAATTTTTCAATTTGATGTGCAAATTAAACATAACAGAACTCCAAAAGAGCTATGAAGTAGAAAGCAGTTTCTCCCATAAAGATGCTTCTTGTAAGCAGGAGAAAGTTTTAACAGATAGAGCTGCACATCTAGGAAAGAATACTAATTAATAAGCAGAGAGCACACATGTACAGGATTTAGAAGTACATGTACACGGTACAAAAATAGAACATGCATTACAAGCAGCACTCTGAAATTGAAGTGA
Source organism: Pavo muticus (assembly GCA_016647715.1). NCBI lineage: Eukaryota > Metazoa > Chordata > Aves > Galliformes > Phasianidae > Pavo > Pavo muticus. Next base: position 223,014 of record JACDJE010000064.1, read on the forward strand.
TTCCATGGAAACATGGAATTGAGAAGATATGATTACGAAACTCTGCTACAGAGTCTGTACAGTAACTGTAGTACTTATAATTATATACTGTATATAATAAATGCATATAATTTGTACATAAATGTATAATGTATATAATTACACAACCAGCTATAGAAAAATTTATTAGATGCACTGCGCAAGTGCTGGCACAATGGAATGACTACCAAGTGCAAGAAAAACAGCAGCGTGTGCTTACAAAATACTGTCTACACAGAAGCAATTACGTAAATCAACATTTAATCAACAGCCAATCATTACATAATCCCTTCCTGACTGATCAGATGTTTTCCAGCTCATACTGTTGACATCTTTCCTCCACTCTCCCAAAGCCTCACTGTTCCTTCTTTAAAGTTCCAAAGCTAGAAAAAGATGACAACATACAGAGCACAGGTAAACAGATAATTCACTGTTAACTTAGATCAAGACGAATAAGATTACCATAGAATAGAGAGCATGGGCTCAGAAAGGCACCAAAACTTTCAAGAAATACATGCCGAAACTCCTCAAACACTGAGGTAAGCATCTTCTACAGAACTGTGAAGATCATAGATTTTTTCATTTATTTATTTATTTATTTAAATTAGAAGTATGGCATAAATGTGATTCTCTTACGTAGATCTCTGAAGAAAACAGACTGGAAAGAATAGCCTGTTATTATGATAAATTTATAACAGTAAATAATGATAGCAATATATTCAAAAGTAAAAAGGTAGTTTTTGACCAGTTTCCTTCTTTCTTGAAATCTTACACAAATTTCTCCCTGCTGGATAGGGGGAGGGACAGTAAAGACTGAAAAAAAAAAAAAAAACAACCTTCCACTAAGGAGGAAGACAGCCACCTGACTAAAAGTTCTGTAACCAAGCACTGAAATTGCCTGTATACAGCAACATTCACATCTTCATAAAACGTCATCGCGTTTCATTCTATCATTACTGATAGAAGCAATGATTCAACTGAAGAGGTGTTCACCGACTACCTCAAGATTCTCAGCTACAATATGAAAATTAGTTGACAGAGCTCCTTTCCTACAACTACTGCCTTACATAAATGTTCTGCTGAGACAATTACCATGTTGTATTAAGTGAGAAGTAGCCTAAAACATGCAAATGATACTGTCTGCAAGTTCAATTGTTAATTCTGCATTCAACTTTGCTTAAAACACTTGTCTGAAGTACTGCCATAATGTTCTCACTTACACACAGTACACATTATGAAATGCTTACTTTTTAAAATACTTTTTAAAAATACAGGCACATTAGTTCTTTACCTCTTTTCAAAGTATTCTCAGATTTAAGATTTTATTTTTCCATACTCACCTATAAAAAAAAGCAAAAAAAAAAACATTTAGGAAATATATGGCCTCAATTTAAAAAAAAAATCTCTATAATTCCTGCTTGTCTAAGTTGCCAGGTATCAGCAAATACCTGGCATGGTTATTCACCAGAGAAACAGTAATGGGAGGGAGAAGCCTTTCTTTTATAAGTTTTAAATTCTCACAAAAAAAAAAAAACCAACAAAGCTATCAAAACATAAGTGAAATACTTTGTTAGTAAAACTATACACTTCCAGAATGCTTTCATGTTTTTTTCCCTGGAGATTTCAATTTCCCCTTCTACAGCCTGCTCTGTTGCTGCATTTTTTTTTTATTCTTGCTCATAAAAAAAAGCTTTTCTAGTGCAGTTCGTAGAAAATGCTTCATTTCCATGCTGCAATACTGAAACACAGGGCTCATATTATTTGCTTAAAAATAAAGTTACTTCGTAAACAGCAAGCGTATGGTAACCTCAGCTCTCCGTCAAGCTTTCAAAGAAATCCCCTTCGTTCCCTACACCCACCGAGGCAGCACCTCAGAGCGTTAAGGTATCCGCAGGGACACCGCGGGGAGCCCACGTGGAGGCGTTACAGGCACAGCCGCGAGACCGCAGCAACCCACGGACAACGCGCAGCTCATCGCCGCCGAGAAAAGAGCGGGCCCAGGAGCCGCCTCCCGGCTCCCTGAGGGAGCGCCTCCCCAACAGAACGAGACGCAGAAGCCGCGTGAGGAAGCAGCCACAGCGGGAAGCGGAGAGGAGGCGGCAGGGAAGATAAGGCCTCACTCGCCGCCCGGGCCCTCAGCCTCCCAGCTTCCCGCGGCCTACGCTCAGACAGCCTCTCACCTGGGGGCCTCAGAGTCTCTCTCATAGTGGGCCACGACCTCAACTTCAGCGCTCAATGCGGCCGACACAGCTCAACCAGCCCGGACGGCCCCGGAAACAACGCTTCCCCGTGAAGGACTTCCGCATCCCGGTCACCTGACGGCCCGAGAAGGGCTCTTCCGCTTCCGGCCTGCAAGGTGGCGGGGCGGGGTGGATCCACTTCGGTCCCGCCTAATTGCAGTGCCTGCTGACCGCCGCAGGTGGCTGAGCGTCTGTAGGGTTGCGCCGGCTCTTTATGGCTCGAACGTGCTACGGGCTGCTGGGCCACGGTGATATCTGACAAAGGGGTCCTCCGCTCCGTGAAATTCTTCGGTCCCTTTGTGTGCACCACCTTAGGATCTTCTCAGTACTTCTTCCCTTTTTTTCTCCCCAAGTCTCTGAAAATGAAGGATGGTGCTTGCCAACCCGAGGGACATCTCAGCAAGACAGACCTCTGAAACAGCGAGCTCTGTTGGAATTTTTTAGTGAAATTTGAACTTGCCTAAAAAAAACAGGAAAGTGCAAAAATGGGTATTGTTATAAGTAGTAATAAAAAGAGAGAAATAATGCCAGTCTTTGGGAATGTGCATGCTGCTGAGAAATCCAGGAGGGACTGGGTGTTCTTGAATCCCCTGCAGAGGGAAATAAATGACAAGACAGAATTACTGTTGTGTTATGACATGTCTGCAGGTAAGGGAACAACTGGAAAGTCACCAACATCAAGGCACTATCTTTAAAAAGATTCATTTGTTGCTGGTTTTGTGATAATACATAATTGCTTTAAAGATTATGGTTCGAATTTGAAATTGATGTATAATATTGTCACCACAAAGTTTCCCCAAAGAGTCCTCCTTTTTCTTTATTTCACCGCTACTCTCCATTGCAATTGTTATTGCTGCTGTAGACAATTCCAGGAGTGAACAACTAGAGACCAACATGTGGTCGTACCAAACCAGCAGTTTTCTGGCTGCTTACTCATGCTCTACACATGCTTTCAGCAGATGTCTTACCTTCTACGTAACCAGAATTACTCTACAGTTGGACCAGTCAATCGGCCATGCAACAAGTGTATACACAAACTTTCCAAATAAGGACAACTTCCAGTGTAAAAATAGATCAAAAGTTACTTTGAACTCTCCAAACAAACCTGTGGCATTCATGACAGTTTTATTGTGCCAGAATACTAATGGAGTTCCTAACTCTACAGCTAGTTCTATTTCTGTAAGACATCGAGCCTCCGAACAAAAAGTTAATACAGTTTTGACATTATTGTAACTAAGGCAACTGATTACTAGGCATTTCAGGGGAAGATTAACTTCTGAAACTTTGGGACTCCTGTTCTAAAAAAAGAAAGGGAGTTCAAAAAAAGCCTCTGTTACTGTTAGATGCCATATCATTTTCCCACATTTCCTAAGGAAGCAGTGCTACTTGTGGTTTTTTTTTCTCTAAAACACACTTCTAAGGAAGGGCATTGCCTATTTAATTTTGTTTCAGAAGTTTCTCATTCAGTTCAGTTTTGTTAGAAAGAAAACCTGACTGAGACATCTTTATGTGTGAAAATCCAGCAAAATAATTGGAGATATCTGTCATAAGCAGTAACTGGTATACATTTCTTAGTCTTTCCCTATTTAGATTTTCTGAACTTACCTAGAAATAATGATGAATTTAATGTTAGCTGGTTGCATAATCCTTGGCTCTTGTTACGAAATGGTCTTAAAGAAAAATAGATGATTATATTTATCTATAAAGCTATGTGTCAGTGAACTTCATTTACTGACATTTCTGTCTGTCTACCAACTACCTTTTAGATGGTAGTGTTTCAGTAAGGAGGGAAAGGCTGGGAATTTAGGTGATAACCCCTACTACTTCAGAAGGTTATGCAGAAGGCTTTATTTCTAGACTCTTTCTGTTAATTGTGGCATAAATAAAGTACGGATACGCTTGATTGCTGTTTGAGTGTTTTATACTTAACTATGTCTGAAGATCCCGGGCTGAGTGAGGCAGGTGAGACTGCACAGTGCAAAGGATAGAAGACCTCAGAAAGCCTGAAGACTGGTCAATCTCTTTTTAACCCAGCAGATGGTGATGAAGGCTAGGCCAACAGCACATCCTTGATTAACGCTTGGATACCGAATGCACTGAGGCCGCAGGTGGTTCATTAGTTTATCTCTCTTTAGGTTTTTCGTTTGTCTGTTTATCTGTTTTCATTTGTTTGTTTTAAAGAATGTTTGGTCGCTCATGGTCAGCCACAGATGGTGTAGTTCCTGGAGTTTTAACTGCACTGTCCTGGAAATTTGTGCTAGTGAGAGGGAAGATGGCATCACCTGGCCACAATTCTGATTTTCAGTGCTGCAGAACTTGCCTCAGATATTGGAAGAAGGGTGCTCAATTTTTCTTTAATCTGATTCCAGCTCGTTCATAGTTTTTCATTTTTTTCTTCAAGTTTACACATCCGTAATTGTAAAGGATAGTTTACACATTTACACATCACTAAATTTGTGCTTCACATTTGTATAAAACTGTATATTTTAGCAGGCAGGCACTGTCACTGAATCCATGATAGCACTATTGTTCAGAAATGCACCAACCCATTTATGTCCACATTATCTGACATTATTGCAGAATTTTAAAAATCTGAGCATTGATAATCTAGGAAATAATTATGACTGTATCAAATATTATTGTTTGCTCAGAAGAATGAGAATGCCACATGATAGAGATAGGTATGCTTTACAGTGCAAGAAAAAATAATGTACAACTTTATAGTGCTAAACAAGAATAAGAAAGTATTGAATTCCACAACACCTTTAAATTTTAAATACATGCATGCTGCAAAATCCCTTGAGCAAAACTTAAATTATGCATTGCAGAGATATAAATTTAATTCTGCTTCTCCCAAAAAGGGAAAGCTGTGTGTTGGGAAGACCAACATGTTGAAAACAGACTCCAAAAAAGATGCTTGCAGAAAACAACCAACCAAACAAAAAAGCATTTGTGATTCATCTATAGACTTGTCTTTATTGTACTTATAAAATATACATAGCCTTTTATTGAATTGCCTGCTGTTGAAATCTGCAAGAATTTTATTGCTTTTTACTGTCCTGGAGAGGAATAAAGCAGCAGCCTCTGTGTAATTTCATAAGAAGCAAGGACAGTAAATTTAAAATTACTGGATATGGGATTGATAGTAAAAAATCCTGCGATGACCAAAATTTAGAAGTTTTGGAATACACAGTGCCTGTATGTCTTCTTCTCATTAGTTTTTTCAAAATATCTTCTTTTTTTTAATATTTATATCTGAGCATATTTCACATTTCAGTATATTACACAATGAACTATTTTAAGCTTTCTATTTACATGTTTCTCATGATAAGCACATTAACCTGTTCCATTATTAAATCAAGGTTTCATTCTATGCACTTCACAGCAGTATCTTCTTTCTTTTGTTTACTTTGAAATGGGATATAGTTGGCTCTTTAATATGATGGGAATTAGTAGGACTTGGCCATTTAACAAAATACTTTCCTTCCCTTTTATTTCCTCTAAACCAAATGAAGAATCAAAGGATAAAAGCCCCATACTTGTCCCCAGTGAAGCCAGTAGCCTGGAACTTGAAAACCAGGCTATAATTCTAAAGTAAAATGAATAGCTTACAAACCTTCTGACAAGATGTACAGTATGCTACAGTTGTCTGTTTCTAACCTTGGGAACCCTCTGAGTCTTTCAAAAATTTCCTGAATATCCAAGAGAAGATTGCTGGACCATTGTGTAACTAGATTTTTGTCACATCCTTTCGTAAGTGAAACAAAAGTCAAAGAAAAAAATATTTCTCCTCCTATCCCCCAAATACAACAAAGCTCAGCAATGCAATCAGTTTAACAGTGTGAGGAAGAACATGGAAGAAAACATTCATTTTCCATTGTATGGTATCTGAGTTTGAATAGGGAAAAATATTCTGGGGTTGATACTATTATATACGTTCTTTCTGCTCCCATTCTGGAGGTTCCCCCAAAAATTCACAGTTTAAGCATTTGATGTAGGTCAGTCCTAAGTTGATCCCTGAGAACTGAGGATGTACACAATCAAATTGTTAAATTATCAAAAATTCAGGACGGGGAGTGATGAAGAAACAGTAATCCCACTGAAGGTTTTGAATATACAATCCACAAGAAATAAAAGATGAAGAAAGCAGTATGAGACACAGATAACCGAGGAAAAAATAGATCTGCTTAGCACAGGACGTACGAGTAAGAGACAGTCTCTACCATGCTATCACTACCAGAAAATGACTGCATCTCTCCCTCAGTTGCAATGAAGAAGGGAATGGCACTGGAGCAAGATATTTTTGTATTGTAAACTGTAAAGTCCTCCAGTCATAATAAGACCTGATCTGTTTGCAAAGGCCATGGAAATTTGAATTTTACAGAGGAAAAATATCATACAAATCATACATGGCAGAAAGATGCTACTCTATATGATAAAGGGAAGCCTTTCAAATCTAAACATTTGCAATCTGAAATGTTAAAAAAAAATCAGATTAATTTAACTAGTGAAACAGAATTTTAATGTACTTCCAGGTCAGCACTTGTTCTGTATTTTGGAATAGGATCCAGCAGACTTTGTGTCTTCCCCGGGGAACATGTTGAAGTTGTAGGGAATGCATGGGGCCAGCGGGGACAGTTTTCTCTCAGTGGTTAAAGGCTTTCTCCTGGCAACTGGCATGTGCTCTTGTTAAAATGGAGCAGATGAGTGGGTGTGCTAAAATGCAGCTAAAGAAGAGCAGCTCCCTTTCAGTTTGTATCAGAGCTGTCATTGTCCATCCACAGATTTTACATTATGTGGTGATTCTGAACAGATTTTAGTGGAGCACTTGAAGACCAACACTCTGTGCTTTGGACTGAATTACTGATGCTGAAAGATTGGCTCCTGAAATGGTTCTGAAAAGCTGAAAACTAGTTCAGTTTTTGTGATGGGCTCCTGTTGCTGTGTTCTACTGCAAGGAAGATAAGGCAGCTCAGATGGTCTACAGAATGAGTCTACAGAGCCCTCTCATAAATGGTGGCTGTTCTGAATAAGTTTGTTTGACATCTCACAAGAAGTATGTACCAGAACAACTTGCCAATCTCATGAGTTTTGCCTATTTATAGATAAAATTACCGTTGCTCTTCTGCAGGTGTGCAGGCTGGCTGTGGCACTGCTGAGCTTATCAGGTTTCCCTGAGTTTGGCAGTGGGACTTGATAAGCAAGGGATGCTCATTATGTTCATTAGTTGGGTTCTTTTGCATGCACTTCTACTTACTTAAATAACCGAAGTTGAACATTGCTGTGCTGCTGCTTTCAGAACTGTGTGTTTTGCTATTCTACCTGTATCAACTTTTGTCTCTTTTTGGAGGTAATTTTTTATGGTTGCATAAATACATGTAACTTTGTGTGCTGGTTTGCCATAGCAAATAATGTAGGGGTGTGTCTTTTCAAATAAGTAAGAAACTTCAGATATGGATCAGTAATGAGAATTCTGTTAAAGTGTTTTTGTCTTCCTTTTGAGGCTATTGACACATAATTTTTTTTTTTTGTCTACAGAGAGGAAAAGTGGTATTATTAAGAAGTTAGTTTTTGCTTTGTTAGGCTGTGAAGTAGATAAAATCTTTCTGGAGAATTTTGACCTAATTCATTGTCTTGCTTTGATTTCTATGTCTTTGCAAAGGGCCTCACAGGGGAATGTTCTGTAGTTATATCCATTCCTCTAAAAGAAAGTTGACATGTTTGGGTCTACAGAAAATTTTATATATGTTCTCACATTTACTTCACTTTGACTGCTGTAGTTTTTTGTTTGGTTTTGTTTTAAAGAAATATACACACATATAACAAAACCAGCAACTTGGCAACCAAGTTAACTATACTTTCATGTAAAAAAAAAAAAAAAAAAAAAAAAAAAAGTGATTTTTTTTCCTTTAGGAAATAATAGCTTTTCATTTGATTAAAAAAAAATAGGACAAATTCTCTCTAGACTGAATTTGAGCATTCTCACAAAAACCTGTCAGAAGAGGTAAGTGTTTGTATGGGAAAATCCCATTAAAAGAAATCTATATAACAAAAAGCATTTTAGCTCTGCTTTAGTACATCAGTCAAGGGGAAGCATGCATCTTTATTGTCAAGACATTGTCTTTGGCAAATATATCACTGTGCTTCCTGTCAGCGGTGGTGAATAGAACTTATGTCCTGTGAGGCAACAATGGGAACTAGCAGGATGGCCAAGGCTCTGCTGAGAAACTGAGGATAGATAGACTTTACCATTCCACCCTGTTCTTACAGCAAATGCAAGACAGCTGTGTACAAACTGTCAGTGCCTGGAAATACTTTGAAATTCAGTTATAAGCTGTGGTTGTTATTATACAGGAAAAAAATAGAATTCTATGTCATACATCAAAAAATGTGTCTTATTCTGACAGTTCTTTACACAAAAGGTTTGCTTTCTATCTGAAGTTCTTTTGTTGTGTTTTTCAAACTGCATGGATGCTTATGAGAAGTCACTTATTTAGGGGCACCGTGGCCAAAAAGAATGTTAAAAATGATTTTGTATAGCATACTGTGTCCTGGTATCATCAAGGCACAGCTTGAAGCCAAAAGTCTGCAAGTAAATATGTATTTAGGGATAAACTGACACCAGGTTCCTACAAGAATAATTTATCAGATACTGAGTCTTTAAAGCTCTTAGTTACTTGATACCTGCAAAAATTCAATTAATTCTTTCTTGTCAAACAAATCTCATTTTAAGTGTTCTACTGTCTAAATTCCAACATGAGGCCAGGAATGAGAATAGAGCATTGTATTAACACTGATGCCGTCTCTTTTCTTTCAGCAGCTTTGATGAAAAATGAATTCAGAGGAACACGGATAGAACTTAAAAGTCCAATCATTGTGGGGAGAAATGTAACGTCAACTTTTCCTTAGATAACCAGTCCTGAGAGTTACCACTGTTCCAGAGGCTGAAACTTTTGATATGGAACTGGCAGCATGGGTCAGTCCCTGCAAGAATTGTCTATAAAAGTGCATCCTCTGAAACCTCTGCTCTATTTGTAAAATCATAGAGTCATAGAATCACAGAATCATAGAATGGCCTGGGTTGAAAAGGACCACAATGATCATCTAGTTTCAACCCCCTGCTATGTGCAGGGTCACCAACCACCAGACCAGGCTGCCCAGAGCCACATCCAGCCTGGCCTTGAATGCCTCCAGGGATGGGGCATCCACAACCTCCTTGAGCAACCTGTTCCAGTGCGTCACCACCCTGACGCACTCCAGGGTGGGGGCTCCAGGGTGGGGGCAGGGAGGGGAGGGCAGTTTTACTTTTGCAGCAGATCTTGTACATAGACCACAAGTAACCTGCATGTACAGAGTTCTTCTGAGCATCTGACTGAGTTCTAAGCAGGGCAGCTTACAGACACTGCTAACAAATTAACTCAATAGATCACTCTCCCCGTGCTGGAATCAATGACAGTGTTTAAAGGTCTGTTTTTCCAGTAATGAGTTTATAACAAAGCTGCCACTAAATAGTTTAGTGTCATATGTTTTCTTCTTTATTGATTTCAATAAAAATGCTAATTTGAAGATATGCTGGATTGTCATTTCTGTGTGGAGTGTAGTTAATATAATGAGTGGTATCACTGCAGCACAATGGAAAAATTAAACCTGCCTCATGCCTAGAAAACAGATTGAGTTCAGCGGTCAAAGCAGAATGGTCCAAATGCACAGCCTACGTAAGACAAAATGAGGCAGCAGCCAGGATGAATGTTGATTGGACAACGTGTGAAAAGTGCAGCCAAGCCAGAATCTTGATTCTCCTTGGCTCATGAACACCAGTGCATTCCTCCAGACCTTGTTGACGTACTGCTATGCTGTGTACTTGGCACCACCACAATCCTTCTGCATTTGCAAGGGTAACAGCAAGGGGCTGGGATGCCCAGCTGTTGCAATGCAGCAGGAACACACTTGGCCTTTCTGGAGCTGTCAGGATTTTGACCTGTTTTAGAAGAGAAAGAATGCCTGCTTCATGCACCCTGTTGAAGTGTTGATACAGAGGACTGGAGGCAGGGCTAGTTCTGTTGGTGGGATTTGCACTTGCTGTGTGCAAAGGGATGGAGATTAAAGCACTTTAACATCTAGAACTGCTGTTGCTTCTGAATCCAGACTTCTCTTGCCTGTGCTCTTGGACAAAAGCAGCAGTAGCTGGATGAATTATTCACTCTGCAGAGAACTGCTTAGTCCGCTGAATTAGGAAACAGCGGAGGGCCTCTCGAGTGCAGGTGGTTCCTTTGCCTTGGATGCTGCTGGCAGTCAAGGAGATTACTTCTTCCTGGGCTCACCTTTCCTTGGGTTTAGATCCCAATCTGATCACTGCATCCTCTTATGAGTTTTAAGGATTACATATTCTTATGCTTTTCAAACTGACAGGGCCAATGCTGATGAAAAGGCTGCTGTAGCAGAATTTGATGCAATAACTGCTGCAATAGCTTAAGAATATAGAGCATACCCAGAATGAGAAAAGTTTTAGTTTCAAACAGTGGTATGTGGCTCCAAGCCATCTGTGACTGTGAGCTTTTTAAAAAATTCTGGCTTTGGAAATATTAGTCTAAGCAGTTCAGGATAGTATTTCGGGAAAGGCTTTAGCTACTATAATTCTAGCATTAGTAACAAAACTCCAGTTAAATATCTGAAGTAAACAGAGACATTCTTAAAAGGATAGTTCTGCTTAAAAACAGCATTACTCTGGCTGTATTAAGGGTTCCCTTCTTTCAAAATAAAAGGATTAAACAAAAATCTATTTAAAAAAATCAACAAAACACAAACCAAATAAACATAGTCTGACAAAGAAGAAAATCTGTTTAAATACTAGGCTTCCTTCAGTGCAACATAATGGGAGCATGCAGCTGCCTGCTAAGGACTTTGCGGGTGGCATTTGGGGTTTCCATGCCGTGAAGAAAGAGGAATCAGTTCTCGTACCAACTACATGAAGGGCAGCTGCATGCAGCTTCAGACCACAGACACTGCAGTCAGTCTGAAGACTCTGAATGATTTCCTCAGGGAAGTCTCAGTTCCAGCCTTAGTGCAGCGTACTCCGAGCACTATTCAGAGCTCTGTTTTGAGGATTACTTACAGACTACACTAGTGCTGCGATCTAGATTTCCAAGAATAAGAACATGCAGTTGAGGTAAACATCTCTATGGGTACATGGCTTTGTTGTGCTGTTACAGCAAAACAGGAAGTCTCACTGTGAATGAATACACATAAGGATATACAAATATCAGGATTTTAACAATATTTATATGTACTTTCTTTATAAAAATGCTTGTGGAAATCATGCCTTTAACTACTGGAGACTTAATATGGATCAAGAAAAAAATGATGTCTCTGCTCTCTTTTAAAACAGAGCTCTTGTACTTCCTCCGAAGTAAGGCAGTTCAAGCTACTCAGCTTATATGATACAAATATTTCCAATTGCCCTTTACTGTAGCTTTTTCCTGTATTTTAGTTTATTGTGGCCATAATATAGTGACACATTTGCTATATGTTTAGCTTTTGTATCTTGTTTACTCAAGGAAACACTAAATACTTGAAAAAAAGTACGGATTATGCAAATGTGTACAAAACTGTGTACATAAGCGACTTCATTCACAGGTATAAAGACAAGCAGCATGTGGACACCTACTTTGTCATTTTGCCACATTTTAGTATCACGTAAGGGGACACAAGTACATAGGTGTATATTTCCAGCTACATGGTCTGATAGGAGAGTTCTTAACTTTTCATCTCTGCTTATAAATGAAATTGGTCAAATTATTGTAGTTTAAGACAGAGAAACACAAAAGCTGCTCAACTGAATGATATTTGGCACAAAATGAAGAATAAAGCAGATGCTGGCTTCTCTTTCAAATAAGTGCTACGCTCTGTAAAGCAAAGATCAAGCCAAAGTTCACATTATCAGCTCCTGTACCTCACCTGGGGCTCTGTTATTGATAGGTCTGTCATCCTCCCTAATATTGGATGGGTAATAGCAGCCGATGATTAGGCCACTCTTGAGCTATTAACTACATTTCTTATCCCTTTTTATAAGAGCTGCTTAGTCAGCTGGGAAACAAAGGCTGCCTTCAGTGAACAAGAGCCCAAATTGTGGTCCTGCATCCTGCAACCTGAAAGACACAACTGTTACACTTAGAGGAGCCTCTGAAGTCAGCGAGGGGGTGGATGTCAAAGGTTACCCAATGGTGTTATCTGAAATGAGTGGGCTCTTACTACCTCTCATGCTGACAGAAGCTCACAAAGAAATTATAGAAAATTGCCTGTTTTGTCAACATTTTCTCGGGAGGTTTATAAAAAAGAAAAAAAAAGAAAAAAAAAGAAAAGGACTTCAATTTCAGAGAGTTAAAGGGGCTCAGTCAGCCTAGAAGTGACTGACAAACACTCTATTATTCATCTATGTAAAAAAGTGATATTTTATATCATTTCTTTGAGTGATTGTTAAGTGAATGGGTAGTGACATTGACATGAAGGATAATTCTGGTAATATTTCCAGTACTTGTTTGAACGAAGACCTACACATTTGTCAACATTGACATGAGATATTCAAAAGGCAGTAGTGATGAAGATCCAGATCCCAATACAAACCCAAAAACATTGGGAAGGATCTGCACTCTTAGATTTTAGAACAAGATGGATTGGAAACAAATTGTACTGTGGTGAAAAAACAGGCACACATCCTCCTTATCCGATGATTTCACCTTGGCTAAAACTATAGATACAAACAAAAGGATTTCTGTTACATTGCAGTTAGAAACACAGTTTTCCTTCCTGGCTCTTGTTCTTACTGAGTAACATAAATTTTCTGTGTAGACTGTTACTAAGTTGGAAATGATTTTGCAATCATGAGACAGCTAGTAAGCTCGAAAAATAAAGCTTTTGCTTAACATTAGATATGCTAGTAATGAGGGGATGCATTGTGAAAGATTCAGATCTATAATCCTCAATGGTGTCTCGATTACATTTTCCTCATACTTGTGGTTTGGAGACTGCCCTGTGTAGTTTAACTTCAGTGATTCATTGCTGGCATCACAGGGAAGAAAGTCAGGGTTAGCAGAGTAAAATTCTAACTTGCCTCCCTTGTCATAAGCCTGCAAAATAGTCATTTTCCAATTAAAACTGATTCTTGGCAATATACGGTCCTGTCACATTTTGCTGTGTTTATTCTGCCATCCGGATAGTTTCTGCAATAAGCAAACAAGCAGCTGTCATATCACAGCCATTGCCAGCCAGTACACCAACTTACCTTTGTGATAGATGCTTATAACTGTGATGCTCTTCCTCAGCATTTTACATTAAGAAGAGCAGATGTATAGAGGTGACTTTATGAGGTCCATGAAGGCTATTTACATTTTAGCTGAATTGATGTCTCAGCTGTAGCTCATAAAGCAGTCAATAACATGTTGGATTTGTAGCATTGCTGCTGTTCAGTAGATGTTTTCAGATTGCCAGAGAAAATACTCCAGCACAACTGAAGTAGAAAGACAATCTGGGAAAAGTACACATGAATTTCCTAAGGGACATTATTTGGGATCATGTTTAATTTTATAAGAAATCATAGAATCATAGAATGCTTTGGGTTGGAAGGGACCCTTAAGATCATCTAGCTATAGGCATGGACACCTCCCTCTAGACCAGGTTGCTCACAGCCCCATCCAGCCTGGCCTTGAATATTTCCAGGGAGGGGGCATTCACCTCTCCTGAATGTGGCTTTCAAATATTTTACTGATTCATTTTTTGAGAAAATATAACTTTGCTTTGGAAATGAGCTGCCTTTGGCATTGTTGCTACTGGTGACAGAAGGCTTACAGTGAATAAGATAGATGGAAGGAAACAACAGAACGATGTTGCTCAGATGCTGATTGCACTCTCGGAATGCTCACCAGCTACTGGAGGCATTCAGTAAGTCTGCAAAGTTAGTCCAAAGTAAAATCTTCAAGAATGAAGTGTAGTGTGGTTGTGGGATTCCAGGGTGCCCTCTGGTTTACAATGGACTGAGAATATATTTCAGCTGCTGGTGAGAAACAGAAAAGAGAAGCTGGGAGAGCAGATTCTAGAGAGACACTGTAGCCATTAGTTGGAGCAAAAATGTTTTATGTTCATACACAAAAATTAGGTACACCAAACAAAAACTGTTATAATTTCATTACTCAGATACAACATCTTGGACTACTTTTACAACTTCTCTCCTCAATCTTAAAATGATACAGTAGGAAAGTTCAGTGAGTCCAGAGGCAGGAAACAAAAAGAATTTGATTTTGCTGTAGATAACTTAATTTTGTTGAAAGAGGAGATGAAAAAAAAAGAATATAAAAATGACATCTCAAAAAAGTCAACAGAAAATCATGCTCTCAAATGTATCCTTTCAAATAATGTAAGAACAAATACAGCTGAGGGTCAGAAACACTTTTCTCTCACAGTCATCTTGTGGAATTCACAGTTACAGGGCATCACTGACATAGATGCTTAGCAAGTTAAAGAAGTGAAAGAAATAACAGCCACCAATTCTTCTACATCTTTATAGAGGTATTAAATACTGTTGCTTCTGGTACTACAAGCACTAAGCCGTGTGTTTAGTGAGAAACTGGCATTGCAAAGGAGAGTCAGGTTAGACACGTGAAATGCCCCACTGTCCAAAGGGTGCGGAGGCGCAGGTTGGGCCTTGCCTTGACTCTCCTCTCTAATCTGAATTTCTCTCTCTTATGTTGTCTGTCACATGCTGCTATTTCAGACATGAAGAAGGCCTGTATACCCCAAATCTTGTCTGTTCCTATTGTATCATACATTGTCTAGTAAAGCAGAGAATCTCTCAGTACAAGATTTATCTTTGATTTCATTATTCTGTCCAGAGAATAATGCTCTCTTCTCTTCCTCCTTTTCACACAGTGAAAGATTTTTCAGTCACCTCATCAGCAGAGTATAAAAGGTTTATTTATATTTTTAGCATTTCTTCATGAATGTCAGCTGTGACTGCACAGGAATTAGTCATAAAATAAAAGGTGATATTGGATGATTTTTGATTATTGCCTTCAGCAGTTAGTTTATAAACAGCTTAGCATCTATATAGGTGTATTGAGTAAGACAAGCTGCTAAGTCACATGATTGTTATCGAAGTTGAAGTAATTACTGTGTACCAGCAGAACTAGCAGAACTAACTCTTCACACTAAGTGCATTGCAAATGCAAGAGCAAATACATTAATTTTAATTTCCCCTATGAGAAGAAACATAATGCACATCATGTTGTATTTGTGCCACTAGTGCTGGTTGTACTTCAGTATCCGGACTGTTGTTAATGGAGGCACAGACATTGCTTTTGGACAGAGTGAGACAGCTGTGGAGCACAGGAGGGTGCAGAGTAGGGGAAGGAGCAGCAGACCGTGACCATCATTGTCAGCTGTTCTTCTCAGCCAAGCACTTCAGACCAAGCCATATCTGTTCTCTCTTGGCTTGCTGCAGCTTTGCAGCACACTGAGTATATTTCTCCTATTTAGACACCATTAAGTGGTCAAAGAAAATTCTACATTTTGATCATTTAAAAAATAATTTCCGTAGATAACGTTTTCCTCTTACTGCAAGTTTCGCCAGGTGGGAGAAATTGCGTATATGTCTTTGTCTCTGTTGGTTAGTCATTGTCTGCACATTACAGGAAATCATTTTTCATTTGCATTCAGCACATTGCTTTGAAACTGTATGGCTTTCAAATCCCTTCAAAAACTGGGACTTTGTTGGAAGAATACTGTATATTTAAACACTGCATTCAAGGGAAACTACTATTATGATGTTTATAACTGTGGTTATGTGTGTATGACAAGGTGTCAAGAATATGCTCCGAAATGTACATGGAATCTCTTGGTTCATTTCATTTGGGGACAATGCCACTTGCCTGGTGGTCTCTGCAGTAACATTCTTGCCTCTATCAGAGCAGCAGGTGTTAGTTCACTAGTTAATCATTTTACTTCTCCATGTAATAAGACTGTTCTCAACCATACAAAGCATTTTTCAGAGAGAATGAGCAAGAGGATATTTCAATGAATTTTGATCATTTAATCTTTTAATTTTATACCAGCATTCTGCTCTGAATCCATAGAAAATGACAGCTGTTAGAGACCCAGATCTCGGATGCTGCTGCTGAAGGACTATATAAACACTGGCAACAATGTTTGGTTTTAAAACCATAAAACCAAATGTTTCCCTAGGCACATCATATACAATTAACATTTCTTAAGCAATCAGAATGCCTACTGTCATAAATTTTATTTACAGCCAAAATAGTTCAGCTTGCTTCCATCAACCCTTGCCATCACCTCAATATCCAAAAATCTTAGGTTAGAATTAGCAGCAAGTAGGTAGAAGAGCTAAGCATCAATGGTCTATGAGAAGGCCATTGTTAATATCCCAGAGCAAACATAGTTTCCCAAATAAATGTCAATCAAGCTTGTTAGTAATGCAAAATTAAAACATCTGTTCACCTATGTGTTTGTTTGTTTGTTTGTTTTTCTCAAATACAACTGTTCTTAGATTTGTAGTCCATAGATAACCCCAGTTATAGGAGCACCTTCTGTCAAGGTAAAAGGGGTGGAAGTAATACTGCATCTTTTGGATAGCCCTTGAGAAGTACACAGGTTGGAATTACTCAGTTCAGTTGCAGTCTTAATTTAGCTCTGTTTACTGACAGTGAGTTTGTTTCATTGATGTTTTTTGAAGAGTGATTTTTTAACCCAGATCACTCCAAAAATTCAGGTTATAGTGCAGTCTCAGAGTCAGTTATATGGGAATAAACAAGGATGAAGCAATGATGAAACATGAGAGAGAGCATATGAGAAACTTTTCAAGCAAAGCCCATAGCAAGGAAGCTGCAGTTTGCGAGTTTATCTTCAGATGCTAGTAATTGGACAGCACCATTGTGGGAATGTTCTGAACTCCTATGGCATGAACCACAGAAGTGAACATGCCCTGGATATTTGCTCTGTAGTGCATAAGGGCCACCATACAATCAAATGTCTGTCCACAGCTATACACAGCAAAGCAAAAAGAACACAGCTGGCAGTGATGAGGCTGGCTAAGTGAGTTGTCCGTCTTGGTCACTGATTTACAACAACGGTAAGGAAACATAGCTATCAACTGTTCCAACCTCCCATATAACACAAAACATGGGACATCCTGAAAGTCATTACACTGGAATTAGAGTTCATCTTAGTAAGAGCACATAATATCTATTACTGTGTTTGATTTTATCAAAAGAATAAAATTACTTAATGCAGCATCAGAGAGTCCAGTAATATTCTCAATAACTGTGAAATCATGTATGTAAAGAAGTTGTGCATCGTTGCTTGAATACTGGACTTTTCCTCTTTTAATTCTCAGCAATGGTAGGTAGTGCAGATTTACCTGCTACAGAGCACTGGGGAATTTCTCTGCAAATATTTCTTTTTCTTTTTTCTTTTCTTCTTTTTTTCTTTCTTTTTTTTCCGCTTCTTTTCTTTCTTCCTTTTTTTTTTTTTTTTTTTAATTTTTATACATCCTTTAATATGCTCTAAAAAGCCTTTCTAATGTGACTTTTCCCCCAGTGTTATTAATTTTTTTATTACAGATCTTGTTATTTTCAAGGTTCCCAAAGGATCTATTAACAGCAGACTTTTATGGAAAGAAGCATGGTTAAACTGGTGAAAATAACTGTGCACAAGTTATAAGTAAGTAATATAAGCTGTAGCAAGGATGCTGTGTGTTGGTCTAATTTCCAAAATAGCAACAATTCAGACATGTAATTGCATTTTTTATTACTTTTTTTCATAGCTGACTAGTGTAAAATATGTTACCAGTAATATATAACTACTAACAACTTTTAAGTTTCTTAAGCCAGCATTAGATTTCTTATCCTATTGAAAAGGAAGGTCACTCAATGCACCCTTCATACATATGAGGAAAAATATGCTATTTTGGATATATGTTGGATATATATCTCTATTTTTACATTCTTACAACATCAGCATTACCTGAAATCTTTTCTGCAGTAAGAAAGTTAAAGGACTATGAATAATTTATGTCTTTTCATGGTATTATGTTTATGAAGGGAGGTTTTCCACCAAAGGGATTTTAGGAAGAGTCAACTTTGCTTGATTTTTAATCTGACTCTTACTATCATGGACGTACAGGTCTTCCAGTCCCTGCCCCTTCCTAACATTTGCAACATTGTGCTTTGCTCATTACAGTGTGGACATACTCCCTGACTGATCCAAGTCTGGCAACTCTGTTCACCTTCACGTTTCATCAGCGCAGCATCCCCAGCAGGTCCTGTGCAAACATAGATTTCTGACCCAAGGCTCATGAACAGCTGTGCTCATTTGTTCCAGAGCAGCATTTCTCCACATTTCTAATCATCTTGAGATAAGCAGTCAGGAGACTGCAGATCAAGCCTGATGGAGCAGGGCAGGGCATTCCTATTCCCACAGACATAATGGTGAAAGTTCAGCAGGTGACAAATGACTTATTTCTTTCTCTATTTTGTGTGTGTCTCTGTTAGCACTGATGGGAGAGCCTTTCTTGTGCCTTGGACATTCAGCTTACTTATTCTCCATTCTATGAATTTGCTGGTAAATGCCCTTTATGATCTGAACTAACTCTGAGATTTAGCTTTGTATCAACCTACAGTGATCTCTAAGGTCTTGCTTGTTATAAAAAAAACAGGAGGACCAGAGCCAGGTGCTTTCCCTAAAGCTTTGGATCAAATATCAAAATAATCTATTTGATCTGAAATTATACAAATATCTTGAGAAGAGAGAGAAAGGAAGAAGAGGAATAAGGTTAATTTAACAAGTTTCTGGTTACCCAACCACAATTTGGCAGCAATGAACTTTACTATCACCACTTGAAAACACAGCAGATGTGTATGGTACATAGAATATTTGTGAGACGAGAACAGTCCCACAACATCCAGTATGTTTTCTTCCTGCACCCAGGTTGTAGCCCTGAGACTGATGAATATTTTGGTGAATTTCACAGTCATGTTATTGGCATTTTTACATCTGTCCTATAAGTAATATAATGAGGATGATAGAAAAGCATTTACTTTGTACTGTAAAAAGCAGATACAAGATGTTGCCCTAACAGTTATATTTCTAAGTACCTGGAAAGATAGGGATTCTCTTATCATTTGAATTCGTTTCAGTTTGAGGTATTATTTAAAAATTCCCTCTAAAGCTCTCATAATTTTCTGCTCCCATACTGCAGTCTGCTTTTCCAGACTTCCTCCTCCTGTTGGAACTGCAAAGGTCATTTACATCTGAGATCTCTATTCATCCTGCTGGCTGACTTTTCTGCCTAGAATGCATGCTTCTTGTCTCCTTTTCACAGTTTATAGCACTTTACTGCCATATCTCATTAACTATTTGGGTTCCAAAGCTACCTTCAGTCACTATCCACACTTACCCATTATTCAAAAAGCCTTTCAAATAAAGATGTTTTCCCCACACTTTCTGGGCTGTAAGCACCCACTGGTGGCTTACGTTCAGCTTTTCATCCACCACTACCACCAAGTCCTTCTACACAGTGCTGTTCTGTATCCACTCATTGCTCAGACTGCATTCGTGCTTGGGATTGCCCAAGCCTAGGTGCGGGACATTGCATTTGGCATTGCTGAACTGTGTAAGGTTTGCACAGTCTCATCTCAAAAAATGTGGCTTAAATGATGCTGTTTGAGCCAACTCTGTTTTTTTAAGTATACAAAATTCAGCAAAAAGCTTTAAAAAGAGATATCTTTGACACAGTATAAGTGTTAGGGGAGAGTAAAACCATCTTTGAACTTTCTGCCAACTGCTAGTCGCTTACTGAAGTTTTATAGCATTAGCTTAGTAGTGGCAGCTTTCTCTATCTGTCACGTCTTGTTTTACTTGCATCAGAGGGTATAATTATATTCATACAAACTTTAACTTATTTTAAAAGTTGAAAGCAGCCCCTGATTTATGCTCCCTACGAGGCAATTCTTTCTCTCCTGGATGTAATATGTCACAAACAAGTGAGGCTGCAACGTTGCTGCTATCACTTTTCCCCCTTCATGCATGCCTTCGGGATACTGTAGATACATTAAACAGTGACAGCAAGCTATGGCTTCTTCCCCCTCCTGTTCAGTGCTCTGATTCAGAGGTTGTCAGTGTCTTCACAGTAGAATTTGTAAGAATGACTTCTCAGAAATGCTAAAACATGTTTCTGAAGACCCAAACATGTCTAGTCTTCTGTGCTCACGGGAAACTCCTCTAGGAGTATGGCAGGACCCACAAGGGTAGCTAGTTATTCCCTCTCATTAGCAGAGATGTGAAGAGAATGAACAAGTACAAGGTTTTATGTGTATGGACTGAATCCTAGAGAAAGAGCAGCCTGACTGGCTTTGAGGAAAAGAACTGTTCCATCCATGAATCTGTGCATTGCTAAGACTGTTCTTTAATAAACCCATGATGGCCGTGTATTGGGGTATCCACATACCCACTGCCTGTACTGGAGTCCTCATCCTTCCCTGCAACTCCTGGAGATGAAGAGTGCCTTTGTTCAGGAAGGTCACACCAGCAGGGTTGAGGAGACATCCAGCACCAGTCTCAACTGGACTGTGCCAATACTGGCACAGGTATTCAGGTATCCAGAAACTAGAGCATAGGAAGTTCCGCACAGATGTGCGCAAGAACTTCTTTACGGTGAGGGTGACGGAGCACAGGAACAGGCTGCCCAGGGATGTTGTGGAGTCTCCTTATCTGGAGACATTCAAGACACGCCTGGACGCCCACCTGTGCGACCTGGTGTAGGGAACCTGCTTTGGCAGGGGGGTTGGACTCGATGATCTCTGGAGGTCCCTTCCAACCCCTATGATTCTGTGATTCCGTGATTCTGTGATTCAAGCCAGAGAAGTAAGGAAATTGGGTGCCTATCTTATGTAGACCTGCAGGTGTGGGCTGTGCTACTGTAAGGAGGCTGGCTGTGCCACTGGGGTGCAGGGAATGTCAGAGCTGGAGGTGGGCCAGGTTACAAACTAATGGGACGTGAGTGCTGGTGGTAGTGGCTGTGAAAAAGTGCTGAAGGAGATGAGAAACAGCAGTGTGAGTACAAGGACACTGAAGATTAAATTCTTAAAGTACTAGGAAAGGGGTAAGGCATGGGGACTTCGCAAACACCTGTGTCTGTACCCTGTATGCTTTTGAGTAAAGGACATCTTTGTTTGATCTGTAACTTCACTCATAAAATTTCTAAAAGGAATTCTGAGCAAGAAAGATCTTCTGAGATAGCAGTGTATACTGCCCGGGATCCCATTTCAAAGTCATTGGTGTGAAGAATTTTGCCTCTAAACTGCTGAATCTTCCTGCATTATCCCTTACTTTCTTAGTTCTCCACATCTCACCAAAATGCTGTTAACTGACTAGAAAGATATAGCTTTTGGCTATAAGACTACAGTAAAGATTTATAGCCTGTGATGCTTCTCCTTAGGGTCATTCAGGAAGAGAGGAGTGACACTGTCTACTCTCCATGTATATGTTCTGACAACTTTACATTAACCCTGCTACTTATTGTCTCCTAAAATACCTTTAAAAATAACTTTCTTAAAACTCTTTGTGATATCAGCAAACATGAAGCCAGCTTTCAATGACTGGACAAGGACTTGCCTAAGGTTGGCTGGTTTGTAAGAAACAAACAGAAAAGAAACAAAATGAATGTCTAGAAAAAGTATGAGCCTATGCACAAATGATGCATGCATTTATGCTTGAATGATACAAATTATGATATGAATTAGGTTTTTATGTGTTAGTACAAACAACTCTAACCTCAGAAACCATTCCAGTGGCAGCCTGTGGAAATGCTGGGCTTTTAGACTTTCTGCTTCTTTTTATTTCACATAGTTACCATAGTGTTTGTCACCTAATCACCTCTCAAAATGTTCAAGTGGAATGAAAATAAAGATGGAGTCCAAAACCTGACCGAGATGAAGGGTTCCTTGAATATTTGTCACACAGGAATAAAAGGAAGTCCCTTGTTCTGAGGTGTACAGAGAAATGCATGAGACAAGGAGTTAAAGTGCAGCAGGTGGAGCTGGACTGAACAGGAATCAAGGATCACAGAGACAACGGGCTTGAGCCAAAGTCAGCTGAAACCTAGATCAATCCAAATAACTTCTTTCAAATATGGGTAAGGATCCAAGTACTTAACTCAGATCTATGAGAGTGAAACTAGTCCTGCAGCGAAATTTACAATTGTCTCCCCAGTTCAGAGCTTTAGCCACCAGCTTCAACCACAGTCTATGTATGTGTATACGTGTTCGCTGGATAGCAGTTAGAGCAGAGAGAAGAAATAAAGAGACTATTTCCAGCTTGGTTTCAAAGATAGACTCTCACATGCTGCCCTCCTAGACAGAATCTTCCAAAATCTCAGTAGCAGGCATCTCCAAATTGCATGGTTCATTGGCTCGATCTGTATTTCAGATGCTTCTGCCTTCTTTCTTCCTTATTTGATATCACTTTGGCATTTGAAGGACAGCAATTACCTTGCTTTATGAGTTAGAAACATGCCTAGCACCTGTTCCCTGACACTCACAGCATCTTGCAGTGCAGCGTCACTTCTCTGCTTCTGCTGATGCTCATTCTCACAGAAATATATCCACAGAAGGCGTGTCTGCAGCAGCAGCATAAAGTTTAAATTTAGTGGGTAACAAAGAAAACCTCAGAAGGATTAAACTGCACAGGGTTTGCTAAATGTTTTGAAGAACTTGGGAACAGTTGGTAAAAATTACATGATTTACCCTGTGCATCAGCTTTCCTTTCCTTTATTTCCTATTAAACCACAGAATGTGATAAGTCTGATAAAGGTATGATCTTGTCTGTGATTTATTCTGTGCATATACAGAAGTGAACATATGGTTTCTTGTGGGTACACTTCGCAGTCAGTTAACCATTACAAGGAAATTTTGCTGATTATCATAGAATGCCATGTGAGCAAACACCCCACCACTGGGCAATGAGTCCACAAGGCCAGGCTGGACACACCTGTGTTATATTTAGCCATCATCTTTGCATAAGTGTCTGTTGAATGAATAATTGGCCATGTGAGAAGGATGGCCAAAATAAGGCATGTTTACGTCTGTTTAGCAGTCGGCTTCAATTTTCAGAAAGAGAGCAGCACAAGATCTACATCAACCAACACCCTTGAATTTCTGAGCCCTGCTGGCCTTCAGTTTTTGAGTATCTTCCCAAGCAAAAAAAAATTCCATCTGAAATCCCATTCCTGCTTCCAGCTAATTGTTTTCCTAGCAGCGTACCAGACCCTCCATGAACACAGAGATTTCTGAGGAAATGTGGGTCACGGGAAGTTGAAAGATGAGCAGGCCTCCATGCTCAGTGCCCAGCTAGCGAGGCTGAGGAATTTACAGCCCTTCAATTGCTCACACTTTATTTCTCTCTGCTGTTGCTGTTACTGTGCAGTCATGTGAGCCTTCTGTGTTGTGTCAGCCAGAGACCTTGGACACAGAGGAAAGTACTTTCCAGTGCCTTGTTCATTGCTATTATTCTGAATTTCCTATCTCTGAACTTGGGGAATATTTCAGATCCCTTACAGGGTGTATTGATGTCATGAGTTCAAGTGCTGTGACTGCAGCAAGCAGGGATTTGTTCCTGTGGGTGGGGGGGGCAGAGGTGTGTATGGCTGCCATCCATCCTAGAGGGAGGCATAAACCAGAGCGGGTTCACTCTGCAGTGTATGCTTTAGAGCTCACAGCTGACCTCTGGACAAGGAGGGGGAAGGGGACTGACAGCCCTTCACTCTGTGACTCTGTCGTCTTTAGACAATGCTCATTTCTACATTACTCATAAACAAATGTATCTGAAACACCACACTTTATATCCACTTACAATTCTGAATACCTTTCCATTTATCTAAAGCTTGCTGAGGTGAGTTCCTATAAGGGAAGACTTATTTCATTTCCATGAAATGTTTATATTTTCTGGGAAGTTTCTCTCTCACCTCTTTAAATTTTACTGCAGTTGGCGTGCAGCCTGCAGCAGGGTCCTCCCAAGGAAGCTGGTGAGGCAGTGAGGTTCAAGAGGGACTATAAATTTCAAACTCTCTGGGTTAGAATAATTTAAGTGCACTAAGTTCTTAACCTTCAAGGATCAATACTGAGTCCTTTTTTTTTTCTAGTAGTACTGTAAAATCCAATCTAAGAAAAAACAGCAAAAAACAAACCCTGCCCCCCAACCCTCGAAACAAAGTAAATAAAGATTGCATGTGAACAGGGGATTGGTTCTGAACTATATTTCTGGAGTTTCAAATTATATTGTCAAAAGGATGTCTGTTTTGGCTGTTCATGAGAATAACCATCGCAGGAAGATTTTCTTTACAAAAATATAAAGACCAGTGAGCTGATACTCATTCTTGCAAAATGGATGTAGTTCTCTTTCTGCATCTAATTTCTTTATTAAAATCCCAGAAGGGATTTGGCCTTTTCAGCAATGATTTTTGGAATGGATTGGGGCTGCTAGATATGATACATCCCAGTGGGTGATGTACGGACCACTTTTCCATATTTCACCCTGCTGCAATTATAATTTTGCACTAGTTTCTTGAGTGTCCAATATAATATCAAGCATATATATGCAGTCTTTAAATCTTGCACTGCATTTGTATTAAAGAAGGCACTGATTAACCTATTTTCTTTTCAGAATATTAATAAATTACCTCAATGAAATCTGTAGATATATATTCAGGCATCCATCTTTGTTTTGGGAAAAACTAATGCCTTCAAATGTGGCTTACAAAATTCTAGAATAACTACACAAAAAAAATCCAGTAGAAGATCCCAGGTGTTTTTATACCTACCAGTCATGTAAGGTAAATGCATCTTAAAACACAAATTTAAATACCATCATCTTTTTGCCAGGACTTCAGGTTAGTATTTCCTGTAATTTTCCTAGTGATATCACAGCCACTTAAACCAGCATTTAAAATCTTAATTTTGCAGAATATATGAGATCGTCAATTGAATATGGGTAATGTAGGACCCAGAGGTCAACAGTTATCAAGTTAGTGCAGCAGAAGCTGTTCTATAAAATTTAAATTTTTATTCAACCTCTAACTCTACATGCTGTCTTCAACAATAATTTTCAACCTGAAACTCCACAGCACACCCACAGACTCCAAGTATCACGCTCATCTTTTAGACTTACTAAAGGCAAAGTTACCTCATGGAAGATATTACTGGCCACAACTGCATCAGCTGTGTTGTGTCTGGGAGTAACGTCAATGACAGAACGCAGTGCTTGCAGGAGGTACTCACAGCTGCCTCTGGAGGGAAGACACTGCCGAGCAGCATGATGCTCCCAGTTTCCAAGACAAATAACAGGAGATGGAAAGTCTTTATATGTTACATTTTTACTAGTAATTAAACACTTCTGTGCACTGAAGTTCATTTTTATCTACTGTTGAATAGTTAGCATAGTCCTAGGCCCAATTCTGTCTTAGGCCTAGTAGCATTCTCCATCTAATTCCCAGACATGATTTGAAAGTTAATCCAAGTTGGGAACCTTTCTCACTATGTATTTTCCATGTGGCCAACGTTTCTGCAGCCTAATATGAAAACAGACACTGTGCCAGCTGTCCTCAGCGCCAGTGTCACTGGTGTTTTGCTGATGCATAAATGTCTAGCATATTTACTCCAGCTCATGTGGGCCCTTGTTCAGTTGGTTTCATGTCTGGCACCGCTAGGAAGCACATGATCAACCGAATCTACCTATGAAAATTCCAAGTATTGCCAGAAGTGTGCAAGAACAGAAGTCTGGCTGGCTTGCTGTTTTGTTTCAGGCAGGGTACCGGGTTGGGAAAGCAATAGCATGCTCTACAATAATTTGATTCAGAATCAGAGAATGGTTGAGGTTGGAAGGGAATTCTGGAGGCCATTTAGTCCAACACCTGCTCAGGCAGGACTCTCAGAGCAGGCGTTCTCAGCAGATGGTCACTTTTCCCAGTTTTCTGATCAGTTACAGGTATATTCAGAAGCACTGCTCCTTCCCCACATCTTTGTGATAGCTGACGATTTATGCCCTTTGTTTCCTGTATAATGACTGATTGAGCCCCAAGAACAATCTTTGTCTGCTCTGCGTTTTATGGAGAAATTTTCTTGAAAAACCAAGTTTACTCTCAGAATCATCTTGTCACACATATTCTAGCTAAAGCTGACAGATTTATCTGGTATATCCTCCTGCAACAAAAGAAACTAGTATGATTAGATTTAGCTATTTTCTTGTAGTCTTATTCCATGCATTTTCCGCCAGTTCAACAGTGAGAAAAATGATGAATTTATATTCAGAAATTCCACCTTGACCTATGAATGGACTTTGTGAGGACCAAAAAATAGAAGAGATAGAACAGAGTTAATGTATCTAGTCATATCATCTGCAGATGACACTGTTCTCATCTGCCATCAGCCAGCTGAAACCAATAGGGACTAGGCACCAGAAGTAAGATTCTCAGTTGCTCCTCAGTGCATACACAGCCATTACCTCCATGTTTCAGCCACAAAAACACCCCAAACCTGTTCTAGCTAAGCATGTTCAAGCCTGCCACAGACTTTTCTATAGCTAACTGACAGCATATAAGGGTGAAGGTTCATAAAACTGTAGCCTGCTGTTCTGCAGGAGCATGGCAGGAGCCAAAGCAGAGATCCATGCTAATGTAATTTGTCCTCCCATAGCTTTCAAGATAAGAAGAGAAATGTGGTATTGATTTGCCTAGTAAAAAGGACACCTTCAAACACGCGGAATCCATCTCTGCTTGTCACTCAGTGCTGCTCTGCCTTTTGGACAAGGCTGCTTGTATGTGTGAAGTTATTAAGCAAAAACATTGCCAAGCCTGATGATTAGGGCCAGCTTCAGAAAGGCAGGTATTACACCAATTCAAAGAGCACCCAAAAGACTAAATGGCACTTAGCAGTAATCTGCAAATCAGGCTGCAGGAATATATACAGATACCTCAGTCTGGAGATGTATTTCTACTCCTGGACATAAATCCCATGAGATGCTTTAATTAATAATTAATACAAGTTGCTTCTAATTCATATTTTTTTTAATCTGACAAAGCTAAGGAACAATATGCTTGTGAGATTATGCAACAGAGAAAAGCTTACAGAATAAAAAGCTTAAGAAACTCATCCACAGCTAATCACATGGGAAAAGAGTAGTCATCGGCTCTTGCTTTATAAATATCTAAGTTTTCAGGTGTAACTAGTAAATAATTAAGTCTGATAAATGTCAGATGATTAATAGTTCCTCCCAGGGTCTGAGAAGATCCAGTAATTAAGAACTGAGCAGTGTGGAATGGATATTTGTCCTTGGTTGATACTGAGTGGGATGAGATCTGAAATTGCATCTGGGTCTAAGGCTAAATTAGATTGTGTGTATGGCAAAGTGACTTTGTGTTCTAGTCATCATTCCTTCCTCTTCTTCCTGCCTGTTTCCATCAAGCCATTTAATAAAGAGCTGTAAAGAAGCAGTGTCTCTCCGTGGACTTATCAGGAAGCTTATGCATCAAATAATGCAAATGCTAAGCAAGGAGGCAGCGTTGACTGAACAGCCACAGTAAGCACTGTAGGGAAAAACCTGCAGGTAAGGAGAAGCAAGTGCTACACTAGTATGGGAAGACAGAAACAAATGAGAGTATCCTGGCACTGGTCATGTGAATGAATTGCAGTAACTGTATTGTGGTTTTATGTTTTTTGTTATCCACATATCACATGTATTCCACATCATCACATCATATAGTGCACAGGGTGTCTCAGAAGATATGTATACAGCTCCCAAAAAAATTTGTTGTTCCATTTCCGTTTTCTGGTTGGTGGGAAAGATAAAACAGACTGGATGTCATGAGACGATCTCTTTTTGCTCCCTGGCGAATAAGAGTAAGAACCTCAGTTTTTAGAAACTCTCTCTCATTTGTTTGATTTATAAGCTTCAATCCCAATTAACTTGTATTTCTGCTATTATAACAAGTAAATGAATTTTCCTCCTCAGATCATTGCCACTGTTTTTTTTGTTTGTTTGTTTTGTTTTTGTTTTTTTTTAATTTCCCTCTCTATTCCCTTTCCCCCCAACCTGTTTGGGCTGATGGGCCTGTGGGCCTTCTGTCCCCATCAGATAGATCTAGAGATAACCATGACAAACTAAAATGAGATGTAGTCAGTGATAAGGTAAAGGGCAAACTTGTTATTAATGCTAATCCCCTAGATTATAAGAAACACTGTCAACCATCTCAGATTTTTTTTTCTTCATGAGAAAATGTGGGTATCCCTGATGGTTAATGAGAAATGGGTTTTTTATTCTGGGGAAGGCTAGTCTGTATGTTAACCCTAACCACTTGCTAATGAGCACTTGCTAGGGCTGGGCAGGAGGAACCTTACTGTTCTGCTATGATGGTTACTATATTCTGTGTGGATAAGGTAACGACATGGGCAGAACACTTGTGAGTGTTGTTTGGTTTGGTACCATCTGTCATTTTTTTCAGGAAAACAGAATGTGATAAGCATGCCCAATGTGAGAGATATCAAACATGATCTGAAGTGGAAATTAGTAATTTTTTTTTCTCTGTGCTTGGCATCGCAGCTTAGGCTGGATGCTTTATTCTGGTATCTGGGTTCAAGGAGTGGATACACTGAAAGAGCGTCAGAGAAAATTACTGAGGTATGGGAAGTGTGAAAGTATTCTGATAAATGTTTTAAATTTCTGTCAAAATAGCAGTGCTCTCAGTGCCTCAACTGCCCAGCAGGTTTGCTTCTCTCCTGGCAGGCTCCTAGGAGTACAGCCTCAGGGCCAATCCTTCTTCTGCTGAGCTCCATAGCAGTAGAATCTCACTGCAGCTCTTTCAATAACAGAGAGGACTTCCCTGATATTTTTTTTCAACTGAACATAGTATTTATAAGAGGCTTAAGAGGGGACTTCTTCAGATATCCCTCATTTTCCTTTGTCTCTTGCAGCTATCCTCTCTTGACCATGCAAAGCAAGTGGTTTTGGCACTTGCTTTAAATGATTCTTCAGTTAGAAAAGTAGTGGTACCAATAATTAATTACAGATTATAGTCATTGTAACTACTGTGAAAAAAGATATTTTAATCTTTTTCTTTGTAAAATATATTTTCTAGGATAGTTAACAACAGTGGTGCTTGTAGAGACTTTGCTTCCTGTGAATCTTTCTTAAGACTTCCTAGAGAAAAGGTGAATATTTCAGGAAAACATTTTGGAACTGCTCAAAGCAGACACTGATTAATTAGGGGGATGCCGAATGAAGGAAGATCCATATATGCATGTGTTTAGTTAAAACATCACCTGCATACATGTCATGTCTCAGATGCAGTATTATGTGGGAACTCTGATTACCACTGTTGAATGACTGTTCTGTAATGAGACACCAAAGCATATGGCAGAAAACAGGGCTAATATTTTCTTTGTCCCTTGTTTTCCTTTTCCTGGATCCAGCAGCCTTCTCCGGCCTACCCACAAAACCAGCTTTGTACATGGAGACACAGCAGTCCAATTGTTTGCCTTAGTAATTCCTGCATGGAGTAAAAAAAAAAAAAAAAAAAAAAAAAAGGATTTGAGGGTTAAGGAAGACATTATGCTACTGTGTATCAAATGAATGAATATATGCACTCAGTATAACTGTATTCAGGTTTGATAGAGAACAGGTGTGATGGTAACTGGTAGCTTACATACCTTTGCAGAAAAATTTGGAGTATTAAATAAGTACTAAGTATGTGAATTTTAATAAGTACTAAGTAATAAGTACTAAGTATGTGAATTTTTATAATGGAGTTGTATTTTTGAAGCTAAGTTTCTTGATCTCCATTTCCTTATGGAGAAGTCAAACCATTCTTAAAATCTGTGCGTTACCGGATCACACAACTTGCTTAGAGAGTGCTACCTGCGTCCAAGAGAGTTTGAAATTCTCTCTTTACTGGTGGCTTTTTTTCCAAATATGCACTGCAATTTACAGAGCAATACTGTTTTAAGGAATTTCATGATACGGAAGGGAGAAGACAATGGAAAGATTGGCTCCCAAGTTATGGGAGAGTCTGATCTCAGTTACCTGAAACCAAACACAACAGGACTGCAGCAGGAAAAGGGAGGGAGTGTTCATTTCTTCCCTGGAATGGAATGATGCCTCAGACTAACATTTGGCCAAGAAGCTTTATTATTGTTGGTGTGATTTCAGAGTTATAAGGAAAAGGCTCTAAGTGCTGATGGGGAGGACTTGCACTCTTGCTTCATGGTGCTTAGAATTTAAAAATAATCCCTTGAAAAAAGCACAATTGGAATCACAGTTGAAAGTGTTGATTTTTCTCCCTGCAAATTCTACAGAGAACCTTCATAAAAGGGGGAAAATCATCTGTGTGGCCTTGAAACCTTATATAATGTTTCTGTGTTGGGACAATAAAAAATATCCTAACTGTTATTTTGTCTGAGCTCAAGTCTTGAAGGGGACATTGGGCTGAGTAGGAAAAAAGTTCTACGGTTACAGCTTTTATAATTCTGAGAGCTTTCTCCCAAATACCTCCTACTTTCAAGCTCTGTCTCCAAACACTCAAACTGTGGAAGTGATAACCTGCAGACTTGGCAGTGTACATGACATTTTACTAAGGGAGCTTACACAAATATTATCTCAAGTGAAATGAGGGTTTAATTCTATTATCTGTGGCTTTTCTTTCCCTGGGGTCAAAAGTACAGAAAGTGGTCATGTTGTCTTTATAGCCCAAGAAACAAAAGACCTGTTTTTAAACCAAATAATTAGTCATCCAGAACTAATGTCCCACAGCACTAACCACTGAGGGGGCTTTAGAGTGATCTGAACCATTTTGCAGTTCTCCAGGGGCATCACTTCAGAAGTGCTGGAAGAATGCATTGCAGGGAAGTCTCTTGAGGTGGGTGACACTATAGTTAAGGAAACAGAGAACGGAGACCCTACAGGTAATGCCAAGAAATTCTAGGATAATCTTTACCTTGAAGAGTGCTGTTCCTTGTTTTTCGCTGAGTAATTCCATTCCCTGTTGCTTTGTGTTGATGTTGTACAGGTCATAGGTGTATGGCTGTACTTGGCACACCCTCAGGGTAGCTAACATCCTCCTGTGGAGAACAAAGAACAGATCTAGGGTGATGCTGATAGAGTTCCAAATGTAAATAGTGTGAGATCTAGCATCCTACAAGACATCTTAAATGTTGGAACCATGATCAGGCAGTAGCAGTTCGGAAGTAGAAACCTTCCATCCCAGCACCCTGAAATGGGATTCACATAGATGTGCTCTTGGCTTTGACTAATCACATTTAGAGATTCCTGTGCAAAACAGATAAAATCCACATTCCGTTCTCTGCTTTAAGCCTGTTATTGACTCAGACTTGAGAATTCTGCAATCTGTGAGAGACTGGAAAACACTAAAATTTTTTTAGGTGTGGAACCAAAATCTTAGTAACTCCCATGCTTGGATCCAGCCTCCTCCACTTGTGCCGAAGTTGCAGACTCCAGGCTGATCACAGTTCAGATAAAAATTGTATGAAGCGTATTGAGAGGCAGCAAAGTGCTGGAGCAACATGTTTACACTCTGGTCCAGTGCTGTCATGTGACCTCTTTGTAGGTAACGAGAGCTGAAAGAAGGAATGACAAGCTCTTTCTGGCCAGGATTTTGGCAGTGGGGCAAGTCAGACATTGTCCATGAGAACTTTTGGAAATGGCATGACCTGTGGAATTAACTGGGAAGGAAACCTGTGTCATTAACACGCATATCTATTAGCTTTGCCTTTGTTGTCAAGGGACACTGTGGAAGAGAGGTGCAAGCTTTATTTTTAAACATACTGGAAATCTTGAAAGGATCGCCTTGACTCAAGGATTTAGGGATCTAAGAACTTGCTGCAATACATGTTCCAAACCAACTTTTTAGCTACTCATTGATTGGCAAGCAGTGCCCACAACACTGATTATTAGTGCAATCCTCTGCAATGCAGATTCAATACTTACATTATACAAGAGCCATCAGCTGTCCATCTTCCCAGAGTACATGCTGTAATCTGCCAGAGCTGCTGCAGCACCACAGTAGTTCTCTTTGCTACTGTCCTTTGCTGACATTGATAGTTTAACCTCTAAGTTACTATTTGTCTACTGTGTTTGGGGTTTTCTTTTAGTCCATTCCAGTCACTGCCTTGCCTGTATTCATCTGCATGAATGACTGCATATGATTGGCCAAAAAGTTCTACAACTACTTTACATGCCACAGGGACTGAGACCAACTCAGCTCTTATAATTTGTCGAGTTAAAAACTGCAGATCTCTTTCAGGATTTTAGATCCTTTCTACTTTCTGAGGACATCTCAGATTTTTTGTTCAGGCTATTTTTCCCCAGCACTGCATCAGGAGCTCTGAATTAATGCAAAAATATTTGTTTTAATGAAGAAGAGACTGAAAAATGTGCTTCATTTACAGAATGTGCTAGAGTAACAGAATATGATGATATCATTATGATATTAACAAGTGAAGTAGTCCTTCATCTTACAAAATACTATACAGACATTGTTTGTTCAGATGGTACACTGTCCTTTTGGTCTAAATCTATTACTCAAATTTTCCACATAACAACTTCCCAAAGATGCCTTTGAAAATTTCTAAAGACAACATGTGCTTAATACTTTAATATTAGTGGGTTTGATTCAATACAGATTGTTCAGAAGCACCAAGTGTCTGTGGATGTATCTTGGGTTGTATCTAAATCTGTACTTCCGTGCATATTTGTGTGTCTGAAAGCAATCCCAAGCCACATAGTCTGTGAAACAGCACAGCGAGCTTAGTAGAAATATGAACCATGTGAACTGTTATGACAGTAAACCACAGATCATCCTTTTTTCTGTTTTGATAGCCCTCGATCCTTCAAGGACGTGGAAGTATTTTTTGGTCCAACAACTGAAAACAAGGCCACTTTCGATTCTGGAAAGAAAAGCACTCAGCTTAAATCCATTCCTCCATACTTTTGTTTTCAGACACTATCTGTCAGTCTAGCTTTTGAAATTAACACAAATACCCATGAGAAATACAATCCCGCTCAAGGCTGTGAATCAAATACATTGCAGCCAATAAATACTTGCCCTTTGACTTCCAAATGATGTTTAATCTCTGAAGCAGGTACATAACCTTGGATAATCTGCTCATCAGTTTTTTTAGGCTAAAGAAGTGGATGTACTACTTTCCTCTAGATTCCATTGTTCTGTAGTAGCAATAGGAACACAATATCATCAGTACAAAAAATAACAGAGAACTGTCTGCTAAACACCCATTTCAAAATTAATTTGAAAATTTTAAAGTGACACAACTTACATCTGTTCCCTTTGCAGGTTTCCAGCTGAAATATTGCTCGGAAGAGAGAGGATGGAATGTCACTACAAATCCTGGTCTATAATCGGGGCTCTTTTTTCTCCCTCACTTGAGTAATTTAGTTACTAAGAAATTAAGTTTATTTTAACATACAGTTTGCCTAAAATCCTCTTTGCTTTATTTTCTTTCTTAAGATAGATAAGTGCAGAGGCTGAGGGCATTGGGTTGCATATCCAAGTATAATATGAAGTACCCTAATCAAACTTACTGATAGGATGATCCATGTTAGTAACTGACATTTCAAACTTTCAAGACATTTCAAAACTTTCTCTGCTATCTGCAGTTTCCTGCAGAAAGAAAAAGCCAAGGGTTCCAATTCACCATTAGGTGGTGCCCCTGTCTTTCATTTCAAAAATAAAAAATAATTACAAAAACTACAATAGAATCTATTATCCTTATCTTCATTTTGCATGCCTGCTGAGCATAAAGCTGTGGTATTTGAGTGGAATGAGGGAACCAAACAACTGTCATTTCCTTTTTAGGAAGTGAGATCCCATCATGTGCAGACTTGAGGAAGCCAGCATTGCAAATTGGTGCTTTCTCCACTTAGCAGTTTGTTGGAGACAATTACCTGTGGGAATGGGCAGAGTCTGTGTCCCTTGAACCTTCTTGGTCAGCAGGTCCAGGGGCTTATTGCACTGGCTTTGTGGAGGGAACTGGGCAGGGAGAGGGAGCACCTAGTCTTTGTGCGACTGCTCAGAGCACTGCTGTAGGTGGTATGAGTTCTGGTAGTCTGAGGATCAAAAAGATCAGATGAGTGTGGCTTGTGTCCAGTCACTGCAGCAGAACACTGAGATACAGTGCTCAGTTAAGTCATACTGGAAATGAATCCTTTCAGTCCTCTCAAGCTCCGGTAAAGCTGATGTTTGCAAATATCTGTGAGGGCAAGATGGAAGATTCAGCCTCTCCGAGATGTCATTACTTTTACGATTGGACCTGACCCTGACCTGCAGATTAACTTCTGGGCCTGACCACAGACCTGCCTCACCATCTCAGACTTATCTGATGATCTGGACTCTCAGCTGACAATGGCTGCCATGTCTGTCCTGTCCTGCTGCCTTGCCTCGTGTGAGTCCTGATGGATCCCTGGCCGACTGGGACTCTTAGTGCCAGCTGTGTCATCATGCTCAGTTCTATCACTGGGGGAGCAGCTGGCCTTTGCCTCCATTCACACTTGCCACTTTTCCAATCCACGTTGTGTCGTCTCCAAAATATGCTTACTTTGTACTCCACTGCTGATATTCTCTCTAGCTCCTAAGTCTGCAAGATTGTTTCTAAACAAGCTCCTCTTCACTTCTAGAAACTAAATTTGATGTTTTGAGGTGACACTTTCTCCCTTTATTTGGGAGATTCTTGGTGATCCTAATGCAGCTTTTTCCCTCAGGAAGGTTGCTATGCCTATGCGATGGTGAGCGGCTGACTGTGCGTCAGTAGCCCGCTAAGATTGCTTCTTTGTTCCTTGACTATTGTGGAAACAATCCTAAGAAATGTGGTTTGCATCTGCTTCCTTTCTTGCATGTTGTATTTGGAGATGAACTTTTAGGCTGTGTCAAACATCCAAAAAAAAAAAAAAAAAAGAACAAAAGCTCTAGTCATTGGTGTAGGATTTACTTTTTTGAACTTTTTCCAAAATTGCTAGCTGTGTGTTACTTCATCTGCAGGTGAACAAGAACATTCTCTGAGGCAACAGCATGCTCTGAAGACAGAAGAAGTTGCGTTGTTACTGCACGTCCTTACCAGGAGGATGTGAATCCACCCTGGGGCTGAGTGAGCCGAGGAAGGTCCTGGGACAGGAGAAACTCTGTGAATTTAACATCAGTGTGACTCTCAGCATTTCAGCTTCAGATCTAACTGCAGCCAGAGTAGAGTTCCTTGCTGTGGACAGGGAAAAATACAACTCAAGAGGTATTTTCCTTATTTGGAATAAATGGGTGTGCAGGGGATGTCTGAAAGGAAAACAAGAAACTTTTTGATACACATAGTACAATTAACATCAGGATGGCACTCCTTTCAAGTTCATTGTTTTATTTTGTTAAGCCTAATTGCCATGCAAGGCAGATTCTGAATTTTGTAAGCAAAAGTTGCTCTTACCTTCTGTGAAGATGGCATTTATTTCTCCCATTCGTAATTTTATTTTTAACCTTTCTTCCTCATTAATATTTCTTTGGTGTGTGTGAAAAACTGAACATGTACAGATTGCCTTTCCATCCTTATTTCATCTTGCACTGTAGGCATATTTAAACAGACACTAATCTGCACTATATCAGCTGTTGTGACTAGGACAAAGAGAGGCTTGCAAAGGAGAATGCTGGTGACACCTCTCCTACCTTACAGCCTGCAGATAATTTTGAGAGTATACATGTTAGTTAAGCTCTGAGTATCTCACCTAGACTTGGCATCTAGACTTTTGCATGGAGCACTGCTTCAGTATTTGGTTATTAAAATCTAACCTATGACTGTCATACCAAGTGCATGTACTGGTACATAGAATCTGCTGGAAGCACCCATAAATCAGCCTTGCCTAGCCTCAAAGCTTTCAGCTTTTCACAATTCAAGGGGTTAGTACAAGCTGCAGAGGCTCTGACTTGTGAACTACCATGTCTTGGTGGCTTGGAGGTGCAGGAATTGAGAAGAGTTTCTGTCATTGGTGTCCCTGGGGCCTCAGGGCCCCAGGAAAGATGGCCTGCCTACATCCACTGTGTACTCAGGAGTTTTGGTGCTGGTGGGCAGTAACACCATGCCATGAGATATGTAAAAAGTGACAGAATAGGAACAAATCCACCTCTTGTGGAATTTTTAAACATTCGGACAATATATTGAAATGTAAAATGCATTCAAATTAGAAACTAGGTGTGACAGTGTTAGTGGCTTACCACAGCTGGAATTCACTTCTGAGCAAGGGAACCCAGCAAAAATTTGCTCTAATTTAGATCAGATGGCATGCCAGAACACGTGTGCTAAATTGGGAAGGTTTTTTGCTGGTGTGGTAAGGGGTAGTGTACACCACAATAGCAGCACAGATTGACAATTACCAGCCCACTCACTTCAGTGAGACGAATTGAATAGGCAGGTCATCCCAGTAAATGAGAGACTGATCTCAGCAAGTTAGCCTAGTCCCATAATTGTATATAAATAGAGGAAGTATAATACCTTCTCATTTTACTGAAAAAAAATTAACCTCTCCAGTAGCAGAGTTGGAGAGGGCTGGTGGGGCAGTGCAGGAGTTGCACACTTCAGTAGCTCTTGGCTGGACTGTAGCAGATGGTCCTGAATTTGCTGCCTTCCAGCAAAAAGAAGAGAATGGGAGAGATCAGTGGTGGTTACTCTTCACCATCAGTAATTGTTTCAGGGAGGTACCTTCAAACAGATAATTCCAGGTAAGGTCAGGGCAGCCACTTCTGCACCTGTTTTTCACTGTCATGGTCCTCTGAGTGTTTTCCAAGGCATGTCGCCAAAACCCTTTCCTTCATTGGCCACGGTAGCTCAGGTCTTGAGTTCTTTTCTCCTCACCACTTGTGTTGACTGCAGTCTGGCAGGAAGGCTGAGGGAGTCTGACTGAATTTTCATGATGCTCTCCAGCGACCAAGGCCGCTTGGCCCTCTGGACTTGTGCCCAGACTTGATCACAGTTGCCAAAAGTGTGCATACACATAATCTGTGTCTATGCAGAGGAGCCTCTGCCTGCCCTGCCAGGGCTGCATCTCACGGTGCTTCTGAGCTCTCACAAATATTTTCCCCAATTCTGAAACTTGCCGAACATCCAGAATTTACATTCTTATATGATCTCCGTATAAGAATGTAAAATCCTACTTTGAATGGGGCAGCCTGGTCTAGCGGTTGGCAGACCTGCACATAGCAGGGGGGTCAAAACTAGATGATCATTATGGTCCTTTTCAACCCAGGCCATTCGATGATTCTATGATTCTATTAATTACCTTAAGGCAGAGGGAAAGCTCTTCAGCGTTACTCGCAGAGTTTTGTAACTGGTATGACATGTATGCGTTCACACCAGTTTCTGTTTTGCCAGTTTCTATGTAAAAATATTACAGTTGGACAGTGCTAGGCTTGGCATGGCCTGGGTCTGGGAGTTTTCAGCAAGGCAAAACATCCTGGGACTTTTTGTTTCATTGCAGAAATATAAAGTCACTCTCAACAGTCTTTCACTCTGTGTGGCTCAGAGATTTTTTGTTGTTGTTTCTGTTCTTTCTTTTTGATTTTCATTTCTGTGCATGTTTTCCACAAAGGAACCTTCTGTATCATGTGTTGCCTGGAATCAAAGTTGTTTTCAAAGCACTCCCTACACAGCTACTGAACACAAACTGTGAGGCAACACAGCGGGGGCTGTGCAGTGACCTGGAATCAAAGGGAGAAGTTCCTCTGCTGGCCCAAGTGCCAAACGATCTTGTTTTAACTTAAGAATGTCAAAATAACATGGAATAAAATATGCGAGGAATGATCTCCCATTGCTGATGGAGTGGGGGAGGGATTCCTTCGTGCCTTCCTGCAGAGACCTGTCAGGGCTGACTCCTGCTATAGGAAGCCTAGAAAGAAAAAGGAAGGAGAGAAGAGAAAGGGAGGGGAGGAATCAGATGGAGGGGTAGTAATCTACAAAGAGAAATGTTGGTGCTGATGGAGTGCAACTGCAGAGAACTATTTCTGAAGGGAGTGGCCCACCCCCACATCATGGAACCTGGTGTTTCAGCAGTTAGAAGCACAATGCTTTAGTGGCTACTGGCAATTTTCTGCCCTGCTAAAGTGGGTAAGGATGGACTTTCTGACTGCAGTCTGAATGCTTGAAACCGCAGCTTCTTGCCTATTCGCAGACACTGGCAGGTGAAGCAGGCAGAAGATTTAAGCCAGCTGGCTCTGTGCCTCTGTGTCTGTACCATACTAATGGCAGACGATCCACGGCTACTGTGGGTGCAGTCAGGTGTCATCTGAGCAGCTTGTCCCTGTTGCTATCTCCTACAAGTGTTTAGTGCAGCAAACAGGAGGAGATTGGCCGACAGTTCTCATGGCATCTAAAAAGAGATGAAATTCAACCTGAGTTTCCTAGGAAAGACCACTAGACCACTAGAAACATGTGTCACCAGCTCAGACTGGGGATGCCCATGCCTCCCTTGTGTGCCACCAAGCAAGATGGCCCAGCAGCTATGCAAAGCACAAACACAGTGCACTGCCAGGAAGGTCTGCTTATGTGCATGGCATCTGGCTGGTTGACAAAGTACTGCTGGGCAGTGGCAAGGATGCTTTTACTTGCTTCTCATGGATTTTGGAATGTTTGCAATGATTACAGTGACAAAAAAACATAGCACAGAACAACCAGGACTGTGAAGTTTCATATTGAATGTCACCTCAAAAATGCATTTCAAAATGAAAAGATTTTGCATTCACAGGTGTCTATCTTCTGAAGCACAATCTCTGAATTTCAGATACCACAGAGTAAACTCAAAAAATCTCTTCTGTATCTGTCCGCTTGATAGATGAGGCTGAGGTACTGCTAAAGCAGGTGAAGGCGCAGTACAGAGGAGCAGCTACAGTTCGTGTTTGCAAATACGTGAAGGCTGCCATTCTGCTAAGACTTTAATATGGAAGTCACTGTTAACAGAGATATTTCAGTAAGGAGAAAAGTCAGACTTGCGGCAAACTGCATAGATTTGGAGATTCCTTCAGACCTATCTATCCCTAGACTGCCCTGTTTGGCTTGGATTTTGCTTCAATTACAGATAAAAAGTTTAGGGCCAAGAATTTTAAAGAAACCAGCAGTGTTAGCTATAAGTATTATGACTTAAGTGGGTGGAATGTGAACCCTTCAGGTTGTTAGTACAAATTTATTCCTTTGTGGATTACTGTAAGAAGCTGTTGTGTGACAGACCTGTTTATAGAGCAATGCTGCCACAGCAGACAGCTTGCTATTTGATTCTGACACCTCTACAATTCAATCTTTAGCTCCCTCTATGCATTTTTTTTTAAATGCTCTCTCATGCAGATGAAAAAGGATGCAATATTAAGACTTTTTAATGGCTTCCTTGTTGGGTAAGTTAGGCAGAGAATGAAGTAATTTGTAATGGGATCGCATTACCTGCTATTGCTGAGAGGTGTTGTGGGACAGATACTTACTTCTGACAGGTTGCTAATTCTTGCTAATTGTTTGTAGCTCATGCCCCAGCTGAAGTAAGCAATGGAATAATCATTGAGGTGTTTTTTGTCTTCTCAGGATTCTTGAGCAGTTCTAGAAATAGAATGATGCACTTTTGCAGTAAAAGGGAAGAACTTTAAAGTAGAGAGTAGCAACTTAAGAGAAACACTGAGTGAGAAATTATTTTGAACCCCCTGATAGTGCTTTGACACAATTGCTGAGCTTGGTTGGACAATTGGGCTTTACTGCTCTCTGCAGATTTTTCTAAAGATGCTGAGAACTGCCCTGACATGGGTGCAGTAAAAGAGACTCAGCTGACTAGATTTCATGTAGAGCTCCACAAAATGGCCACGTGTAGTTGAGAGCTACAAATGTATGTGTGAAATGGGAAAAATTTGACCACTGTCTCTACCCACAATGCAATAAACCTCTCCCACTAGCAAAGCACAAGACTTTCATGCTTTAATAGCTAATGACTGACAGGAGATTCATTCAACACTATTGATAACATATTGCTACCTTCACTTGATACTTGTCATGAAAATATCACACCTGACTTGGAAAGGAATTTCACCACATCCACTGAAACGAGAGAGTTGTGAAGTATCCCCATGATAAAGAGGCTTTGATATCAGAACCTAAACTAAACATTTTCATTTTGTGTCTGGTTTCTTTAGCTAATATGATGACTCTAGAGGGTAATTTGCAGCAAACAGTTATTTGACAAATTTATTCTCGTTTTCTGTCTGTGAAATACCATGAATATATCATGTTTTTTTAAAGAATAACTGTAATGCTGTTCCATTTTTGCACTAATGGTTGCTAGTACTCAGAATTCAAGCTATTCTACTTACCATAGAGTGGTCAGACAGCTTCTGTGGTGTTTTATTTTTTATTTTTTTTTCCTCACATAGAGCAAGTTAAGAAATCTGGTGCGAAGGCTTATAGCATATGAGCATGGAAGTTCGCTTGTGTGTAGTTTGGAGTTCCTTTATCAGAAATATTTTTGCTTGTTTAACTGTTCATTGAACGTGAACACATGCTTATGGCACATAGACTTAGAAGATGGAAGAGTGGCTTTGGAATGGGTTCCCCGCCTTCCTCAGCACAAGAAGCGTCAGCAGCCCTGCAGTTCTGCACTGCATGATGGACCGCGTCAGGCTTGTGAGAGTGGTGGTGCTTGCAGTGCTCCTCCTGATAAAACCTGGTTCGGTGCTGTCTGACCTTGGAGTGCTCAGATCTTGTTAGCTGCCAACCAACCCCAGATGCTAGTGCAGCATGATGGGCCTGCCACACTCTTGTTGTGGTGACACTCACACCCTCTGCTCCTTTACACTGTCATACTTTGTGCACCACCAGGTAACATCCTTCACATCCCTAACTGAGGATAATACTTGCGTGTGATTTAATCACCATGAGGTTAAAGCATGATCTGGACAAGATGTCACCAGAAGCTGTTCTGTGTCTAGGTATTTCTGACGACTAGGCATTTCTCACCTACCTCTTTGTTATGGTGGGAAGGTCTCTGCTCACACTGCGGTCCCAGACAAACTCTTATTTTGTGTGAAGGAAGTGTCTTGACCACAGAGATGAAAATGCAGTCTAAAATATTCTTTTTTTGTGTGTGTGTCTGCATTTTGGAAATGTAGTGTTGAGGTTCCAAAGCTTGTCCAAACAATTTTATCATGAAGTCTGTGCCCCCAGTGAACTGGCCCTATATGTTAAAACATTTTTTGGGCAGATATATATTTAAACCGTATCTAACTTGTTGTTTACACTGAAAATGGAACCAAGAACTATGTGGTGTAGCTCCTACATCTACTTCGACAAATACAGTCCATATGACAAGATAATTCCTACAGCAGCACTTCTTACAATAGTCAGGTTATTCCTATTCTGGTTAACATATCTTTCTTCTAAATAATTGGGTACCCTGAAACTCTTCCCCCCATGCTTTTCCCCTCCTTAAGCAACAACCTGAAGGATATGTAAGATAAATCCCTTTATTCACTTCTGACACCAATTCTTGACAGAGTTGTTCTTTTCAATGCTTCACACAGTGAATATAAGAATGAAAAAAGCTGTAGACCACTTCTGAGCCACAAAGACTGGGGAAAGTTATTCAGGTTTGGAATGGAGGAGATTCTCTTCAAAGGAAACTTCTTCATGCAAAAGGAAAGTATTGATGGAAAAGAACAGTATGGAAAGAGTATGTCTGATGGTCCAATGTGAGGATCCAAACTGGGAGAAGAATAGGAATCGCTGAAGTTCCAGCAAATCAGTTTACTTGACTTTTGTGTGCAGCTCCTCCTTTCCTCGGTCTGGGATCCCTGCTAGCTGCTGATATAACCACAGCCAATGCTTATGGCAGACTCACTGACTCTGCCTTTCTTAGTCTCAAGTATCCTCTGTAACTTCACCTTTATTCTGCTTAATAATGCAGCCCATTGTCTGCAGTTCCCCTAAAGACATTTCAAGCAGTTCTTAGTGTCAGCTGTAATTCTGTCAGTAACTCAATCCAGGATGGGCTGTCACTGTTTAGCAATGCTCTTGAACTCTGTAGCTCCTTGGAAGCAGTTGCTAAATTAATGTAAACAATGCCCTTGGGATAATAGATGATACTACTTTTGTATTTTTTTATCTGTAAATAAAATA
Organism: Pavo muticus; assembly: GCA_016647715.1. Lineage (NCBI taxonomy): Eukaryota > Metazoa > Chordata > Aves > Galliformes > Phasianidae > Pavo > Pavo muticus. The sequence goes on from JACDJE010000064.1 coordinate 265,516, forward strand.
AGACTTGTTTCCACTGGGAATGCAACTGGCCTGGTAACGAGATCCCATCCTGGGCTGGCTTCAAAGTTCACATTTGTTTATCAGAAGAGAGTCAGTCCTGAATATAAACCTGATTAGAGTCCCTCACTTGGAAAGAGCAGCCCATGGGATAAAACACTGGAATAAAAATATGGGATGAAGTGTAATATTTTCTTTTCTTGAGGGGCCAAGTGAGATCAATAGGTGGTTTCAAGAAAAACAAAGTGTTTGCAGAGATGCCAGCAGTTCTGTGTCAGAGGACGAGCATTATTCCTGGACCATCATTCCAAGTCGGAACTGTCAATGGATTTAATAGCTTGGATCATCAGCTACAGGAGAACTATCCTCCTGGCAGCTTTCTGTGCAGAGGAGTGGCCTCTTCCTTGCTAGCCCCACTAGGAAGGAATGAGTTGTATCCAGGCAGCATAACTGAGATTGATGAGGTTCAGACCAATGTAAGCTGGAGTGAGTCTTGCACTGCTCTAGCATGCCACTGAGCTCTCGCATTCATGGAGATGAGGGAGAAGCATATGAGCATGAGAAGCAGACATCGTCTTCCTCCTATCTCACGTTGCCAATATGCAGCCTGTTCTCAAATGTTCTGTGACAGCTACCCTGCTGCTGTAGATCTGTAGCTGCAGATACTGTAAATGTGGGTATCTGGGTAACCATGTAGCACGATAATAACTTGATACCAAGATAAAGGTAGCACTCATTTAGGATATGTATGTGCCAATGATGAAATCATGCTTATCATTATAGCTGTGTATTAAGACAGTAAGTAATTCCTTTGGAGGAAACATATCTTCCCTTAACCTGAGCCAGTGTACACTAGTCCCATAGGCTTTAGTGAATTTCTCTGTAGCAGCATAGTTTTATCTAAGAGCAGAATTTATCCTGCTATCTCTGCCTGCTTGCTTACACGTGCTTAGTGGAGGCCATGACCCCAAGGTTTTCTTTCCAGCCCCCTCTTTGTGTAAGATGATCCTGAAAATTAAAGATTCAAACGGATACCTTGTACTTCACACTTTCTTTTAGAAATCAGTATAGTTTCTGTATTCTCTATCTGTACTACTGAGGCAGTCAAAAGCTATCTGACTTAGCCTTCATTTGCTCTAAGGAAGGACAAGCATGTGACTCACAATTTTTGAGGTAGTCTAATCCCTCTCTTCCCTTTTACTAAGAAAACAGACACGGAGTTATAACTGTGAAACAAATGCTTGTCTAAAACATCATGTTTCTCTCTGAAATTTATTCTGCAACTCCTCAGTGTGACATCTGAGAACATTCCAGGTTAAATGGACAAGAAGTAGCAAAGGTTCTTGTAGGATCTTTCAAATGTTTTTCTATTTTCAGGGTACAGAAAGCTGTTCCTGTTGGAAGAATTCTATGGAACACGGTTGACAATGTAGAAGGTGTTATCTTTGGGGAAAGCACAAGTGTTAGGGTAAATCCCTGAAATCTCTCTCATATAACCTGTTTTTCAAATGCTGGAAAAACCTGATGCTTATGCATGTGCCGTACAGCATGTTCAGACTTACAGAAAGCAGATTTGGAAGTTTTTTATAACTTCCTGAGAAAATGTTCTCCCCTTCAGTAAGCTTTTACAAGTGCCTTGGATAGAACTTTTAGGATTTTTCAAGGTTCTTGAGATTGTTAATAATACTGCACAGGGCCTTGGGGAATGAGTAAGATGATCTAACAGGTTGTTTCCATCTCTTATTTCTGTGTCTTTTTGATTTAAGGATTTTCTGCATTTATTTTTTGCTGCTTCTCTTGGCCACTTTGTACACTGTCTAGTGATTTTACCAATCATAGGTAATGGCAGAGGCTACTTGAAGCGCCATGTTGCCATAGAAACACAATAGCATCTAGTTGGGTCTAACCTCTCTCTCTCCCATTTCAGCCCCCATGGGAAGAAGAAATTCACCCCTTAAAAATTAATCAATGTGATGTAAACTTTTTCTTTTGGTTGCCTGGGTTTCCTGCTGGATATTCTCATGCTGATTTAATTATTTACACTACTAATAAAATATTAGAATTACAGCAGCTAACTCTTAGCACCAATAACCCAGTAGTTACCAGAGCCATCATTACTCCTAGTATTACCCCTATTATTATTTTTTCTTGTTTGTTCGCTTGAAAGACTAATGGTATTCTTATTTCAGCCACCTACTTATGTAGTCATGGAGGGAAACTTGCAGCATAGTATGGGAGATATGAATCCAGAGAAACCTGAGTGAGGCCTTCAGTGACAGAGAGGCTCATGAATCCTGCGCAGGAATGTGCCTCAGCCAGGGGCCCAGCTCAGTAGTGCCTACTTGACTCTATTACGCTGAATCACATTTCTTGCTTTTGCAGATGCTAGTCATAATTGCTTCCCAGCCCCCTACAACCTTGGTTTAGCACACAGTACTGTGGCCTTGTCTTTGGAGGGGCAGTTTTTCCCCTTATTACTAACAGTTTTTGGAAACTTGTTCCCTTTCTGGGCAAGTGCTCACTACGCCAAGGACTGCAGTCTGACACAGGCCTTTCACAAGCTCCTTGCCATGATTCAATGATCACTTTAGCCTGCATTATTCTGTTATTTTATTCACTTAATCCCATTTAAGTATGGCAACATCTACAGGTCATGAGAGAAGGAGAGGATCTTTATAATAAAAGTGTTGGGGAGTGCTGTTCTAATGGCACTTGTGTCAGGCAATGTGACTTTATAATTTAGTACTTAGAGAAGTGTAATTTCAGGTAATCTAATAAGCAGTTTCAAGGAATCCATGGGAACCAGAGTTTTCTGTTACATTCAGTCCTTGTGAGTGGTGATATTTGAATCTTTTTTACTCTGGCATTAAGGAGCAGGCTGGTGCTGGGGTACCTCAGAACAGGGCGGAAAAAGAACCATACAGCTATTGTTTTAAATTTCCATTACTGGTTACAAAGAAAAAACAAAGATCTCTGCTTGATGCATCATTATGATGTGAGCAGATAGATACAGGCCCATGGCAGCTTCTGTACTAACTAAGGTAGGACATAAGGGTTGCTAGCTTCCTTTGGTTGCCTTTACACTGTAAATGCTGCTGCCTGGGAAAGCTGAAGGAAAAAAAAAAAATCAGCATTTGCAATATGATATCTTCTGTCAAGAAAAGATGGTATCTCAACTCACTCAGAGATGACGTTAAACCTTCCAATCCCTCTCGTGTCCTGGTCTATGGGAATAGGAAATCTTTAGGAATTTTACCTAAGAATTGGCTTTTAAAGAACTTTCTTTAACTCCAGACCAGTAGTTCCTTGCAGTGAGAACACTGACAAACATATATCTAGTTAAATAAATTCAATTCAGGGAAGAATATCCCTCTAATAATGGTTTAGGCTGCAAAAGCATAGTCTTGCCAAGATTGGATTAGGAAATTACAGATGTGACTGTAGGGCCCCTGTCTCCTGTGCTCCTATGATAAGATCAGGGTGTAGCCTTTCAATAAAAAAAAATATGTATCTCTAAAGATATAAAGATATAAAGAATATAAACGGAATATAATCAGTTGCCTCAAAGTGTAGGAACAGCTGCCTCTGTTGGAGGAGAATCTTAAGCTATGACTTTGACATAGCAAGGACGCCTGATATATTTCCAGTAAGTGTTTAGTTGAAGGCCAATTGTTGAAGACCAACATCTCTCCAGGATGAAGTTGTGCATGTCCATTGGGAAGAGTGCTGGTGGCTTCCTCATGATCAGAAGATAGCTGATGGCGTGGTCATCATCAGAAGGCAGTTGCCTCCTTAGTGGGAGTGCTGAACCATGCTGTTGCACCTGGGAATTGCACAGAGCTGGGGGTGCTACTGTGAGATGTCAGCATTGAGCACTGCCAACAGTCTAATTTCTGTAACAGAAATTTATGTTTCTCTTCTGTAAACAGCAACAGCATTGATTTCCTTGGTCTTGTTAAATTGAGCTTAGCTCTGTAAAATTTGTATCTAGTTCTTCTGGAATTTGAAGTTCATCTGCCTGCTCTGTACCTTTATAGTTTTTTTGAGAGTTCGTGTTACTTTACTCTTCCCTTCCTTCTCCTGACTAATGTGTTTCTGATCTGTACCAGCCTATGTAAAAACTCAGAGAGGAGAAACTCTCTTCACTCTCTTTCCATAAACTGCTAAACCTTCTCCTGAGACTTCACAACCCTTCGTAAGCGCACAAAGTACATTTCATACTTTCCAGGTATAGTGCATGAAAATTCTGCTATGTAAACACTGTAAAGTAGGTTTTGAGAAAATGTTAGTCACCATTATGCAATTCCGAAACCAAAACCACAATTAAAGTACTAGTATACTTTGTTTTATTGGCTATGACTGCAAATACTTTGTACACAAAGGAAACCTTTGAAAACCAACCAGCCTTACAATTGTGTGCATTTCACTCTTACAAGGTAATTTGTCTAGTAATCTCAGTGTTAACTTTTTTTATCTGGTATTCACAGCTAACCCAATGGACAGTGTTTTTGGCACTACACCTAAAAATTCATATAAGTGGTGGTGGTGGTATTTTCCCCTTTTTTTGTTGTTTGTCTATTTTTGTTTGTTTTCTTTTGACTGAGGTCAATCTCCATTTAGTAAACAACCTCATCTGCTCTTCTTTTTTGTCTTTGCTATTAAATACAGTGAAGATGATATTTTCATGCACGGTCTTTCAAAGTTGTCAAAGTTAAGTAGGACCAATGTGCACACCATACAAAGTATGTAAATCCTAATTTTTCAGGCCAGCCAAGGCTACATCTGTTTAAACATGTTACTTATATGCGTGTATACCATACAGGAAGCTTTTCAGAGCCGCCTGGAGTTGTATCTTTTTTATTCTTCCCTTTCTCAAAACAATTTTAAATCTACAAGAAAGGTTGGAGGAGGTTACGATTCCTGACCCACTGCTGAACTGAGGCTGCCTGTACTGTCTTTTTGATGCTCTGACCAGGGTCAGTGAACTGGGGGTTGTTATTGGCTCCCTGTGTCTATGAGGCACAGCCTATCCAAAACAATTTTTAAATTACCACTGGCATGAGACTGTCAGGAGGGATAGTAGCTGGGAATGTCTAGACTCAGCAGCCAAGACAAGCTCCCCTATGGTGGAGACAGCAAGCACCGAAGGGGGTCAGAGAGAGGGGCCAGGAAACTGCCCCCGGAGCTCTCAGGCTGAAAGACAAAACTCCTGTCATGCACCCTGCGATTTGCTCCAGGGGTTTAGGCAAAGAATTTAAGATAAGGAATCTATAGACCTTGCAATTGGGAGAATTTTCAGCTGTTTTATTGCTTTCCATAGATTCTAAAGCCAGCTGTCTGCTTTTATGAGCTCTTTAAATCACACATCACAGTATCTCAGCTTCAGTCACACAAAACTGTCTCTGAATTTGTGCTGATTTTTCTTGACTTTATTCTTTAAAAATTAACATTGAGGTATGACTTTAAGTATGTACCAAAGAATTCTGATCTTTCTGCAAAGCTACAACACTTTGCAGCTCAGGTCAACTGTCTTTTCCAGTGTGTTAAACTCCCAGCAAGGCACAGAGAGGTCATGGGAGTCCTCAAAGGTTTCTCTTTCCTGTTCATCAGCTTAAACAGAATTGCTGGGGAAAAGAGGTAAGCCCTTTCCAAGCTTTCCAACTCAGTGTTAGTGTTCTTTATCTTGGGTTTCAACTCTTCTGTTTTTCAGGAGTTTTAATCCAGAGTGTGCTGGCAACTTATTTATTAAAGATAAATCAGAATTTACTAATACTTTAACTCGCACATTAGTTAACTCTGTGCTATTTGTAATAACAAAACCTTCAAACTTTATACTGAAGGATATTTTTAACAGAAAAGTGTCCTTGTCAGTCAGAATATATTATAGTTGGTATTAAACTTTCTCCTCAATTTCAAACCAAATTTTGAAATAGAAATGACTTATTTTAGTGATATTTTTGAGAAGTAAGTTGTTGATTATTTTCCTACGGGAAAGCATAGCTGTATGAAAACTGGACAATTTTCCTTTATGCTCCTTATTAATATTCACCATTTTCCAAAGAGACAATTTCCTGCTGTTCCACTTGGCTTCACCGTCACGCTGTTTAACAGTAGGTTTGGACCAATCTATGTGTTACTGGGAAAACCGCTTTCCATACACTTATTTGCCAACATTTGATTTCTTAAATCCATATTTTTCTTGTATTGTAAAAGATATAATGTTAGGGCTTATTATGGCATCCAGCACAGAAGAATTCCAACTGCTTGTCACCTCAGGCACATTGTAGTTAGGCATACAGCAGATTTTGACACACAGCAAGAAAAACATTGGTTTGCTTTAAATGGGGCAATTACTTTGATTAGCACTCCTGCTATGAAGTTCACTCTCTCACAAAGTAAAACATCAGTGTACTCTTTATCACTGAGTAGAAAACAGCCCCTTACAGCCAGAGCCAAATTTGCAGCATAAATTAATTTTCATTTCCATTCATTTAATATCAAATTTAATTAATGTAGCAGAAATGCTAAGTCATGACTTAGAGTGATTGAGCTCCTGGTGGAAAGGCAGGGCCAGCCCAGGGGAGCTCAGGTGTATGCAATGTACCTGAGTGACCAGAAGAGTTGGAGCCAGGATCCACCCCTGCCCAGACCTCATTGATTGGTTAGCAGGGTGAGGTGAGGGTGTCTTGCTGGAGACCCTTGTGTACCTGAGGCTTTCTAAGGGTAAGCAGAGTCTTTCATTTGTTTCTGCGCCTGCAGCTGTTACATGTGAACATATCCTCACTCGCTGTAGCCTAGGACTTTGCTACTTTGCTGTCACTGGTGTGCTTTCCATAGCATTACAGTAACAAAAGAAGAATAGCTGAAAGAGATGCTACTACACATGCTAATAAACTTCAAAAATATCAGTGTTGTTAGGGAAATGACAGTCCCTATCTTGTTTCCAGCAGTAATCCTTCAGTTAAGGAATCACCACACCTGTGCCTAAGCCATAAATGTAGGATCGCATGTGATCTTACAGAATGAAAGTGGAGATAATTCCACTTACCCTGTGCTCTCCCATTTAGAGTCACTGGAGGTGTGCTGCTATGAGGTGATTTACAGCTGCTAAGATCTCCCCAATCTTCTGTAGGTCACAGTTAAATCACTGCAAGCAAAGTAGTAAGTATGGGATATGGTTTTGACAATCATCTTTAAGGAATACTCTTCTGAATATTATAACACACAAAATGCCATTGAAAGTTAAAATGCAGCAGCTGAATGTCTGCATCAAAAAGAAACAAATAAAATTTAATCTCTTTAATTCAGATATACCAATAGCCCATGAATCCATTCACTGGAAGATACTGAGGCAAGAAATGTTTTGGGAATCAGAAGGAGATTTAAAATATATGTGGATAACCAGAACATCCAGAATGTAAGATGAGATACAGACCTCCTCAGATCCAGGACAGAAGGAGAGCTTCTCTGTGAAACAGTGATCAGGGAGAATCTTCTTACTGGCTATGATGTCCAGACTGGAGGGGAGATGCCTCTGATCCCATCTTACCTCGCAGGTTTGCCACAGACAGACAAAAACAAACAGCTTCCTATTACTTGTGGCACTAAGGAACAATTCATGTTAGTTACATTCTCCAGTTACAAAGCATCCTTGTTTTCAACAGACAATATGAGAAGTACTTGTGATCAATAACCCAAAGCCCTGCCTTGCCCAGAGAAATTTGGGTCTGCCTTTTTTGCTGCTTCTTTCTCCCTGCCCTACTTCCACATTTTCACATTTGTTTGTACACAGGTTTACTGTGTCTTGATTTGATTCATGAATGATACACTTGGTGGCATGTGTGTGCGTGCGTTCTCTTTCCTCAGGGGCTGCATCCTGGCCTGATTTGTGTCTTCTCCTGGGCAAATTTCTCAGTGTTATGGACAGCTCAGAAATTCACTATGGAAGCTACAAAATAATTGTAGTAAATAAGTGAAATACACCACGTAGGAGAAAGTGATAGTTTCTTAGAGAAACTATAGAGAAAGTAAGTTTCTTACTCAAAGGAACACCATACTTCTAGTACTGATATACCCTGCAAAAAGCAGAAAGTTGCAGGTTTAGTGCTAATAGAATATCGAAAATTAAAAAAAAACCAACCCTTATCGTGGATATCCTAAATAAAATAATAGATTAACAACAACTGTCTCTTAAAATTTAAATTTGGGAGACTTTCACAAGTTTTGTACATAACGACATTTGCACACCTAAATTATATATCAAGACTTAAAGAATAAAAGTTGTTTACAGTCTGAGAATATTCAGTGGAAAAAAAACTTGGATAGTATTACAGTATTCTATAATATAGATAATATAATTATAGCTGCAACATTTTCATGATTTCTCTTTATCTTCTGGTGTTCACACCACTATTATCTCACAGCAAAACATTCTTACTGCACTGACAATTAAAAAGTACTTTATTTTCATAGAAGCAAAGTATCATACTACGTCATATTGCCACAGCCTGACAAAGGTATGAGATATCATACCCTGACAGTACTTCAGTGTATAATGATATTTATATTTAATAAAAACATAAGACCAACTAATTTTCAAACTTTAAATCATTTAAGAAATATTGGTTATAATGAAGAATATTAAAATGTTTAGTAGTTAGAAACTTATTCCCTACTAATTGTACTGAATGTGATTTAAGGAACATAAGTCCTATTATTAACATGCTTAATAAAAATAGCCTCTGGATTCTTACTGTGTGACTATCAAATAAATTTGCAGTTAAGATTCTACTTTCAAGTTTAATACTGAGGAATTTCAAAAGATTTTGGCACTCAGCTCTATGTTTTGCTTATTGTATGACACATTTTATAGCAAAGAGGTGGCAAAAATCTTGTTAGATCAAATGCAGAATAAATGCCCATAAATTAGATAATTCCCCTAAATTATTGGGGATAGTAGGGCTCTCCCTGCCCTGCCTTTAGGTGATAGAGTCTGACTTCAGAATATATTGGGAATGCAGCTGGGAAAATTAATTCCAATAACTATGAAACTAGATATGTAATTTTGACACCAAAGTCATTCAAGAGCAAGAATCCTTAATATAAAATTAGAGCAATAAATCAAGGGGTTTTGTCATGGTTTCTTGTCATGCTAATACTCCAAACAGGAAAACTCACGCTGCAGGGGACAGAACTGTGTACACTGCAGTATACAGCATTTTAAATAACACTTCCTTTTAGCTTTCCATCACTACGCTGCTGGGATTTTATGCTTCTGTCTGGAAGACTCACCTTGAATTACACTGCGTTTACCCAGAGATTATAAGCTGAGAAGATTAATTTGATTAAATCACGTGTATTCTGAAATACTATACAAATGAGAAACATGATGAGAAGAGCAGTAACAGTTAAAAAGAAATACAGATGAAAGAAATATGCTATTTTTACATTCAAAATATTTTCCTCTTCAAATACTGAATCATCTCTTTAAGATACATTCAAACGAAATTTGAATTAAAGCAGGTTCTGTTGTTGATTACTTTCCGATTATCTAACAGTAAAGTGAACTTCAGCAGATAATGTATTTTTGAAATGTTATCTCCTTATCAATGTGTAGTTTAACTTCTGAAAGTAGTCAAATTACCGTTCTGATTACACAATCTTCCGAGCACTCAGTTTCTAAAATCTCAGCATTCTGAAACATCTAAATAGCATATTTCATTTCCAAAATTAGAAAGAAGCTCATATGTTAAATTACTGTTGGAAAAAAACCCACCATCAGCTGCAATTTCTGCTTTAAAGATTTTGCAGCTACATTTTTCGTTGTGCTTTATTTTCTCCAATGTGACGCGTAAAGCGCTGCTTTTGTCTCTCATTCTTCAGTCTGAATACTCATTCCTATTGAATTAAATTCTTCAAAGTCTGTGATGAGCTGATTCTTTGATGTTAATTTTAACAATGGAGAACTTAATTTTTCAGTGTACAAAGGAGCTTAAAAGTAGTTGTGATGCTAAACAGGACACACAGGGAGTAATATTTATCAAGAAAACGGCCAAACACATAAAATGCAGCATTCTCAGGACATTGCTAATCAGTAGACCCTTTTCTCTGGTTAGCTGCAGCAGCTGATGATTCTTCAGCTTGCAGGTACAATATCAGTAGTAGAGCATTTCTTTTGTGACAAAGGAATATAAGTTGCCCTGGAGATTTTTAATTAACTTTTCTCCCTTATCCCTGCCTGCTTATCATTTCAGTAGTTATTTAATCTTCACATCAGATTTTGGATATTGTTCCTCAGAAATGTCTTTTTATCTCCCCAAATTAGCATTTCAGCAAAATAAGGTTTCCATAGTGCACCACTCTTTCCACTTTTTTTTAAAGGTACAGTTTGTATTTACAACCATCAATAAAGCCTTGGATATTAGAGGAACCTTAAATAGGGAAACTCATATGAATTCTGAAACCAAAACAAATAAATATTCTGAACCAGAGAATTCACGGTGATTACTTTCCCATCTTTAATCAGACGAAGATCCTTCTTTATAACATTTTATAGATTTATTTATTTTTATTTTATACCTTTTATACATTTTAACAGTTTCACTTGACAAATTAAGGTGATTAGAAAATTTTTGAATTAATTGAGATTATTCAGACTAACATTTAGTTCAGCATTGTGCATTTAGCAAATAAATGTACCTTGCAGAATCTATTTAATGTGCTCATTCCCATTTCAGAATGGCTAATTGAGCAAATTGGGCAAACATACATTAATTTTTTAATATTAATACAAGAGAACAAAGTTGGAAGAGGGAGAGAGTGCTACTAAAGACAGTCAGATCCCTTGCTGTCAGAAAATGTTTCCCTATACTGTTGTTTTTAAAAGTGTGAAATTTATTGTCTTCAGACCTCCTAATGCCATTCAACTAGCGGACAGCTTTTAGGACATTTTTTTTTTTTCTAGATGGATCATAAATGTCATAAATGCTCCCAAGAATGCAAAATTGGAAGCTTTTCCTGCCCTGAAAATGGAAGGAGAGTTTAAGGAAATATGATTTACAGATACAGGATTAATGCCGTAAGCTAGAGGGAGCTCCACCACAACGAAATAAAAAGGTTCAGCTTCATTTATCAGTGTGCTTTCCTGGCTTTGTCTGCTTCTGAACATGAAAGACCCAGTTTTATTGCAGATATTATCTACACCATTCTGTGATATGAATGTTATTGTTTAAACTGTTGCTGAGACATAAAACAGCTGAAATCCTCCACCAGAACCATATTTATGCCAAACCTTTTGACAAATATACAGTCAGCAGTCACTGGTTGTATTCTTCTTTTTGTTCACCATCATTGCCTTTGTCTTCGTCATAATACTCAGCCATCTTTAATGAAAACACATCATCTGTAAATCCAAAGCGCAGGTATGCTTCAGGAACAGATTTTGTACCCTTAAGTGTGCAAGTTAATGTCCATCAGGTGTGAAGGAATCCCAAGCTCTGTATATGCTGGCACTAATATCCTACTGTTTCAATTATTTCACAGTGCTCTTTCCAAAGTAATTTACACCGTCATCTCACCCTACTGAAACCTATTTTAATCGACAAGCGAGCTTAAAAAGTGATCAGTGAACTGGGGTTAGTATGATCTGTTTGTAAATGAAGTGTGACTATTATAACTGGAACATTAACAATCTGCATCCTAGAGAATGAACATCCTGGGCACAGAGCAATCTAAAAAGTCCCAATAATTCTATACTAAGCTTGCTACCCATTCTGTAGTATTGGCAAAAGAGCAGTATTTTTCCGCTATTATTATTAGATGAAACTTCAGTATGAGAATGATGTTTTTTCTAGTTTTATTTGTGTCCCTGCCTCAACATTGTGAACTTTCCTAGCCTATGTTTGAGGTTCTTCTTGTTTACCTCCTGGACTTTGATCTAAACAGATGGCATTGCTCTAGTCATAGAAATAGTAAGAATTCACCTAATATCTTCTCATTTGCTTTTGTTAATGAAATATCACTTCACAGAGAAAGCAGCAGCTGAAACCATCAAGGCTAGGTCGTGGCTGAGTGAGTGAATTTTATTTCATCTATACGGGATGTGTATTTCATGGTGAATCACTTATAAATTAATTCGGCATCTTTCTTATTTCTGGAATACCCACAAGCAAATGATCTCATTCCAGTTTTTCTTTTGTGAATTTAAAACCTTTAAAATATAGTTGGCCAACCCCCTTGTCATCCTGCATTAGAACAGAGAAATACGGTTAGTCATAGTATTTGATCAGAAAATAAGAGTAAGATCTCCAAACAACATTGCTGCAGATGTTCTCCCACTATAAATTTAAAATTGGATTTAAGTAGATGGTGCAAAGAATACTTCAGCAATTGCTGCGTATCAGCTTTAAGCATAAACACTATCAGACTTGACCTCGTTTCTGGGGAAAGGCCATAACAAGGATTAGAACTGGGCTGCCCAGGGAGGTGGCTGAGTCACCATCCCTGGAGTTGTTCAACAACCATGTAGATGTGAAACTAAGAGATGTGGTTTAGTGGGAAATATTGGTGGTATGCAGACAGTTGGATTAAATGATCCTGGAGGTCTTTTCCAGCCTTGATGATACTATGATTCTATATTTGTGCAACAATTTTTTATTCCTCTGTAATTAAAGATAAAAGTCTGGTTATGAGAATATATGAGGGAAGCTGGAGGTTGCCATCTGAAACCCAAAGTGTTTAAGTTCTCTAAGAGGATGTCCAAAAATTGCTACTTATGTAAACACAAACTCCCTCTTCACATGAAATTAAGTTAACCAAAATTGTCATTAAAAATCAGTGGAGATTTCTCTGAGATCATCCCCCCCGCCAACTCTGCCCTGGTGAGGCCACATCTGGAGCAGTGTCTCCAGTTCTGTGCTCTTCATTTCAAGTAAGTTAGTGAACTACCTTAGGGTTACGGAGAGTGCAGCTGAAGGCTACAAAATGATCAGAGCCTAGAGCACCTTCCCTAGGAGGAAGGACTGAGAGGCCTGTGACTGTTCATAGGGGAGAAGAGAAGACTGAGAGGTGATCTTAACAACACTTAAAAATATCTAAAGGACAGGTGTCAAGTGGATGGTTCCAGACTCTTATTGGTGGTACCCAGATACAGGACAGGGGGCACAGGCACAAACTGGAGAACAGGAAGTTCCATCTGAACATTAGAAATAACTTTACTTTTAGGGTGACAGAACACTGGAAAAAGCTGCCTAGAGAGGTTGTGGAGTCTCCTTCTCTGGAGATACTCAAAACTCTCTTGGACGCTTTCCTGTGCAACCTGTTCTGGGGGACTTCCTTTAGCAGGGGGACTGGACTGGAGGACTTCCTGAGGTGCCTTTCACCCCCAGCGATTCTGTGATTCTGTGATTTAGTGCATTCTCAGCAAGTTTGCTGCTGACACTAAGCTGACCAGTAAATCTGATGCAACAGAAGAAAGGGATAGCACCCAAAGAGACCTGGACAAGCTTGAAAAGTGGGGTAATAGCTCTCCAATTTAGAGATAAGAATGTGGTGTGGGACCATATGAAAAACCTTGCCAAAGTCCAGGTAGATGACATCTGTTAGTCTCATTTTATCTACTTGATGCCATCACTCCATCATAGAAAGCTACCAGACTGATCAGGCACAATCTGCTTACAGTGAAGCCATGCTGGCAGTTTTGGATCACCTCCTCATCTCACTTGTGCCTTAGCATAGGTTCCAGGAGAATCTGTTTCATGATCTTCCCAGGTACAGACCTGAGGATCACTGGCCCGCAGTTCTGCAGGTCTTCCTTACTATCTTTCTTAAAAATTGCAGTGATGTTTCCCTTTTTCCATAACTTTAAGATATTCTTTCATTTGTAAGCAGCGTTGCTTTCTTTTACCTATTTTTACATGGAAAAGCCTCTGTTACAGTTCATTATTCCATGCTATTTTTCTGCAATGTGTTTATTATACAGCAGTGGAGAAATCCATGTATAGTAGCAGTTGCAGCAAAGACATGGAATGCTCTCTGCCTCCATTCCTGTAACTCATGGAAAGGCAGCTCAAGGTGGGGTGCCAACAACAGGTGGTTTTGTTTGCTTGTTTTACTATAGATTCTTAATATTTTCAGTGTCCTGGGAAAGAAGTAGTGAGTCCATGTTCCGACTATGATGATATATGAAGACTTTGCTACTCCATGGGGAAATAAAAATCATTGTATTTCCAAAAGTCAGCTGTACTGTGAAAAGGTAGGCATTTTTAAAGGAAATATCTGATCATGCCTGTCCTATTCTTTACTGGCTCAGAGTGGGAGACTTGGCTTAGTAAAGAGTATGGGGTCAGAGTCCAGAGTACTATTCTGCTCACACAGAGCTTTCTGCTCGCTAAGTGGTACAGCTCTTCTTCTGATCCTGGTGAAAGCCAATGAAAGTTCAAGCAATATGATGTTACCTTCTGCAGTCTTTACTGTTACCTGCATCTGAGTCAGATCTTCACCCTATGGGGATTAACAGAAAGACAATTATCTGCTTCAGTGGAATCTGGAGCAAGATCCAAATGAGTGGCAAGTCCTTCTCAATAAGCATGTAAGAAATGTTTATCCTTCTGATAATTCTGACTACAGAACTGGCGTTAATTTGCAGGTCAGGATATTTGTTTCCAGCAAGATATCTGAACTTGTTTCTTAAAGGATTTTAATTTCTGCAACACAAAAGCAAAGTGCTTAATAATTTGCAAATATCATCGAGGATCACATGAGAAAAATTATTTATTTTTGAAAGTTTTTTTTCCTTCCCTCTTCCTATCTCCACTTGAAATAAACTCACACTTTCCAGTGTAGAAGTTCTACAGAAAAATGTTTCCTACAGACGTAGTAAAATAAAACTATTGCTTTTCCCACTGAGTTAGGGCTGCCTACACTAATGTTTACTAACATCTGTCCTAAGACTGTCTCCTTATTCTCCCATATTCCCTTAAAATACGTTGGAAAACCGGAATGTGATATCACAGTGTTCTGCCTCTAACAACCACTAAAGCCTTTTGTCTGAGAAATTCTCTCTTTGGGTTTTTGGGTTATTTTTTGCTTTATTTGCTACTTAATATTAAATATTCAAACATTAACATGTTCTTGATGGCTTTATGAACAAACATGAAGAAGCAATTCTTAAAATCCATTATTAGTGCATAGATGATAGCCATCGTTTTGGCATCACAGTAACAAATAGTAATTGTAGAGTTAGCTTGCTGACAGTCTTCAGTGTGTTTTCTTGGTTTGCTGGAAAGTCCTGCTCAGCACCTTTGTGAACTGCCTAAAAACAATAAAAGAAGCTTTTAAACTGTGTTTGTTTCTTTGGCATATATGATACTGCCTCAGCCTTCTGATACAACCACTTGGGATGCAGCATTCATAATGCAGGTTTCCTGTCATACTGGCACCTAGCAGGTTGCCATAGTGACAGACATAAGAAACATTACTTCAGAAATGTTGCTTTATTAGAGTTAAAGTGCATTTTGAAAAAGGATCCAATTTCAAGTTACTCCCTGTGTTTTATACAGGAATAAGCAGAATTATTGATTTATACTAATAAGAATTATTTTGAACCTGCCCATCCCCCAACATATATTTAAAAATACGTTGCCATGCACTGTATGTTCTTGGTGGCACTACTTTTAAGTAAAAAAGGCCAGCATTCCTCCATCTTTATCTCTCTCAGTACACACATTGCACACATTGCTGTGCTACATTCTGAACAAACTGCTTTCAAACAGAGCTAAAATCATTAAGTCACTGCCTTTTTCAACATGCCATATCTTTTATTTATAAGGAGTGTCTTACTTCAGACTCTATTGGTTTTGTTCATGTTAATGTAGAAGAGACACACAGGGGGACATCAAGGGAGATTTCTGAGGTATTCATGCCTACGTCATGTTTCAACATTAATCAAATAACAAGAATTTTTTAAGCAGCAGAGCTGCCTAGCAGGTCTGTGCTAAGCAAATCTCTCAGATCTAGGATGGGTTTCCCCACATGAATGTGAAGCCTATGGAGATTCAAACTGCAAGGCTCATCAGCTATGCCCTCACCCTGCAGCACAGCCTCCATGGCACAGCTGGGGCAGCCCTGAGGCTACTAGCATCCCACCTCTCTTCTGATTAAACCTATCCCCACCATTCTGCCTAATAAATGAGATTGAAGGATGTGCTGGTGAGGGGGAGGAGCTGGAACACAGATTAGAAATGGGTGAACTGAAGGTCTGCATGGGGAGCATTCAGCCCCCTGAGAGTCTTCTAGTAGTGATGCTCCTGTTCCTCTGGTTGCAGGTGAATGCACATCCACATTCCTAGCAAGTGCAATCATAGAGGCAGACTGCCCTGCTCCCTCCTTGCATGCACGCAGCACCAGCAGGTTATCTGCCAGCAAGCAGAAAGCATCTTTTCATAAAGTACTGCTGACAGGTCTGATGTATTCCATTACTGCTAATTGAAAATGTGCATTGGAAGTGATGCAGATTGCTGTATAGGGCCTGGTTCTGTATTTCAGTGTACCTGGTGCAGGCAATTGTGAGTACAGAGAAATGTAAAATCTTACTTTTTTGAAAGCTGTGCCTTTCCATCCCTGTTAAATATAATTTTGCTGTACACAAGCAGGAAGCAGTTAAACCAATTTGGAAGTACAGTTCATAATTAACAACCATTGCTAGATCTGTTTTTAAAGCTCTAGTCTGAAATGACCAGAAAAAGCCTAGTTTACCCCAATAGCTGAAAGCTGTCCTGTCTGGAAATTCTTTTATGGGAGAACAATTGGCAGTGATTGATATAAGCTGATTGATTGCCTAATGAAAGAGGAATAAGGGATGAAACATTCCTACCACTTTTTAAAGCAGAACTTAGATCTGTGACTCAGATTTTACCGCTCCCTCTTTGACAGTCTTTCCATTTCTGTAACTCATAGACAGAAACAATGTCTTCTGTAGATGTTGGCAAGGCCTGATGTAGCATTCAAAACCCATGCTTCTGCGTACCTAGATACATTTGTGCTGGTGGTTTACGCTGACTAGTTAGAAGGAGTTGGTTTAAAACCTAACCAGCACACTCCTTCCAAGCACAATGCCCAAATCCCTTAAGAGAACAGCTTTACTGCTGCAACAGCTCGGCTGCTGCGACTCTTTATCACATACTGTGATACCCAAATCTCACCTAATGCACAGGTAGAAAGGTGCCAACTTCACTTAATATCTTTTAATGTCATTTTACAGTGTGGTTCCATGTATGAATTACTACATGACTTCTCAACTGAAGTTGAATATAGAGATTAATTTTATTCTGAGTGGGTGTGTGTGGAGGGTCATGTGACATTCTAACCACAGTGCCACAATGACTGCCATTGAAGTGCACATCTAAAAAATCATTGAGAGAACTGCACAGAAGTGTTTCCTATTGCCATTGTATTCAGGCAACATTTGAACATAATTCAACTGTGTTTCAGTAGTTTTGTACAGCAATAAGGAAAATCTTATTTCTGTGATCAAGTGATCTTTACACAAAATCTTAAATTCCAACAATAAAATTGAGCACACCAACTTGATTGTGATGTGACTCTAGAGTTCAGTAAAAATAACATGGGGAAAAGATCCCCATTTCTTGTCTGGAAAAGGCTGAACCTCTTTTCTGCTGAACCTTTAAAAATAAGAGCAGAAATCTGTCTTGGAGCACTGAGACCTTACAGCTTCAGTCTGGCACAGGTATAGAGGTTACAGTGAAAGAATCTGCAGTTGTAGTTGTGGGTAACCATCAAGGGTTCTTCTGAGAGGTGGTCCATGATTTGGACTAGCTCACAAATGAGGTGGACTCAGAGCTAAAAAGCATAATCTGATACAGTTTTCACCAAAGCCTGTCGAAGAAAACCTAAATCGAAAGAATGCTCTGCAAAGGGCAAAGTGTTTGACATTAGGAGAGACGAAGCCCACTGAGGAACAAACTCTTAAATCTGAGTCAAATTGTGCTCTGGCTTTCATCAAGGTGTGGGAAATGGCCTGAAAGGAAGCAAAATGTGTCAGACTTTATATCAGATTATATTCTCTTTAATCTCATGCAAACTTCGCCTTTTCTTTCCTTATATCCCTGCATGAAACTATGCATTTGTGGTTTGCTGTGTAATTAGTTTTGGTGCTGAGAGAGGACAAGAGAACTTCTTGTTAGATGGATTAAAAGGATCTGTGCTCTACAGCATTTGAGTGACAAGAGCCATGTCAGACCAGCCTGTTGTCAAGCTGAGAAAAAGTGACAGAGCAGTCTGTGCTGAGTGAGACAAGTTCTCCCACTTACTGAGTGGCAAGAGGCAGGCAGAAACTAGCCCCTTCAAAGAGCAACCACAGGTGACTGGGTCAGACAACTGGGGCAGAGCCAATAGAAGTCAGTCCTGCAAGCAAACAGCATGATTCCTCTCTGCCTTACTGGAAACTCTCCTGCTGAGGCTTGTACCTACCCATCAGGAGCATCAGAAAATGTTTTCAGATCTAAATGGGGGAAGGGGAGAAGGCAGGTACCGGCTTTGATCAAATACTTCCTATTTTCTAGACGCTAATTTGGAGTAATGTTTACATTACCACATTCAGTAACAGTAATTCTTGTATAGTAAAAGAGGATGGAAATTAAAATACGATGAGAAAAACAGAACCCCCTTTGCCTTTGTTATTTCAAGCAATGGATTGTTTTCTTCCAACTTTTATCCATTGCAGTGTTTGGGACAGGGGGTGAAGGCAGATGCTCTGCAGCCCTGCGCCTCCACTGCCTGCTCTTCAGTCATAAACTCATGCTTCATTTCAGAGCTGTTTCCCCATGTCAAACATGAACAAATCTACAGTGAGTCCACATACAAGCAGAGAAGATCCAGACACGAGCTAGTAGGTGCTGCAGGGTTACAATTAGTAGACAAAAGGATAGCTACTGCGTCTTCTCCATCCACCCACCCACCAGCACGTGGTAGTGCAGAGTGCATCTGGGGCTGCACATGGGTACATAGAGCTTCCCCCTTCATCCCACGAAGCGCGAGCATTTCATCTCCCCCACGGTTTGAGGAGTGTACACAGCACTCTGTGGGGCAACTCCGCATTCTCTCCCTATGTGCATATGCAATTACAGGCACAGACTACTATGTCAAATATGCGTCTGTAGCTATAAAAGTATCGACAGTGCTTAAGCTGCAGATGTGCTGTGACTACGTCTGACAAAGCAGGCTAGTATAATCTCATCATTACCTTTATGTTCTGCATGTTTCTTTGCCATCTTTATCTGTTGTGAATCTTTTTATACCTAAATTGTCAGCTTTTCATGGTAGACAATAAAGACAGCAACATCGGTGAAGCTGCAGTTTCGATGGGTTAGTGTGTGGTAGAAAGATGTTTGCTAAAGCAATGGTGAGACTGCTGTGAGATGTATATGGAGTAACAGGGCAAGCAGGGCAAAATAAGTGATTTAAATGCTCTAAAGAGGAATGAACAGCTGTGTAATACTGATGCAGGAGATGAAGAAATAAATCATTTGGTGATGATCAGCAAAATGATGGCATGAAAATAACCAGCAGGGTGACCGCAAAACAAGACATGTGCAAAGGGTGAGGCTCAACATAGCCATTCAATTTATAGTAAGAGTGTTGAAGTTAGAAATCGCATGCAAAGCTGTAAGGGCACACATAAGCCATAAAATCTGCAGTTTCTGGTTACCAAGTGACAATTGTCTTTGTTGGGTTTATTTTGTTTTTGTTATTTTTTCTACTCCTTACTATATGACTCTGAAATGTGGACAAGTTAGCACAAGAACATCAGAGGACCAAGAAATCATTAATCAACAATACCTCCAAGCTATTATGCTTATAAGTGTCAAGACAAAACTCATGAGTAATGATTTTCTGCAACACATTTTCATAAATGGTTTTAAAAAAATATAAATTTTCTGGACCACAATTTTTACCTAGCTGAAAGACATGAACTTGTTAAAGCACAATATTATTTTAAAGGACAGAATATAAAATGCAATAAAGAAATGGAAGATCTGGGAAGAAGGTCTTGTCTGTAGTGACTTGGAGCTTAGCAGCAAGAAATCCTCAGATTCAGTTGACTAATTGGGAATGACTTTCACATGCAGGTTATAAACCAGAGAAAAGGGTTTCTGCGCTCACTTGCCCTGTTGTGGAGTAGCCAAAACTCAACCACGCTTTTTACTATCGTCTTCCAACTCACAGAAGCCTTTGAGTAACTGAAATTCGTGGTGGACAA
The DNA here is from genome assembly GCA_016647715.1 of Pavo muticus. Lineage (NCBI taxonomy): Eukaryota > Metazoa > Chordata > Aves > Galliformes > Phasianidae > Pavo > Pavo muticus. The sequence goes on from JACDJE010000064.1 coordinate 285,788, forward strand.
CTCACCTAAATCTTCGACGTTGTCACAAATTCCTACTGCATTGAGTTGTCTCTAATTTAAGAACACATTCCAGTTTTCTGGCTAAGAGCTCTAACAGATGGCAGGTAGGCATCTGATATTTTCCTGTCACTGAGTATCTGCAATAAGCCAAATGAACATTAAATGCTTGAATACATTCTATTTTCACTACCACCCTTTTATCAACTGAAAATAAAATTTATCATTGAAATTCTCCACATTAGGAATTTCTTCATTTTATCTGAGATAAACCCTTCATGAGATGCTGCATCATCAGTAAGGGTCAGAGTGGTTGTTCTTTAAGACATTATCTTAGGAAAAAAACCTAACGACCTTAAAAAAATGAGAACCAAATGTTCAAAATGCAAATAACTAGAAAAATCTCAGCCTTATTTAATTAAACATTCTTATATTATCAGCTATTTGCTTTCTGTAAATTATAAAGTTTGCATTTTATACTCTTAAAACATTGCAGTGGGAAGAAAAAGGACCATTTAAGAAGCTGTGCCGGGATACTGCCCTTGGTTAAGACCTTACTGCATATGAACATTTGGAGTCGGGGCAGTTGCTGCATGTTGCACTTAGCAAGTGCTGAGTGCAGGAACTGCTGCTGTGCTTCGGGCCCAGACTGAACCTGAGCTGACAGTAGCAGTCAGATGTGCCAGTGGCAGCGGTGCATAGGAAAGCCCTTAGAAGCAGACTTGATTTTTTTCTCAGAACAAGAGGCATGTGACACAGCCCTGCCTGTCAGGTAGCTGTGAATTCCACCACACAACAAAGCCACCACCTGTACTGTGACCTAACAGCTCCTTTGGAGTATTTTGCTTTGTGAAATGTCACTCCTTCATGCCCTGCTGCAGTCAAGGATCCTATGTCCTTATCTTGACGTTAAAGGAATGGATTTAATTGTCAGTCCTCTTAAACAAGCGTTTAATTCCATTCTGTGGGGAATAAAGACACTCTTAAATAATTGAGCAGCTAAGAGATTGGTTATTTCTGTTTTCATTGCCCATATTGATTTAAGTGTAGTTAATCCTTTCAAATACCCATGTCACACAGGGCCTGATGGCTCTCTTTAGGGCAATATTGTTCCTCTGGCTAGATTATTTGACATCAAGCATTGTAATGTCACAATAAATCCTTCATGTGCGCTGTTCTTTTCAAAGAGAAGTACCAGATGGGGACTTTGCTTCTTACATTAAACTCTTGGTTTTACTAGTCAGAAGTTGGGTTTGTGAATAATTTTCATTAGATTTTGTGCCTCATAAAACTACCTCTGCAACAGTGACATTAAATAATTAGAAACCCAGTTAAACAGGCATGTGGACATAAAACAAACCAAGGTGTTCCCCTCACTACAAATAAAATATAGTTGTGTGTGCAAAATAATTTTATTTGGGATATAGCCCAGTGCAGACCTCTGGAATAAATTTTACAGACAGAAGTGGGTATAGAAGAAGCCAAGAACTAACAGACGTTTTACAAGTCACCGCAACTTTTCTCACTTTTAGTTCAGTCCCGCATCTGTCTGTCTACATTGTGTTCAGTCCACTTAGTTGAGGGATATCCCACTTGTCACTTACAAATGGATCTGAATGGACCCAATAAATATGTTTTCTTAAAGCTGCCTTGTAGATACTGCAGTTTTACCCTCATGTTCACAATGTGTTTTTCATGTATGATACTGTGTTTCTGAACAGCAGGTTGCTGGGTGGGTGCTGTTGTAGCTGTGTGATGAATGAGATCTAAGGCTGCTTGGTTTCAGACAGCCCAGCCTACAGGAGTAGCTCTGGGTTTGCCAGCAGGGGCTTTCTGCATGGTGACCAGGTGGCAGGCACACCATATTCCACCAGGACCTCCTCTCCACTCCCTCTATCCGAAAGGGAAAGCTCTACTCTGCATGACACCGCTGTTTACACTTGGCTCTTTGTAACTTGTTTTTAATGCACTGGCAAATTCTTGCCCTCTACACCAGGAATGTCCAAGACATGGGTGTACCCGCCTGCCCAAATGCTACCACTCCGTGCTGTTCCCACAGATCACAAGCACAACCTTATACTGCTCAGTTCAGTGGATGGTGCCATGCAGGGATGCACTCTGGAAGTGCAGAATCGCAACCTGACTTCACGATAGTGCTGTGGCAGTGGGAGACAGAGCTAAGAGCAGGATTAACCAGGCATACTTCTCCTCTCACTGACATGGGAGCACAGGCTCATGCCATTTTCATGTGGATCTATTTTGTCAAAATGTAAGATGACGTTTCTATGGAAGTTCTTGATAATCAGCCAACTGTTCTAAAGCCCTGACCAGGACATTGCTCTCTCCTCTGCTATTTTAAGCTTTATCATGGCCTTGCCTTGGAAGGAGCAATAGCAGGTCCAGGGTTCATGGTATCCATTTCAGTTTTCACTGTGGGGATTGGGTCGCTCTAATATAAAGGATCTTGTCAAGGCATAATGTACTGCCTTCTGCTTGTGCTGCCCCATAAGAAGTACCCTAGGGATTTCCTCCAAGAGAAGCTCCCAGGATATACACATTGTCGTAACTATTATACTTTTCTCTATCTATCTTAATAAATAGTTTTATCTCAAGCCACGAGTTTTACTTTGTTTTGTTTTGATTCTCACCCCCATCCCACTGGGAAGGGGGAGGAGTGAGCAAATGACTATGCTGCTGAGGCTCCTGCTGGGTTAAACCACAACAGTACTACTGGCAGCAGCTCATTTTTACTAACCTAGGAAAAAATGTAATTTTTAATTTATTAATAATGTATTAATAAAAAATTCTGATTTTATGACTGCGTTTTTTTTTTTAGTAAGCAGATGTGTTTTTGAATTTCCTGAATTTTATGTATTGTCTGAATGAAGCGCCTGGATCGAGCTCATTGTGTAGCATTTACTGACACAAAATATTTTGGATTGGCCGCTAAAAGGAATCACAGAGAATCAGCTGGTAGCATTCAGCAAGCCTTTTAGAGACTTCATTAAGCTGAGCAGAAGCAGAGGAGAGCAGGAAGCTACTCAAATACTGGGCTCGCTTTCTGACCCCAGACCAAGCAGAGTACTGCTCTCCTACATCTATGTGAGCAGTGAATTCTCACATGGACTCACCCAGGAGACAGAATTTTTTTCTATATATGGAACTGAAAACATGTTCACTACTTCATCTAAGAAAGTAAATCTCTCACTGATGAGACCTGGAAGAGCGACAACCCACATTTCAATGGACCAAAGCAAAACTTTTTTTTCCCCCACAGAGCAGAAAAAGAAATTTTCACAGAAGCAATGCAGCTGCACAGTATTTACAGGTGTGGATGGTTATTCTTTCCCCTTTACCTCACAAGAGTTTGTATCAACCAAAAAGAAAGCCCTTACAGAGGTTATTTCATTGTTTTGGTGTATACGAACCCGTCATCGATGTAAACACTCTGTGGAAAATATTACCTCCCTTTTTGGCCATTTGAATGATGTTTCTCTTCAGGGGTATTTTCTGAAAAGTCAAATTGTGTGTTCTGTGTGCTGTAGTGTACAATAATGCTGTGAACTCCTCCCCTCAAGCAAGCTGAACAATCCCCACAGACCAGCACAGGCATCACAAACTCATTCTCAGTATTCCAGAAGTGACTTTTACAGATGAACTGGTTGCATGGTACGTTGTGTGATAGCATTCTTCACATGAGAGAAGAATCCACTGATGAGTGGTCCAACAGCGTATGTAGATGAAGTCATAAGTGCTGGTGGAGCACGTCCTCCTGACCGGACTGTGATGAATATCCTAATACCAGAAAATGTATGGAAAAGAGCTGCTGGGTTTGCTCAGTGTCGTAAACTAATGTGCTGAACTAGACAGTGACCAGAGGCACATCCTGGAGATGATGCAATGGTGTTTTTCGAGGTGCAGATGGACATTCAGAAGCTCCACCTTGTTGAGAAAACTTAGCAACACAGACAGTTTCCATAGATGCATCTACCAGATTTCTACTTTTTTTCCACCATGTGACTAATGCTTGTGTTTTACCGAATCTGGAGCATAACATGGATGATTCTTTTAGCCCACTGTAGCAGAAATGCTAAGTCACGGCTTGAAGCAGTGACTGAGCACCTGGTGAGAAGGCAGAGCCAGCCCAGGGGAGCTCAGGTGTATGCAATGTACCTGAGTGGCCAGAAGGGTGGAGCCGGGATCCACCCCTGCCCAGACCTCATTGAAGGGTTAGCAGGGTGAGGTGAGGCTGTCTTGCTGGAGATCCTTGTGTGCCTGAGTCCTTCTGAAGGTGATTAGAATTTTTTTCCTTTGTTTCTATGTCCACAGCTGCTGCATTTGAGCACATCCCCACTTGCAGCAGCCTTTGCTACTCTGCTATCATTGCTGTGGTCTCTGTTGGGTTACCACATTACACCCACCATTTAATTTTCCTTCTCATTTGTACAGGAGGGATGTGGTTTCTTCCACAAGCAGGATTAAGCTAGATGTTACTTCTGAAATATCAGTGATTTCCAGAGATATGCGGAGGTCTTCAGGGAACTTAAGATGTGGGAAAGGGAGGATGCTTCATATAATACTAAGCAATATCTTTTCACGGATCACTTAGAAAATTCATCTAGCTATTTCACAATTAATAGTCTTCCATTACATTAGGTCTTCTGCATGGACGGTGGATACATGGTCTGAATATGCAGTATGCTACAACTCCAAGTTTTCTAACCTAAACCCAGTGATGAATACATAGAATTATGTTAACAATGGAAAGGTATAAATTCTTGGCACCTGTATCAGTGTTCAAGCTGGACTGCAAACCTTGGTACTGCCCACTGCTTTGTTCATATGATCTATTTCCAAGCTACTCTTCTTTAGTTCTCCCTTCCTTGTTGCAGCACAGGATGCTGGTCTTCTTTGAAGGTTGTTCTCAAGCTATCAGCTACGTCAGAATAGAAGCATCATCTTCTTCAGCAGAAGCAGCTTCCACCAATTAAATAAGGTTAAAATCTGTTCCCCGTAGATCATTACATTTCTATCATGGCTGCTCTTCATTCGAAGTAGAGAGAAGACGTTCATGATAAGAAATGTGCTAGAAAACCAGGCAGACAAGGAAGCTCTGTAAACCCAATGGATATTTTAGACTGTGTGTGTACAAGGGCGCAGGCTTTCACTATACCTGTGGGTTGTACAAAATCATTTTTGTATCTGTTGACTGAAGAGGTTGCAAAAAGAATTGATGTCTATTACTTGTCTGATCAGCCTATTCACGGCACAGTAGCATGCACAACACTATCTATCGATTGCTATTCTTCCATTGCTTCATCACAGAGCTGCCCTGATCTTCTGGGTGGTCATAACAGATTTAGAATCTACACTAAGGCACAGATAAATGTTCAGTTCAGATTATTCTTTCAAATGTATTTCTTAAAGGTAACCAGGGAAAAAAATGTGATTGAATATACATGTTAGTGTCAAATCCTGTCTTTATTAAGTAAGAGTTTACATATTTGATGCATTTTTAAATGACATTTTAAAGAAGTTTTCTTAAGATTATAATGGAGACAGTCTGTCAAGAATGCAGTGAGCAAAAGCGAACGGGAACATTCCAATGGCATTACCAAGGCCCTCTGCAACCACACACCCAGCATGCAGGCTTTGCTTCATTATGCCTAGAGGTGTAAGAATAGCTGTGAACAGCTAATAAGAATCAATGCTATTGGAGACATCTGTTTCAGTTTTCATTTTTCAGTGTTATTAGTGCTTATTGGTACAAGGCTCAGGAATGTATCCAATCCTTTTGAAGTTAAGTGTATTGTAAGGCTAGAGGCATTGTGAGCCTTGTTGATGACCCTCTGTGTAACCTTTCAATTAAACATCTACAATGCAAGGAATGAGAAAAGACATCCTTAAAAGAGAAGATTGGTATACTGAAATCATGCTGTTGGCCTTTCAATACTCATTTGAGATTTTATAAAGCAATCTCCAAACAAATACTAGGTTGTTTGATTCTTCAAAACGCTTCTTAAAGAATCTGCGACTCTGGTCAGGTGAATATGCCACTGTTGTTTTTGTTACTGATGTATAATGAAAATCCATAGTCTGAGCACAGTATAAGTAACCAGAGAAAAGATGGCTGTTTTCCCTGAAACTAGAAAATAAAACAGATACCAGCTGGAGTTGAAGTCACTTTCAATTCTGTCCTGACTTCCTCAAAAGAAGTCAGTCTTGATCAAATGCGCTTAAAAGAAAAGTCTGGATCAGGAGGGTAACTTGACGTATAAGTGAAGTGATCTGCATAAGCTTCACGGATTAGAGGAAGGTTTTCTGAGAGAAGCATTCTGCTGACCACAAGAAAGTCAGTGCAGCCTTGGGAAACTAAGACTTGTCCTGTTACAGCTCAGGAATGGTAGCACAGTGTCGCCTAATGGTCCTGAGCATACAGTACTCTTCAGAGGCATCTCTCAAATATCAAACATTCCCAGGGCAGGGTCCTGACAAAGCCTCCTCCTGAAACTTCCTATGGGACTGCAAAGTTCTCCTGTGGTGGAGCTGTACATTTGTGTGTAGCGGGGTACCACCAGGCTGTAAATATTATATGGCCTTCTCTAAACAAGGCCTTCAGAGAAAAAATTACTGAAGACAGTAGATGATTTGAGTGGTAGCTAAGAAGCAGTACCAGCTGGATCTGACTGTGGTACCGGTAAGTCTAGCATCCTCAGGTCTCTTGCCTGAGGGTGTGGTAATTCATTTTAATTTTCTGCAATGTCTGTCATGCTCACATGCTCTCACAGCATCTACCCTTAAATTTACCTAAGAAACATGCATTTTTTTGACACCTGATGACATGGCACAATGCCACATCCATTTGTGACTGCCTACTTAAGTAGGAGTGACGCCTGCATTATGCTTTACTCATGTTATTCAAGATGGAGATGGCTGCTGCTATTGTGTTAAATGCCATTTGCTGTTTTACCATTACGTGAACAGCCTCCTTCTGAGATCTGTCTCTTAGTCCCAGTTCCTCTTCTCTCCTTTTTCCTCATCTCCTTTTGTTTTCTTTCTAATCAGCTGTGGCTTGTATTTTGATATTATTTTTCTGTGCATACTGAGATGGGAATGGGGTGAGTAGCTGGTGATTATTCTACACTGAATGGATAAAATAGCATACATATTTGGTTAGAGCTATACAACAGCACAGAAAGCATTTCTATTATGCTGCAGAAATACAGATTTATTTAAAAGTTGTCCCCGTTCAATGCATGTTTCCAGGAACCCTCGAGCTGCAACAATAGCAACAAATCAAGTAAAGCTAACAGGAATTATTCTTCATATTGAAAAGTCATAGATAATTTTATTTTTTTTTTTACCTTCTAGACATCACTGAATGGCTGTTTCCCAGTACAGACAGCAAGGGTATGTTTTAAGTCAGCAACATCTTTTCTTTGATAATCCATATAAGAAAGCATTTACATTTTTTTCACTTGACAACTAGTTAAAAAGAAACAAGATGGCACATTGGGACAGTGGATAGAAACGTGGAACAAAGAAAACTAGCCCACCGTGAAAGTGGAAGTTAAGTTAAGAAAACTGCACATTCCTATGCCTAGGGCTTCTTCACACCTCAGTATCCTTAATTATGTTCCAGGGTATTTTGGCGTTCCTTCTATTTGCATTTAGATCTTTCATCAGGAAGATAATGTTCTCAGAGCAAGTAATATCTCCAACCCCATAAATCGTAATGTTTAATACGTTAAAGATATAGAGATAAGTATTTAATTTTACTTTATGCATGACAGGGAAGCCAATGACAAATAGCACCGAGTAGTATTTATGAGTTCCACGCCTGGAGGAATTATAAGCACCTTAAATTACTGTAAATTCTGACAAGGCACATACGTTGAAGACTTTATAAAACTTTATACTTTATGCATGTAACTACAGAACAGTTCTTCTCTCTGCCACTGTTCAGCTCCTGGTTTTTTCTGAGTGGCTACAATCACAAAGCGGTATTTTCCCAAGCTGAAATAATCTGTAAGAATGTCTCTAACTCTCTTGCTCAAAATCACTCTGGCCTGCAGATTCCAGCCGTATTCTGGAATGTGCCATGAAAAGGGCAATACGGAAAACTGTCAGTGTTGTGGAGAGAGCATGATGGACTGCTGATCTGTCCATCACAGCTAGAATCAAAATAGGGTGGTACTTTTCTTTCATTATTCTTACATTAACATTATATGTTCTGCATTTTCCCCTCTGGAATACTGTTCGTAACCCCTTTGTATCCACAATGCTGAACCAGATGCCCTTGCCAGCTGCCTGAAGTGCTCACAGAAGTACCCAGGATGGGTCCCATACCTGCTTTTAAGAAACTCCAGATTTTTTTTTTTTTTTTTTTCTTTTCTGGGGGAGTTGGAAGAGACCTCTAGAGATCATTGGGTGTAACTCCCCTGCCAAAGCAGGCTTCCTACAGCAGGCAGCACAGGTAAGTGTCCAGACAGCTCTTGAATATCTCCAGAGAGAGTCTCCCCTCTGTGAAGATAATCAAACAAAAACCCAGTAGAGCATTCATATGCATTTACTAACTTTCTTGAGTTTCTAAGGTTTAGCTGCAGTACCTGGAATGGGACAAAAGTGCTAGCGAACTTTTCAGAGGCACAAAGTGGTTGCCAGCTGAGTAACAGCTGGAGGAAGAAAAGTTACACATCTGTAAGCACAGCAGCATTTTCTGTGAGTGCCTTAGAACAATTTGGAGAGGAAGAATGAAGAGCTACAAGAACAGAAGGCTGATGATAACAAGGGAAATTTATAGGAGAATATTTTAACTTCTTGGATTTTCAAGTGAGCCTTGCGGCTGAATTCAAAAAGGTAGTTGCAAATGTACTTGGAAGTACCTCTTCCTCTCAAGTACTGTATTTGGTGGTAGCAAACTGAAACTGCCTTGAAAGACAAGGAAAATATTTACTGGTACTAATGACAATGACAACCTTGTGTGAAATGACAGTCACCATCTGCTACTGCTAACAAAGAGCACCCTGCAAGGTGTGCTAACTCATAGTGCTCACAGAGATTTGACTATTTTACCTCCAACAGCATTCTATTTGAAACGCATGTTGAGAAGAGAATCAGTGTTTGGATTCAAAAATGTACATGATTGTGTGATCAGGATTCATGACATCATGTAGCTAAGCATGATAAAATGAAGGGAAAATAGGAGGAATTTTCTTGTCCAGAATTGAGTTTAGACGAGTGAAGAAGTGGTTCCCCCATCCTGGATTACAAATCCACTTTGGACTGGCCATGGTCCTGAGCATGCTGCTCTGGATGCTGCTGCTTGAGGAAGGGTTGGGCCAGGTGGACTCAGAGATCTCTTCACACCTCAAGAAACCTATCATTCTGTGATGTGAAGAGGGACTGTTCAATGCTGCAGCATGTGCAGCTGGGCAGTGGACACAGCAGCACACCCAGCTTCTCCTCTTTGCTTGTTACTTTGCTTCTGCACTTGGCATCTTTCCTTTCGAGACTCGTTCTCTAAACATCAGATATAGATACATGCAACTGCTTTTATTAACATATTTCCTTGTAACAAGCAGTACCAATTGGCTGTCTCTTGTCAGCTTTTACTCTGCTTTGCATTTTGGGTGAGAAACATACATAATGGGCTTTAAACAAATAGTAGCATTCTGTTGCTCTGAGCACCCATCTGTAGCTCATTTTCAGCTCATTCTAAGGCTTGAACTAATGAGTATGCTGTGGACACAAAGAAAAAATAAAACAAAATTCAGAATGTGTGCAAAACACTGTTTCCCTTGGCAGCAGGAAGAAGCACACTGCCTGGCAAATTTGGGGATCTGCCCCCAGCCTCACAGACAGGTGGTGTCAGTGGGTGAGCATGGAGCACACTTCTGTAGACCTGGGAAGGCAGAGCCATTCAGAGCTGAAGCTCGATGATGGAAAACAGCCCCTCAGCTGCCAGCTGGGCAGCACACTGCCACCCATGTGTCCAGCTGTGGAGACATGCTGCCCCTGAGCTCCATTTCCCACCTCGTTGGGCCAATAATTGTTTTATAATTTGTTATTTTGATTATATATATATTATATATAATTAGGTATAAATAATACAGATAGCAACAGTGAGTTCTTAAATTTAACAGCTACCAGAAATTCTTTACATCAATGGAAGGCTCTACTGCAGAAACGAAAGCAAATATGAAATGCAATAACTCAATTAACAATAATAACTCTGAGCTGCTACATGAGGACAGCAGAACCATTAATCACAACACTGATTTGAAGGGCACCTCTGTCTCTTTCTGAGGCGAAAAATAGTTAAATTATCAAAAGTCTCAAAGCATCAGGAGCACTGAATCTGAATCGCTACTTACTTCTTCATTCTCCACTTCTTTCAAAGCCTATTTTAAAGTTTTGTCTTTTCCTGACAGCCTCAAAAAGTGCCTTACTGAGATCAGGGGCTGACCCAAGCATGCAGGTGTGGAAAGGAAGCCAGGCTTGTCTTGAGCTTGCGAGGTCAGAACAGGGACTGTAATCATCCAAATTGCTTTAAAAATAAGCTTAGCTCCTTGAAGCTTCCCTCCCCCCTCCCCCCCCCCCCTTGCTGCTCCTGCTATTTTGTTTCTACTTTCAGCGCTGCTTCTACCCACTGTATGCAAGACAGCAAGTTCAACAGGCAATGAAGATCAGAAATAGGAAGAGGAAAATCCTGAAGCATCTCACAGGAAACTTTGGCTAAGATGGTGTTTAATTGCCAAAAAAAAAAAAAAAAATTAGCTGCCTATGCTTAATGAGGAAAAGGGAGAGAAGCCAAGAGAACAGGTTCTGAAAAATAAACTCAAATTCAGGATACTTGGAAATTAAACTGAGCTGCAATTAACTTCTATTTTTTTCTAAGACAAAAAATGTGATAATTTCTTTTGTGGTAGAAACCTTCTTAGCCTCACGCTGCTTGCTTTGCTTGCATAATTACCGTGTGTTTATTTTATAGTTAACACTGGCCAGTGTTATTTTGAGTCATTCCTCTGCCATTCCTCCACCTCCCTCTCACTCCGCCAAGCTAGGTTGAGCCTCAGGATGCCACCCCTCAGGAAAGCCCAGAACAGATACAGGGATTACTGTCAGAAACACAAAATTTACCCTCTATATGATTTGTTGGAAGTCTTGAAAGGAGTTTTGAAAGCATATTTCAAAGCTTCTCTTAATAAAGATGCATGGCTCTCTTACCTTTCTTCACAGCCGTAAGAGGATGAAATGAGGATGATGACTCACTCCAGCCTATGTTTGAGTGACTGATTTACCTGGGCGTGGAGGGGGTATTTTAAGCGCCTGGAGCAGGGACAGGTTGGTACCCAAACGAGGTTTAAATCTTGCAAGGTTTTACTTCTCTGCTCTCCAAACTAGTGAAAGCATTTATTTTGAAGAAGAATTTCCCTGCACTCCCAAACGAAGTGCTGCAAAAGAATATTTAAAACATTGCTGTCAGTGCCTTCTAGCACTAAACCTAATTAAGTTGCTTTCATGTCTTGGAGGACTGCACATACTTGTTTACAGGAGGATGGCAAAGCACCGGCCCTGCCAGGAGATCCATGTCAATGTGTGAGGTACCTCTGCAGTAAAAAGTAAATGACAGTTAGAAATTGGTAACTGGTAGTTGTAATATAGACCCAAGAAGCTAAGATTGACATTTTCTGGCAGAAGGTTTGTTGTGGTTAAATATCTTTTTTCATTAGCCAAGGAAAAGCACTCACACAAAAATTACTTGATCCACAGCAGAACAGGATTAGCATCAGGAAAGGGTGTCTGGTATCAGGCCTCCCTGATACAAACCTCTGTCCCTGAATGGGATTCATTCTTTCCCAGCTGAGCTGGTGGGAAGTTCTTGATCTTACAGGAAAGTGCACAGACTGCTGCAGTTGTGTTGTTTTTACTCTCTCCCTTCTACATTGGTCAAGCATTCTTCCAGAAAACTCACTCCAGGCTATAGGTCCTGACATAAGTAGCCTACGCTGCTCATTCTCCCCAAAGGGATTTTATAGATGGGGTGTTAGAGGCTTCATTAACTGCTTGTCAGCCCAGCACTGTTTGCTTATTCCAGGTTCACTGGAAGGAGATCTCGCTTCAATCTTCAGCCTGTCGTGGCCATTTCTTTCACACGTTTTCTCTATCTTTTTTTTTTCCACAGCCATATCTCTCAGTGAGATCTCTCCAGCACTGCCAACCAGTTCTTCCAGGCCGCGAAGTCTGGCACAGGGAGACAGACAAAGAGAGACTGACTCATTTACAAAAACAAGGCGCCGCCCATTATTTTAGCACACTGGAGTGGACTACTGCTGGGAGATCTCGAGTGCCAAACAATAAATGAATCCTCTCCGGTTAATCGTCACCCCTGCCAATGAGACGGAGGTTTGTCGCTTTTGCAATAAAGGACAAAAGTCTTTTCTTCTGCTCTTTGTTGCCTGTAACAAAGCTGGTTGGATGCAGCTGGGATCAGGCCCACAGCTGATCCTCCTCTCCCCCGCCCCTGGGCCATTCCACTCAGCTCAGCTGGTGTCACCAGGACAATAGGAAAGCTGTGTTTGTTGCATCTCAGGATGTTAGGTCTATAGTTTGGACAGCCTAAGAATATGCATGCATTCTCTCAATTGACGTTCAGAGGCTTGATACTTCTTTGTTTGGTTTGCTTCATTGAAAGGTAAAACGGAAGAAGACATAATGCCTCTGCTTAGAAATATAGATGCATGGTGGCGTAAAAGGGAGGAGAAAGAAATATTTCAGACATAAGACCTGAATCCACACTCTTGAGGGAGTGGGGGGAGCTGGTTATTGTACCAGCTGTGCTGCCCCACTGCAAGATTTCCTCAGGCAGGATCCTTTTCACAGAGCCAAAGTCCTGCTCCATGTTCAGATGACAGATTGCCCTGGTGCAAGACAGCAAGTTCAGCTACCAGTTCCACCTGGCCTCTGGCAGGTAGCTCTCTCCATGCAAGAGCAAACAAGTAGGACTGACTCAGCTGCAGATGGACAAGCCACCAGAAAACGATGATCAGAAATTAGCATTCCCTGTTTTGTATTGCTGGAATATTGCTTTTCAATGTGTGTGATGTAGGTACATTGAAAGTAAAGGATATTTTTTCTCACTGTTTTTATACCTCTTTTCCCAGCCTGGAAGAAAATAGGCAGACCTTAGCACATCCACTTTCTCCCCGCTTATGTCACAGCAAGAGATAGAGATAACCATGCAAAGTATGTGTGTTTCGTTAGAACCTTACCTTCTTGCCTGCTTCCCCACAGACTGCTCAGCTGGGCCCTATAGCAAATCACTGCATAGCATCCTCATTTCCATAAAGCATACCACTACCAAAAGCCTCCCAACACCTGGCTACTTTTCATGCAGTCTATCATAGGTGTTGGCTAAACTTCATTTATTCTGCATATAAACTGAAGAAACCATCTATGTTACCATCTGTGCTGAATACCTAAGGTACAGTGCCAATGCTATGGCTAAAATAAAAATAAGCTCTTTTACAGACTGTACCAAAGGAGCTAGAGAAAGGTCCGAGCTGCGGTGTTCTTCCTCCTCCTTTTTGCTACTAAATAACTGTTTTCACTTATTCAATACAGGTTGATGAACATCTTTAAAGGGCTCATTTGAGTTGTGTTTACCTATACACATATATAAAACTTGAGATAAGTGTTTTTTCTTACCTTACCCAACATAGGCAATCTCAAATTCTCATGTCTAATGTTGAAGGTATGAATGACTCTTACTCCATTTCCTATTTTGGAATAACATATTTCCTGATTCTTTTAATGTCATTGGATTATTGATAGTTAGTGTGTTCTATCTGCATATGAATGCTTGTACTCTTGCAAAAGATAGTCACCTAGAAACCTGTGGAAATTGAATACATATTCAGGATTCAACAACTCTTGCCTTATATATTCTAACATAGCAGCAGAATTTCATCACCTACCTCACCATCAAATTTTTTTCAGATCTTATCTTTTCCAGTCATAAGCTGAAAAAGATGCATGATACAATATCCTACTAGTGCTGCAGGGGATGTGACTCCATAGGTAATTTGTGAGATAGATGTTGGGAGTGTCCCAAACTAAAATTGTTTGAGGATAAAATTACTGAGCACAGTGCTGAAATGGTGGATCACCCACTGGTCTTGTCTAGGATTTCCAGAGGGCTTCTATGTGCCAAAACACTACTGAACATCAATTAAAATAGTGTCTAATTAATTTCACTGAAACTCATAGCTCATCCTTCCCGTAACATTCCTTTCAGTGATTACATTAGCAATCCAATAGACTTTGATAGTAACAGACAACATTGTTATAGCAACCAAAGTCTGAAACACTAAGAGCTGGACTGACTGGACAGAATGAAACATTCAGTGGCATCTCCGATGTACATTGCAGAGGAAAGTCTTGTGACTCTGTGCTTAATCAGCTCACACGGCATGAAGGCTCAGGTAGAGAAGAGAAAAAGGAACAACTCAGATCATAATTCACCTTTCCCTCTCAGGAGTTTTCTGTTATGGTTCTGCTCTGAGAATTCTGTGAAAGAGGGGAGGGGAAGTTTTGTGTTGCAGAATAATAGAATGGCTTGGGTTGGAAGTAACCTCAAGGGTCAAGTTCCAACCCCCAGTAATGTGTGTAATCCCTGTTTTCCATCAAACACTGAGCATGTAATTATTTCAAAAACAAATTCCTTATTAGTGTGTTTTCTTTCACCATCTAAAAAATGCCATCTCTCCCCAGCCTGTGAGTTCACAGATAAGCAGTACTGAAAGTGACTGAAAGTAACAACCATTTTGTTTCACCTGAACCCATGGAAGAAAGTTATTCCATAGCAGTATTAGAAAAGGAAAATTTTTCCTGCAGAGGAGTAAAAGTCTGTGGTAGGTTTCATAATGTAGTCTAGTAGATCATATATTTTTAGCACTCTCAGAGATGGACAAAAGGGTCATTGAAGACACTGCACTTATCAACAGAGCAAGATTATCCTTTCACTAGCCACAGCATTTGCACAAGAAAGACATGCATGCCTACTTAAGAAGAAAATATTTGTAATTCTTATTTGAGAAATAGTTCAAATTGGGAAAGTTTTGCTCTAAAATGCGTCCAAGAACAGTTGCTTTGGGTAGCAGCCAACTAAACAGAGGGCTGCTGGAAAGCAGCTTGGCAGAATATATTCTGGGCATCTTACTAAACACCAAGTTGAAGATGGGACAGATGGTGACCTTGCCACTAAGAAGGCTAACAGTATCTTTGGCTGTATTATCACCAACAGGTCAAAGGAGGTGATCCCAGTGATCTTTCCCCTCAGCACTGATGAAGCAGCACCTGAAATAATATGTCCAGTTCTGGGGGACACACAGCAGATTCTGCTACCAATACTACCTGTTCCCTGAATATGCCCGCTTCTCCTCTGTGTTGCAGTTTACCCCAGCAGATAGCTCAGCACAACAGAATCATTCTCTCACTCTCTTCTGTAACACTATAATGTGATGGAAAATACAGCAATAATAGCAGGGCAGCAAAGTCTTTGGCTGCAGCAAGTGAGGATAAGCCCAAATGCAGCAGCTGGGAACACAGAAATGAAGGAAAAAAACCTACTTACCTTTGTAAGACCTCTGATAAGCAAGGATCTCCAGTAAGAGCCCCTTACCTCCACTGCCAGCCCTTAAATGAGGTCTGGGCAGGGGTGGATCCTGGCTGCAGCCCTTCTGGTCACTCAGGTACATTGCACACACCTGAGCTCCCCTGGGTTGGCCCTGCCTTCCCTCCAGGTGCTCAATCACTGTTTCAGGCTGTGACTCAGCATTTCCTCTACACTCTCCCTTCCCAGTGGGATGGGGGAGGGAATTAAAAATAACCAACAAAGTAGAACTCATGGGCTGAGATAGAACTATTTACTAAGATAGAAAAAAGGAAAAGGATAATGATTATGACAAATGTATTGTGTATATATGTATAACGTAAGTATACAGATGTTCTATAGTATATAGATGCAAGGTAAATAAGTATACAGATATTCTACAGATGAGTTAGGCTGGTAAGAATAGGTAGATACAAAGGAAAGGTCCTCACCAGTGTTATAGGCTCACAAAGGAACTCCACAAGGAGCAATCTCCAGGAAGAGATCCTTCCTCAGTGGAAGTCAGCCCTTAAATGGGGTCTAGGAGAGGTGGAGCCTGGCTCCACCCCTTCTGGGCATACAGGTGAATTGCCTTCACCTGTGCTCCCATGGCTGACTCAGCGCTTGCCTCAGGTGGTTAATCAGAGGTTCAAACCGTGATTCAACAGTTCCCATACAATATATATGAATGTTTTTAACAAATGAAGCACAAACAATTGCTCACCACCCCCAACTGATGCCCAGCTAGCCCCCTGAGCAGCAGAAGAGAGCAAGACAAACTTCCACCTCCTTCAAAACTCCTTCTGCATATCATATGGTGTGAAATATCCCTTTGGCTGGCTTAAGTCAGCTGTCCTGATTCTGTCCCCTTCCCAGCTCCTTGGGCCTGTCACTGAGAATGGCCTTGGCTCCGAACAGCACTGCTTAGCAGCAGCTATAAACCTCAGTGCACTGTCAACATTGTTTTCTTCCTAGACCCAAAACATAGCATCACAGCAGACACTGAAGAAAACAGCTCTGCCCCAGCTGAAACTAAGATGCTCTACCGTAGGCATTTTCTTGTGCATACTGTGTCAACTGTGGAAATGCTGATTTTGTGACATCCTACAGGTGGAGCACATGGGGCACTTTTATCAGTTGTGCCTTACCTGGAAAATGCTTTCCCACTCTATGTCCGTGTGTATACACTGTGCATCTGTTTTATCTCAGGCGAGGTATATCACCCATCTTTTCATTGATCACAGGATGTATCCTAGATTCATAATCAACTGTATTCTCCATCATTCAAAGCTAGGTTCTTCTAAGCTTGCTGTTGTCAGACGGTGTGCTAGTGAACTCTGCACACTCAGCTCCCACTGGCAGCACAGGTGTAAGTGCCTAAAACTGCCTGCATCTGCATGCCTGGGCCCAGAGGAAAGCCCAGGTATAACTGTCTCCTGAAGATTGTTTCAGGAGCCATCACTGCTGAATCTGGATGTCACTAACAGGGCCTGGGTACCCAAACCAATAAGGAAAAGCTGCCACTCACTATTCATTGAGAAACAATATGCTATTGCTGGCCTCCATTCTGCCCCAGATAAGGATCTTGGTCAGATTTTGATATTGCAAAATAAAAGTTGGGTATCTTTTACTTAGGAGGAAATAAAGTGCACAAAATCCTCAAGCTGTCAGAGCGAAGCAAGGAAACCATTTTTATATGGCTGTGAGGAAGGACACGAAAGTCAGGACAGGTTTATAGGAGATGCTGTAGCCCTGCAAGAATATTTTTGGGAAAAAAATGACCTTATTCAGATGTTCTTGATTTTACTTCAGAAAAAAAAAAAAAAAATTACATAGAAATGTAATTCCAAGTAAATATTTAATTAATTTCAAATTGTATGAAAATATTCATTTTGGGAAGGGATTTGGGGCATATCAAACACAGTGCAGGTCAGCAATCAAGGCGATCCCCCTTCTAGGCTTAGCACTGAGGCAGCCTCACTTGGAATCCTGTGTGCGGTTCTGGGCTCCACAGTATAGAACTGGAGCCCCATACTTGTTGGTGTTCAGAGGCATTTGGACAGTGCATTCAATAATAAGAATGCTTTGACTTTTGGTTAGCCTTGAGCAGGTCAGGCAGTGGGACTCAATGAACTATTGTTCATGTTGTCATTGTATTTCATTAGTAAAAGCTTTACTACTCATTTCTGCAGTTGGTTTGAAACTAACACTTAGAATTTTTTAGAGTTATTTTCCAACTTTGTGTAGATGGCTTTTCATTCTATTTTGCCAAATTTTTCACTGAAAAAGAAATTCAGTTTTTCTCCAGCATTATAAGGAAAAGTCTGGCAAAGCAAAATAGTGATGATGGATAAAATATTATTCCATTAATTTGATTAAAACCGTTCATTTTTATCTACTTAGTCTGTGGAGTTTTGTTTTTCTTTCTGTGGTGTAATTGTTGATTTTGGTACTGAAATATGAATATTCCAGACAA
Source organism: Pavo muticus (assembly GCA_016647715.1). Taxonomy (NCBI): domain Eukaryota; kingdom Metazoa; phylum Chordata; class Aves; order Galliformes; family Phasianidae; genus Pavo; species Pavo muticus. Next base: position 303,916 of record JACDJE010000064.1, read on the forward strand.
GAAGATACCAGCTCCAGCTTTTGGAAACTGCTATCTGAAAGGTAATTGAGGCTTCACTGGCATTGCTACTAGGAGCAGCACAGTCTTCCTTACCCCTTTGGTTTCTTTTAGAGTGAGTAGTCTCATTGGTGTAAGTAAAGTAACATAAGGGAAAGCAGCATCCAGGGAAATGGGGACTGGAGAATCTGGATGGACTTGCCAGAAGGCATAAGAGCTCTAAACAGTTAAGCCCTGGACATCTGGAGGTAAGCTTTGATGGCCTGGCTCTCCAGTGTGCCCCTTTAAGCATCTGAACACTACTGTGTGTTTTGGAAAGATTAAAAAGAAAAAGGTACACCATTCTGTAATGGAAAGTGAAAACTACGGAAAGCAATAACATCTTTAGTGTGCAAGTTTGAATAATATATGGAACATGGTAGTTAAGGTTCAGAAATTTACTACGATGCCCTTGGGTCACATGTTTGGAGTAGCTCTATGTAGAGATAACCAAGGTACTATAAGAATGAATGTGCTTTCTGTACCTACAGTAATTTGGGCTAATTGGTGCAGGCTCAGCATCAATCTGGTGTGGAGCAGAAAGCTGTACAGAAATTCAAAGCAACTAAGCTATCAACTTCAATAAGTTCTTCATCCAAAAGGCTCACTTAAAATTGGATATAGAAAAAGGATACTTGCACAGGCAGGCCATTCTGACAGCATCCATAGCTATCCATAGCTATAAAAAATATTTCAGTTTTGAAGAAAGTGAGATTTTTAGAACTTTTCAGTGATGATGCTTGCAGGGTACCCAGGCTTCCAACAAGCCCAGCAGGAGAACTGCTATGCAGTGGACAACCCAGGGCCTCAGGAAGCAGAGGGAAACTGAGTACACTTCCATCTGTTCTGCCCGGCACTCAAACCCGTCAGTGCTTGGCCATGTTTCCAGCAGTACCTGAAAGATTAAAGACTAAGATCTGCTCCTAGTTACAACACTTTCCTCAACCCATCCCAGAACACACATAGGTAATGCCCCCCGAGGCTGCCTGAATCATCACTGCAGCATCAGTATCTGACACTTTGCTTTGCAAAGCATTTGCTGTTTAATGCCTGTCTCTACTCCAGTTCCCACTTTGTTGAAATGACGAAACCCTGCACAGTGTCAGCCTGACATGATTCCCTTCTCCTGGAAAGGATTCGTTTACTGCACTGGCAGAGCTGCCAGGTATGTGGAAGGGGAAGGGCTGTGCTCACATGCTCCAAAGTTGATTGAGAAATCTGAAGACATCGCACAATCAGATGTAAACAAACAAGTTCTGCATATTCTCCTTTCCCAAATATTCAGAAGTCTTAAAAGAATTGGGTGTGTAATTGAAAGTAGCCAAAGGCAGCTTTATCCTGTGCTACCAGCATTCAGGCAGCTGATCACCCAAAGTTTCACTTGGCAGGTTGACAGGGGTTATGGATTTTCACATGGGTGAAGCTCTTCAGCAAACTTTTGCAGCCTGAACAGCACAATAAATAAATAAAAATAAGAATAATGGAGGAAAAAAACCCACCACAAAAAACAAACAAACAAAAAAAAAAAAACAAAAAACAAAAAACACATCCTCTTGTTCCACTGATTTTATTTCAAAAGGCTGGAAAAGAAATGTTCATTCTCTCTTCACCTCAGTCTTACAGCTAAGCCCTTTGTCCAATATTGCAGTTTACAGCACCAGAATCCTATTCTCTTTTGCCTCTGGAATCTCACCTCCATTTTCTTTGAGAGGCAAAATGAATGATTTTTTCCTATATAAAATCTCTGGTGTCCTATGACCTCTGTAGGCACTTTTGAGGTTGTTGTCACAGTATCCCACTATCTGGATGTCACAGTATCCCACTATCAGAAAGCGATCCTGAAGCAGGATTTTGGAAGGCTTTGTCAGAAAACTGTGCACTTGAAAGGGATGCAATAGTTCTGAGAAATGGAGAGTGTTTCCCTGAAAACCAAAGCATTCTCAGAGTGGGCGCTCCAGGGAACAACTCTGGCATTAATGCCAGAACATCACATCTGTTTGCTCGCATGCTAATATCTGCACTTTTTTCTCTTATAGGCCAGAGGAGAAAATAGTTCTCTGAAAAGAAAACTCCATAGACAACACATTACTGAACAAACCATTGAAGAAGAGGGGAATATGAGGTTTTGTTGCTCTGCATTTGAAGGAATGGAGAAACTTGCACTTTACGTGATGAAATTTCAATAGTTCTGAGTAGTGATTATGATAGTGATTTTCCCATCTTTTGAGAAAATTGTCACTTCTACTGACTTCGTTCCATGCAAAATGAAAATAATTGAAATACAACATGGTAAACAGAAAAGGATGCAACAGAAACTACATAATGCTAAAACCTGCCACTTTTTTTTTTTCCATCGTTGTCACAATTTTAATTCATGTATCTGTTGATTCCATTCTACTCTGCAGAACTTAGAAATACAAGAAAATAGAAGAGTGAGTGGGCCAACATTGAGAGCTCCATCCCAGAGAAGCCATGTGAGGTGCTGAGCTTTGACAAAAACTGTCCCCACCAAGGTTATAATGAACTCTCGCCGCCAGAGAGAGCCACAGTGGAGGGGAGGGCTGAGAAAAAACTGTTTCACGCTTTTTTCAATCATCGCTCTTGTGAGACAGAAAAGTCCACCTACAATACAAACCATATCATTTACCAAAACCACAAGTGAATGCATTTCTGGTTCCTTCTGCGGCAAGCTTTGACGTCGAGTGGCATTCCCAGCATGGAGATAAATTTATTTATTCATTAATTTAATATATTCAATAAACCAACCAGCACATAGACTTATTCTTTACAAGTAATTAGAATGTATTACAAGCATACAAATGTGCCTAAGATTGAGAACTCAGGTTATAATCTAATGAAAATATTGTCGCTGAATTAATTTCCTATGTGGTGCCAGAGCTGTGGAATAAAAAGTACATTGAAAGTCTTCAGAGACCTACTGTCAACAGCCTCGCACTACCTGTACTTCAAGCTGGAGAAGATTAGATTTCAAAAGCCTGTTCTATTTCACGCCTTTTCTTAGTTGTCTTGCAGGAACCTTCCATGCTTTAAAGATCTCTCCAAAATTTCAGAGATTAAGAAAGTGAAGAAACAGGCAATTTCTGCTACAAGTGTCGCTAAAATGCGTTAGTCTCACCGACACATAGGTCAAACGCAGAGTTACCAGGAAGTTAAGGCCATTGGTCATCTGAGCAAAGCTGCAGTCCATTACATTCTGCAGATTGCATCGCCACAGCAATTGAAAATTATACTGTCTGGCTGCTCTTGGCTGTAGATGCAGTCTCTCTTTATCAGAACTGCAGCAACAGTGTACTATCAGTACGTGGAAGGTCACTGCCGCTTCAGTCCTACAAGCAATCGGGTTTCATACCGGTCTAGCATTTTCCACGCTCTAAGCATTTTGCAAGCTAACTGATACTGTATCAGGAAGAACAGGAATATCTTTTAAGAATGAGATGTATGATTGCAACAGTTTTTTTGGGGTTTTTTTCTTTGTTTTTTTGTTTGTTTGTTTTTTTGTTTTTTTTTTGCATGAACTGGAATGTGGACAAAGGCTGTGTTCGATGGTGTTCTCAGAAGATAACTGCAAATTGAAGGGAGAAGTGACCATGAAGTACCCTTTGGAGATTCGTTCTTTGTCCTGCCATTGCAAATCAGGCAGACAACCTATTAGTGGCACATTAGTTCCAGCTTTCCTTTTCAATCCACTGATACGGAGGGTCAAGAAAACCCTGCAAAAAATGGCCCTCTTTGGGTGCACAGATTTCAGACACGGGCTGTGTCACCATATGAAGCAGTTTTTTCCGATACACCCCTGGAGCTGCCTGTTAGTAACCTATCTTCAAAGCCACTTTTGTTTCTCTCAACCTAGTGTAGAGATCCCAGGGCTTCTCTCTCATTATACTAATGAAAAGAGGTGATTAGGTTATCCAGGTCTTTGTGGTTAATTCTGCTCGGTCACAAGTATTTTGCCTGCTTCAGTAAGCAGCAGACAGGCAGTGCTGTGTCCTGCATGAGCACCGTTGCCATTGGGAGTATAATTACTCAGGCCTAAAGCAAAAAGTTTTCTCATAGCAGTAAGGTATAGAGAAAGATAAAAAACTGTACGGGCTTCATGGGGAGCACTTCTGTGCAGGGCTTATCAGTGGATCCTTATCGATGTTAATCTGACAGCACAGGTGTGAGAGAACCCACAGCTGATACAGACCGCCTGATGAGCAGTAACTCACTATGCTTTGCTGGACACCAGTTCACTTGTTACAAGTTGAACAAAGAAACAAATTAAGAAAGCATGATTAAGTAGTGTTGGTAATGAGGGAGGGGTAGTGGGGAGCCTAGGAGAGAGCAGCTTGTCTTTGCTGTCTGTTCGTGTGGGTAATAACCATTACACAACACCCACAGACATACTTCCTCCTGCAGAGAGAGGTCATGGTAATTAAGAATGAGTGTGTTAAAACAAAAAAAAAAAAAAAGAGCATTTCATATCCCATGTTCCTCATTTTAATAACACAGACTTCTGTGTTGTGAAACATCCTCCTTAGAAAAGCATTAAACATGGTGGCACATGTCCTCAGCTGCAGCAGCCTGCACTGGGTGTGAGCCCGCAGGACGGTCCCCCCCACCCATGAGCAGCTTAGGGAACTTTGTGCCTAGAAGTGTCACAGCTTCTCTTTACAGCTTCCAAAACAATGCTTTTGAATACCAAAATGAAGCAGCAAAAAAGCTATAAGCATTTTTAGAAAAAGTTGTCTCAAGGCTGCCATAGTCCTGATACTCCCAGAAGGAAGTCGACTTCTTATGCAGGAAATAATATTTCAAGTAGAAAACTATAAGAAATCCTTCAGCCCTTTTTACACTACCCCATATTAAAAAACGGCTCAACTCTACCAAAACTATGAGAATTCTGAATAAGTCATTTAAGAACTAAAATATAACAGGATACAGAACAATTTTTTTTGAAAGAGGGAAGGACAGAAAAGCAAGAGATAATGAGGAAAATCTGTGTGTCCCTGACAGAAGACATTCGTTTGAGTGCTGGAGTCAGGCCTTCTGGGCTCTGTTCACAGCTCCATCGTGTCAGTCTTTGTGTTGCAATTATCTGCCAGTCGTTTGAAGACTTTTTCCTTTGGACCTCACTTGACTACGTCAGGGTCTGAGCAAACTCTCACTATCTCTGCTGCCAAGAATGGATTTGGTATTCACCACCTCAGTGACCAGCTGGCTCAGATGGTGGGCAGGCCTGCTTCTCAGTGAGAAGGTCTCTCCTTAGCCCCCCGCGTACTTCCTTGCAGATGCACCATCCCAACAGCATAAAAAAAAATCATCACTCTATTTCCTCTTTTTGACTAACAAAGAGAGAATATGATGCCCTTCTGTTAACTAAAGGTCGAAAGAATACCTGTGAATGAAAGTCCAGAGGGTAGAGAAGAGCAAAAGGGAAATAAATACTCTTATCAAGAGCTAGTGAAGGATGCATGCTCTGGTTTACATTGTGTTTTATGTCACTCTCCACTCAGAATTATTCTCTTTCCTCTCCAGCTTGGAGTAAAGCTCTGGTCATTGACAGTAAGCAACACATCTCACTCATAATGTGATCTGCATAAGCTGTGATGCCGAAATGTTTGGGTGCAGCACGATGCACTGATGTGTTGGCCAGGATGAGTCCAATCTCAGCTACTGCCAGAGGGGACAGCCAGATCCCAGTGAAGAGTCATGGACCAAGGAGATGACTATGAAGGGTCTTTTCTGAACATAAGTTCTTCTACAGCTACAACCAAAGGCAGCTTTCTCTTCATTCAAGAAATCCATATTTAATTCTCAAAATACGAGGAAAAAATATTTTGAGAATGCAAATGGCAGATGTTGCATTGATAAATATTACAAGTCAAATTCATGAGGGGTCTTTCAAAGAGAATTGCTCTGTTTTCCTGTCATAAGCAAACAAAGAAATACCATTCTCTGTCGCCTCTCTCATTTTAGAATATACATTTAGGTTCTAGTGCTAATGACCACGTTCCTTTGACAGAAAATAGGCCCACAGTATCTTAACTGCAAAATATGGTTTTCAGGAAGGAATGGTTTTCTGAGAATATGAAAAAATATTTCATTCTTACTGAGTAATTGGTTTATATTTGTATACAAATAAAGGAGAAGCAGGTTTACTATGTATTTAATAGCATTTAATGCATGATCATTTCATACAGCGGGGTCATATTCACAATGATTCTTTTATGTTATTAAAATATTGAGAAAACACTAAACATTCATTAGTTACACCAATTCCAAGTGCACAAAAGGATGAACAAATGTGTTTTCATTATGAGAGGTAATAATAATTAAGAGTGACAGCACCTTATCCTCAGGATCTGCCTCCCAGCAGCAGTTTGGCTGATAAAAAAAACAGAAGTTAAGATAAGGCAGCAATTATTAAGACAAATCTTTTGAAGGGCTGTTTGAACTCATGTGTCCAGCAGATAATCTGATTTTACAAGGTGCTCCAAGGCGGGGTAGGCTGCGGGAAGCAGCACCCAGGTGCAGGCCTTCAGCCCTTTGCACCGGCATTTTTACCTCTAGCCATTTCCTTGGTCTCTTCTTCTTTTGTTTGCTACAGCTGTGGCATATAAATCAGTCTTCATTCCGTCTCACTGACACCAAAGAGAAACACAACACAAACAATGCAGAACAGCAAGTCCCAAATGTATTAATCTTTTATCCTTTTTTTTTTCTGATTCCTTTCACCTATCTTTTTGGGGAGATTCAGAATGGCTGTGGGCAACTTAGTAATTCTTTCTTCATAAATATTACATGCACGCAGAGCATGAATATCTGAGTAGCTTACTCTGACTTAGGTGAAACCAATTGCTAATGGCAAATCATTTTTCCTCAGTGCCATTCCACCAATAACAAGCACGAGGGGGACAAGATGATGCAATTTGGAGGTGGACAGCAAAAGGGAAAGAAGATTTAGACTGGGAACAAAGACAATTATTCCAGTTGAGCTCTGAGGTGGGAGTTTTAGCAGAAAGATACCTGTGTTCAGCAGCTAGGTGGGTATTCTCAGCAATTAAATTAGCAAACACTGAAAAAAAAATTGAGTGCTTATGGCCAATTTTTATTATGTCATTGAGCTGCTACATCTTGGTGAGCTATGCCCTTGTGCAATGACGTACACTTCATGTGCAAACTGCAGTAGGAAAGACCAGGCAGCTCTCTAACATCCTTCCCTTGGGGTGCACCATATCCCCAGTGGTAAAACCGTGGCTCACTGTGGGAAAGGACAGCATGGTTTCCCTCTGCCCAGTCCTATTTCCCCCACGCATTTCTTTTCTCTCACTGGCTCTTGCAGCCACGTGCTCACAGCTCAAAGTGGATTAAGCAGCTGTTCCAGTGGAAACCGCTTTCATTTTGGTCCTTCACGGGATGCTTTTCAAGCCAAATGAACTCACACTGTTGCACATGCGTTGCAGAGGATGTGCTGAAAGACTGTGCCTGGCAGTGGGGATGGGATCAGGGCTGCCCCTTTTGGTGACTTCAGCTCAGGTGTAAAAATGTGTCCGCTGACTTTTAATAATGAATAAGAGTTGTGACTTTATGTTTGAGGCATAGAAAAGAGATGTAGTGTCTCCAGACAACAGGAATAGCAACTGGCAATCAAACCTCAGCTGAATTTTACTGCTTACATTGTCCCAAAGACATCAGCATATATTGGTCTCAGATTTGCCTTTAATGGGTGAATACTTTATAATCCATTGGTAATAGTTATGTACACTTGTCTATTTTAGAATCTCTCTCCTCTCACATCTGTTTTGCCTCAAGAAACAATCTTGTTGGATCGCTTTGAAACCACTGCAGTGCACACACTGCATTGCCAGGGCTTCTGCCCCGCCAGCCCAATCCTGGGCACTGCTGCAGCTGTCTGGCTCAGGACCCGCCCTGAGATGGGCTGTGCTCCGCAGATAGTGCCGTCTGAGCTCCTGGGCTGGCCTGGCCATCCACAGCATGTGTGTGGCACTCACAAGCCTTGCTCAGCCAAACGGTATAGGGTCTGCTTCTCATTCCAGATAAATCCGCAGTTATTCACTCACTGAAAATATCAAGTCCCACATTAGCAGGAGACTGTGAAGCAGGTGAAGAGAGGATTGCTCCTGAGGAATTCAAATGCAAATTGTACATCTTTGGACAGTTGTGTTGAGCCTCTCCATGGCCGCTGGCTGTGCTTCTGCCATTCTTCCCAGTGAATCTCACAGGTCACACAGATCTGCTGACTGCACAGGGCAACCTGGAGCCACCTGGGATGCTCAGGGACCCACAGGTAGGTGGGGTATGACATGAGGGCTGTCATACTGCTTTGGTCCGTGTGTGCTGCCTGCACATACCAGAAACAACTGGCAGCTGAGAGGGCTTTCTGAGTCCAAATATCAAGGATACTAACACTCTGTTTTCCAATACGCGCGCTCTGTGGCAGGGACCAACAGAGCAGCACATTTCCTCTGCCAAGGAAGGACAGGAAAATGTTGTTTGAGTTGGCTTTATTTCCCCATGCTCAGCAAGCTTGAGGAGCAGAACCTGCTCAGGAGACAGTCCAAGAATACTGGGCAACACTGAGCTGTCAGTTGGGTTTTCCTCATTCCCCTGAAGCTCTGTGCCTTACTGCCTGTCCAAGTCAGCAATACTGCTTACTTTTCACTTAAGGATAAATGGCATTGCTTAAGATAGTAAAAAATAACCACATGGCCATTCCTGTGACACATAAGCAGAGCAAAAGAGGTTAAAAAACTTTGGCCCAGGCTCTCCAGCTGGGAGTTCTGGAGCTGATTCACTTTCCATACCTGCGTTTGCTCTGCTTTGCTTCACTTTAAAGAATACATCTTTCAGAAAATGTTCTTTTCTCATACTTTCTGATGAAAATCTAGCAGTTTTGGTCATAAATTTTCAACTGGAGACGTTTCACTTTTATCTCTGGAAAACTGAGCATATTCTTTCCGTAGGTGAGAAACAGCATTTAGTTGGAAATTGTAATTCTCAGCTTAAAAGTAGTTTCAACATAAATCTTTGAAGGAAGCCTATTAACAGTGTCTAAGTTGCCTTACAACACAACTAGGCAGACAAGATCGTATCACAGCTCTTTGGGTGATAATCCCATTTCTGGCTGTTGTCAGCAGAGAATATGCTGTGTCAGGGCACAGGCACAGTGGGGTTCTCTGAGTAATCCTTCCCTCGATGCACCTCCAGCCTCGGGAAGCAGCAGGACAGCTGGAGGCTGCACACAGGGCACTGTTAGCAGCAGCAAACAGCTCTTACCTCCACAAGCTTATCTGACTCCTGGACATCCACTGAGACTGCTGGTCTCCCCAGCAGGCAGCAGCAAGAACTAATGCTGTGTTTCCCTGAAGCAGTTCACGCGACATCAGAAACACTGACAATCCTCTACACCTCTGCTACTCAGTGGATCAAGCAGATGGCTCCACATCACCGAGAAAAAACCAACACAGTGCCAGGCTGCAATGATACCCTGGTTTTCTGGCCTGAGAGAACAGCGGTGCCATCCCCCAGTACACAGAGAACACACTTTCAGTCTGCAAAAGCAAAGAAAGAACTGCACTCTGAAAGAAAATCCTGCTTTGTTTACAGGTTGCTTTTATTTACAAATATACTGAGGTGTAATCTCTCTTTTTTTCTTTTTCTGTTTTTGTTTTAGTGTCTTTGTGTGGGTGGGTGTGTGCACATGGGAGGAAGCATAATGTTTGAGAAACTCATGTATTGTGGCTGCCAGGCCATGGTGGCAGAAAATAAAATCAGCAAAATGAAATTTAAAAACACTAATAAATAATTTAACAATGACAAGTAATTAAATAATAAAGAAAACAACAACGATCTACATACATTATGGTGGCTTTTTACCAACACAGAAGGAAAGAAGGGGGAAGCTACTGAGAAAGGCAGATGGTTACGTATGAAAGAGCATATTCATATTTTTACAAGTTAAACAAATAGTAACAGACAGCTACAAAATACTACATTTTGATAACATAAATACAGAATATATAAATATACAAGTAATACAGCCATACACAGCTAAAAAATAGGGTGTTCACTTAAAAACAGAGTTCCCAATGCAAAATATCTGGCAGTCCCTTCACAGTCACTGCTGAACAGAACAACAGTGGCAGAACCAAGAGGATGCGGGCTGTGTCCTTTAGGAAGGCAAATGACCGCCAGTTTACTGGGGCAGGCCTCAAGTGAGCAAAGCTGCGCCTAAGTCCCCCCAAAGCCAACACCTTCCGTACTTGCCCAAAGGAAGCACGTGCCTAAGGAGCCCCCTAGTGAGACAGATCCAAACCTGAAACCCTGGCACACTGCAGTGGGTGCAGCTATTGTCTGCCCAGTGCCACCAGGTGAGGAGGAGGGCTGGCACCTACAGATGGGCCAGCACATGCAGAAGCATCTGCTCTCCATGGATGTGGGAAGCACTTTGAGCATTGGATTGTGTGCAGTGCTGCCCTGAGCACTTCAGACTTGGAGTACTGTGGCTCCACCTTCCGCAGCTTTGTTGTGCTTTAGTATACTCTCACTTTTGTGACAAAATTTGGGACCTGTAAGAGCTCTTTCCTTCCTCTTTGCTTCTGCTGTTAAATTTTAGTAACTTTTTGGGGTGGCCAGGATTACTGATTTGAAGAAGGCGCTCTCACAAACCCCAGCTTGCAGCACCCTGGCAGCATGGTGGAGAGCTGGCTTTCTGGGGCACCTGGGAGGCTTTGGATGTACCTCTGATCCCTAAGGAAGCTGAAGGGAGTCCTGAGCAGAGTGGGAAGAGGTAAGTGGGTTCACACCATCCCTGGAAAGTATGCCAGCATGAAGAACCTTCCCCATGCAATGGTGGCACAGTGAAATGGCTGCCAATAGAAGAGCACTGGCCTCCTTTAAGGACATGAGAGTATTCATCGGACACGGGCGGGGCGGGTCTGAAGAATCCACTCAGCAGCCATCGTGAGACTGGAGCGAGTCGTGCCGTGGGCATGGTTAGCAGTGACTGAGCCAAGCGGACGGGATGTTTTTAACGACAGATTTTAAAGAAGAAAATGAGATCAAAATTCCTGGGATGCTGTTTCAATCTCAGTGAGTGTAACCACTGTATTTTACTTACAACTGTAGTTCATGTTGTGACTGTGAAACATATCTACCACCAGTCCCTAAGCGCTTAGAACACAGGCTTTATTCCATAGCGCTTTGGAAAATAGGGGGCTGAGAAGAGCACTACATTGTAGGAATTGTTTGCCTGACTCTCAGCCATGCAATGAAGCAACTGCCACCCAGCTGAGAGCCACTTTGGTTTGGTGACTACGCTGCTCAGAAACCATTTATGAATGCAGGAAAATCTGTGTGCTATCATTGCTTTTATAAACAGATCCAGTAATTGCACAATAAAGACCTCTGAGGAAGATGTAACGTAGTGTATTCACTCTGATCTCACAGAAATCTTTTTTAAACATTATTGAGCAAACACTGAAACCTAATTAATCATCTTTTACTTAATTGCATCTTGTCACCACTTTAGCTTAACATGTATTCCTTGCTTAGCCAAAACAACATGATTGAAGCACTGTGAAGAGCTCACTTGATGCATTTGTATTAGAGAGAGGTTAATTTCTTAGGGAAAATGATCACTGTAAGGTGCATGTAATAAACTGCTGTCATGACCTCTAGCCTCCAAGCTCCCATATGTGCAATCATTGTTTGCGGTTTCCGTGGAAGTGCCAGATGCTAAGAATTTTTGGCAAGGGTTTATCAACTTTACTCGGTATAAGATATTACTGTGATATGGCCCATTAAACATTTTACTTTTACCTGATTGGTGACATTTCCCTTGCCAATAGAAGAGTAAAAGAAAAATCAAAAAGGTCAGAGGTTGCTATATAATCTTTTACTGCAGGTCCCAGGTTAAAACCACAATGATCACACTCCAGTAGGATAATTCATTCCACAAAAAAAAAAAAAAAAAAAAAAAAAAGAAAAAAAAAGAAAAAAAAGTGACATTTATTTTGTTTTAATGAACTTTGGCCTTTGCCAGATATAATGGGTCTTTGGCTATGCATTCCTTTTCTTGACCAGCAGCAACCCACAGTGGCAAGGGAAGCAGTATGCATGCCAGAGGGCTTGACTGTGTAGTGCCTGTGGCACCAGCAGTGGAGGAATATGGGGGAGCAAACAGCTATGACACCATCACACAACACACTGAGGGAAAAGAGATGGTACGTACAGGTACACTGCAATGAAAGAGAAAGAAAAGGTGGCAAACAGACGTCTAAAGAACAACAAAGGATTATGGCTATTTCAGCTATGAAATGGGATATCTGATCCTTTTCTTGGAAAAGGATTGTATTTTCAACATCCAGGACAGAAGCAGAGGTAGAGTTGGGACAAAGCAGTTCTGCAGGTCACATTATAGCTCTCATACAAGTCTTTGTTTACACTAAAAATGCCATTTCGATTCTGCCAATAATGAGGGACAAAGCAAGATTTGTGTCTAGTTTATAAACCCAGTATGTTTGAGATGGTGAAGATGCTATGACTCTAAAGGAGCACAGGAGGAGGATGGGAAAGAAAACATAATGAATCCATTGAGACTGGTGGTTACACATGTTTATAATGTGCCATACAAAAAGTGCTTGCCTTCTGCCCTGCAAGCAGTACAGCTCACCTGAGTTCTTTATAAATATTTACTACCATGCAGAGAGAAAGGAAATTCTTTATTTTAATACACAAGGAAAGGGAAGGATGGGTAAGAAAAGAAAAATTTTCCAATTTCAAAACACATCTGGGTGTTCACAGCCTTCAACTAAAAAGCCACTTCCCTGTCAGAAAGTGAGAGAATGATCACTAGCAAAAGCACAGGGGTGTAAAGGCCCCAGCTCCTCAGAGAGACAAGATGGGCAGCTGCAGGGAGGGAAGCATCCTCCAGCACCTGTGTGGGGCCATGGGATCCTTTGGGGGCTGGGAATTGTGTGGAAGGCAGGTATGGGTTTGGCTGCCGTGCAGCAGCAGGAGGGGTCTATCTCCAGGTCTGTGCTTCACTGCTCTACTGTATGCACATAGTCTTCTCCCCCAGTGCTTGCCTCGCCTCCATAGAGTGAAGCTGCATTAACTTATCTCAGAGATAAAAGTTTGCTTTCTTAATAAACCTCTAACACTCATGGTCCACATTTCCGTTCTGGAGAGGAACATGAATGTATTTGTTTCCTCAGACCTAGCACCTGATCCTTGCCACCCACCCCTCCTGGGCACATTGAGAACTGTTCTGCACCAGGAAGAGGCGAGTGGCTGCAGCGGAGCTGCCCAGCAGGACGGCGGTGGGCGCAGCGGGCGCTCCCTGCAGGTCATCCTGCCCCTCAGCCAGGGCCCCAGGAGCGACTGTGCTCCTGTGAGCATGCTGTGACCCATGGAGGCTGCAGCTCTGCCAGTCCTTGGCCCAATGTCATCCAGCACTCTGGTCTTGGTTTTGGCTGTTATGGTCAATACAGTAAAGGTATTTATTTCAGAAAGGGTCTATCCTGCCAATCTTTCCCCATGAGCTCTATTTTGAACACACCCTGTAATTACTGATATTACCCTGGCAAATTTTCCCCATGAAGTTTGCTTCACTAAGAACCATGACTGTACTTGTCTGCCTCTCCACTTTATAATTATCACCAGGCAATATTCATAACTATGCTATTATTATTTATGATATTTTATGCCCTACGAAAACCTATATGACATATGCTCAGACTTCAGAGTCTGAGATGATCAGACTTCAGCTGGGACATTCCCTTCAGTTCAAGCACTTCTTGCTCCTCCATTTGCACTACTAGAAGGTTAGTTGGAGTATTTATTATAAACACAGGAGTCCCATCAGTGTGAAACCTGCAGGCGTTCAATTTGACTTCCGTTCAATACATACAAACCTCCCACTGTGATCTCTTTCCTACTTTTTTTCCCAGTTGATGCATGTTTCAGGACTTCTGATGGCTCGGGCTAGAACTGTATACCATAGATTCTTGCTGAGGCAAGACAATTAACTAAAGGAGTGCTTAATTATTCCAGATGGACAATGGAGTATAGCACATTTATGCCTCATGCAAAACATAAATAAACAGAACAGAATGAACAACACATCTGCCAATCATAGTCTAGACTTAAAATTTGGCACTGAAATACTTACAAACAAAAGTAAATGTTTTATTCTCACACTTCAGAAGAATTAAATAAAACTCCGTCTTGTAAGCACCTTTAGTTTTAATTATTTAAGATCAATACTAATCTAAACGCCTCTGTCCCTAACATGCATCTCATCTCTAAGGTCACAGACCTTTCTTATTACAAAATCACTGGCTTTCTCCACAAATATTACTGTTAACCAGTTTCCTCAGTACCATATGTATAAGGGCTATAAACTAATGAGCAGATCTAGGTTATGTAGAAAAAGTGTAGAAAGGAAACAAATGTTGAACGTCACATTTACATTAACTTCTCACAGTTCAAATGGCAATTTATCCACAACATAGTATGAATCATGCAGTAAGAAAAGGGAGAAATCTCCAGTTTCTTTGATTTATTTGTCATATGGTTGACTGATGTCAGTATCAGTGGCTTAAAAAAAATTTAAACATCCAAAAGAAAGGAAGAGAGAAAGGAGGAAAAGGTCTAGCTTTCCACAAAATCCATTTCCTTTACAACGAAGAGCTCAAACCAAACCAAAACAAAGGCTGCTGAAGAGCAGAGTCTTCTGTTCCTTTCATGCTTCTCTCTTGGTCTGGTGCAAGCTGGGAATCAAGGGTATGTGACTGGTGGATGTGTTTTGTTTATATATGTATGTATGTAGGTAGGTAGGTACTGATATATGCATGTACATACATACATATATGCACACCAATATAGTCTTCCTAAAAATGCTCTTTGCAGTCCAGAGGCAGCAGGAGTCACTGTGAAGGAAGAGCTGGGCAACATATGGCTGTAGAGTCTGCACTGGAAAAAGTCACTGGCTAAATACACGCCGGCTGTTTGTTTTCGTTTATTTTCATGAGGCGAAATACGAGCTCTGCATAGAGTACAGCCTGTCAATGGGGTTTCCTACCCTAGCCTGCATGGAGTTAACTTCAGAAGAGGCAAGAAAACAGTCGCTCAAGCTAGTTAAAGAGGTATCACTGTCGATATCATGAAAAATGGAGTCGTTTCCTGCAAATGAAATGTATACATTAAGCTGTATTCTGTGCAGCCAGAGGACACAGTACACACGGATGCGATGCTTGTATATAGCACACTGCAGCAAAAGGGAATGCTTCTGGTCTTGTTTTTGCATGTTAACGTAATTTGGCTCTAAGGGTCTGACCTATAAAAAGAAAGGCTAGCAACCAATTTGCAGAGTTCAGCTGGCAGCAATATCACTTAGAAATGCGGAAGCCTGCCAGTTTCTAATATATATGTCAGTCAACAGCAAGCCTTGGCTGATGACGTGAGCAAACAGTGTCAGGGGAGAAGAGGGCTCCTGGTGCCCCATGAGCTGCCACTGAGCACTTGTGGGGGCTCAGGGCAGAAAGGCAGGACCACTGAGCCCACAGTGGGAAAAAGTAGCCTGAGCACCATAACCAGTAATGGTCTTGGTTTACACAAAAGGCAAAAGGCAGGCCGACAAAGGCAACCGGGCCCAGGAGGAGGCCCAGTTTTCCTGGCCTCAAATGAGCTATAGTTGTAAATATGCTTTCCTTTCAGAAAATTCCACTCTTTGTGGGCTGGTTTGGAACACAGCACCATTTATTTCCCTTAGCAACTACAATTTCAGCTTATTTCATATTTTAAGGTACCAGAAAGAGCTCTAGCTCAAGTAATGTGAGCTGTAGGAAAGTGTTACTCTGGTTCTTTTTCCTTACACATTCATTTAAAATGGCTTTGTCTTAATTCCTGCATTGATTTTGGAACACAGAACATGCCTCCAAAGGAGTTTTGCTTAGAAATTGCCAAGCACATTGTTAGCAACGAAATCACAAGTCATCTAATGCTCATTTGCACTTCAAATATCCTCAGCTCCTTACAGTATTTACCAAATTGCCTGGCGAGCACTGTGGTCTTGCCTCAGTGGAAAAAGCAGTCATACAGACCCAAGCCAGATTTCTTGTTAGTCTGTGCAATCCACGCTCATGACAGTCACGTGCATGTGTAACTGTAATGAAGTGCTCCCGGTCAACACAAAAGAGTCTGATGTAAACAGGTCCTCTTTGTCTATGGCAAGGCCAATAGTCACAGTCTGAGAAATCCTCTTAAATTTTATTTAAGTGCCACACTGAATCGTTCTGAATCAATTATTAGGCATTTATTATGCTTGTGAAGCATTTGGTGTACCTATTCACTTGATGTTGCATGGTAAGGAAACTGTAAAAGCAAACCATCATCTTGATTTTGGACAGAGAATATAATTATGCAGGAGCAATGTCCTGTGGTGACATATCTCTTGATAGCTCAAGAACAAATCCATGCATGTGATCTGAGGGATCTTTGAGGGGTGGATATTTATTTTTGAATAAATGGATCACTTCTCTTTATTAGACCACTTTTCAAGGCACTATCTTCCCAAAGCTTCTAGGAAAAAGGAAAAACTTGTGAGGAAGGTAAAGAAAATTTGTCACTGTTTATTTTTAGTCTTGGACAGTGATTTAAAAAAGTGGAGCTGGAGAGATAATGTTGCTTTTCTTTATCTTTTATCAAAACTATACTCTGTAGTAGTGTCCAGAGGCTGGGAAGACCCCTCTTCTACCCTTTTATGTGTAAACGAAAATATACACACAAAACTGACCAGTAGAAATTCCTTTGTACAAATCCCAGAAATATTATAACAGCAAGTAACTCCGTTGAACCTTTGAAGTGTGAACCAGCATACGAACCCTGCTATTTCTGATGCGGCAGAATGATGCATGCCTTACCATAAGGGTTCATGTGGTCGCCTGGCATTTGTGGAGGGGTCAGACCCTGCTGAAATGGGTCTGTGCCATAACTGCTTTGATCCATTGCTACAATCTGCTGCTGTGGTGGTGCAAGTGGTGTGTAAGATGTCATCATCCCTTCCATTCGGTTAGACATTACTTCTGCAAAAGACACAGGAGGGCACAGTCACCGCTTAGCAACAGAAAGGCTGCAGATATCACTCTGGTGACATTACTGAGCATGAGAGCACAGTGAATACAGGTCGGTGTCCGTGCCATTCAGAGATGCATTCCCAATCTTGTCTGAGTACAACTATTAAGTGCAAAGACCCGTAATTTCTGGACCATATCACCCACATCTGGGTGCTGGATCATATCTTCCCAAGATCTCCTTGTAACTGCTACAGCCCTTACATTCTTTAATGCCTGTTGGTGCCAGCCTAATACTGCTAATGCAGCAACAGGATAGTAACTCTCTATGCTGGCGTGGATATCATGTGGAGCAAACAATATATGTTTCCTTAACAGCAGCCTGCAGAGCAGCCCCTCATGCAGCTCACAGATTATGATCCTCAGGGTCATGACAGTTTTTCTGCTCTGTGTCAGGAGAAGAATTTGAGACTGCAAGGTCTTGAGATGCTGCTCTTCAGCAGCAACCCTGAAGCAGCAGGACATGTCCTGGCAACTCTGCCCAGGGCCTGGGGCACAGGAGGGGCTCCCCGTGACACTGCTGAGCATGGTCCCCTCTCTTCATAAGAAAAGCAAGCTGACTGGAAGATCTGCATAGAGAGTGAGCCTCCTGGAGATTTCCTCCAATGTAAGCTCCTCTATACTGCAGATTTCTTCCAGGAAGGTACTAGCTTCTGTGTAAGCACCTTGAGGGTCTGAGAAGAATATGGGATAACATACCACAGTCACTCAGACACAGCAGCTCTTTGTACTTCCACAGGTGATGGTACACACTTGTGAATACCCTGCATGGCTGTACTGAGACAGTATGTACCTATGTGGGAATGGCACTTTGAGAAAGTTTGTAAATTCCTTCCCCCTTGCTTTGCCTCCATCACAGATCCCCTACCTTGCCCTAGTCGCTGAGAGTTTTGTTGCTCCTGCTGCTGCTGGTGCCTTCGTGCTAGTTTTTTCATCTGAGTAAAAGAGGAAGAACAGAACATTCTCATGGGTCTGAATGGAACCATTTTTTTTTCTTCCAAAATTCTCTGCAAACATCAAATCAATTAATATAGACCACTTATATTCATGCATACACCACTTTGGGTTCAGTTTCATTTCTAAGCTTAAACATTTCAGTTTCCAGTTCATATTTGCAAGCAAAATTTACTCCCGGTGTTGTGGTGCTTGGAGGACATGAACTTAATGTTCATGTTCTTGTATGGATGTAGACAGCAGTGCATGCAAAATGTGCATAGTTAGTCCCTTGGATCTTTGTGATATGTTCGACATCTTGGGAGTGGGGAGAATGGAGTCCCTGTTGCAGAGCAATTTGTGTTTTACTTTTGAGAACTTGAGAAACAACCTACCTTTGCTCTTTGGTTTTGAAACCAAACCTGGACAACTCGCACACTGAGTCCTGTTTCAGCTGCTAGAGTTTCTCTGACCTAGAGGAGGAAATGTTTAAAGCTGTATTTTTTTTTCCCCACATCTAGCAAGTTACATTCTGAGGAAGATACTTGCATTTGCAATAAATACTGCACGCATAGAATTATTTTTTTAATTCCTCATATTTTTGCACAGTTTGTGCAAGTTCTGCCCTTCACATCACTAGTTTCATAAATAATAAACAAATATTCTGAGCAGTGTAAAATGTTACTAAATCATTTCATGATTTTTAGTTTACCAATAAGCCAATTCTGCATGAAAAATTACAGACTTAGCTATGTTTATGCTTTTGGCAACAGGGCACACTGCATTGTCCCAGGAGACATACTTTGCACACCTGCAGGACAGCTTCATCATACCTTTCCGTAGCTGCTATAAATGAGATAACACCATGGTTAACTTTCTTAAAAAAACAGGACTGGAAGGACAAGTGGTAGGACCAGGGCTGTGCATCCATCTCCCCAGAGAGTGAATCCCTCTGCGGTGGGAAGGAGAAGGGCATGAAGTCACTTTACCCAGGCTCTGAAAGTCCATGACTGTGTTTTACAACAAGCAAATATGTTGCTCCATAGGAATCAGTCACAGAGCTGCTCTACATAATGAATAATCAAAAATGACATAGATATAGAACTGGTCCCAAGATGTTTTCTGGTTTCTGCATTCACCCCCAAGCGCCTGCTGCTGGTCCAGGAAGGGGCAGGGACCTTTGTGACCTGAACTCTCACCCTGTGCAAGGCCTGGTGTCACAACTGAATGTAGGACCCTACTGAAGCACCTACCTTCCTACAGGGCTTGGAAGACACTTCAAAGGATGCTTTGAATGCTCGTCTCTGCTGCGTAGTGAGTATTGTCCTTGGTCGTTTAGGTCTCCTTGGGTCCTTCCCATCATCACTTCCTTTTCCTTGTGTTACTTGCCCTTTGGTGGGCTTAACATCTCCATCCTCATCATCACTTTTAACTGGTGAAAAATCAACAAGATATAAAACTGTTTGTGTTCCACCAAGACAACGGGGTGTTTGAGAACTGCTCTTCAGCTGCAAACTCATCAACAGGTCAACTACTGTGTTTATCTGCAGACCTACATTACTATGGGCAGGAGGAGACTATCTTCAATCTGTGTGTATGGCCTAAATTAAATTCCACAAAAGGAGAAGAATTTTTTTTTTGCTTAATATATAATTGAGGGCATGGGACAGATCAGGGGATGTAAATTCAGAATACAATGCAGTATCTCCAGAAACTGGGCACAGAGAGCCTTGGTACCCTTCTACCATCATCTGATTCCCTCTGTGCTCACCTGCTGACACTGCTGCAACCACACTAACACACACCTTTGCCTTCACAGAATAGCTGCATCTTCTCCCTCTGCATTAGTTTCAGAGAGGTGCCACTGAGGCAGCGAAACAGCGTAAGTACAAGTATTTCCAAAATATCTTAAAGTCTGTTTAGATAAATATAGTGTAGATTCCAGAAATTGTTCTGAATATTTTGATGCTCTGGAGATAATATTAAATAAAGTCTTTCCCCTGTCATTTCAGTATTCTCTCTCTCTTCATTACAAACTATCAATATGTGTATGCACAAATTTATCTTTCTTGGCAAAAACACAAACATATATGTGCTTATGTAAATTGATTATTTGTATTTTCTATTGTTAGACTATGAATATTCTTACAATCTGGTGATATTATATATGCTAGTATACTGTACTGTGAAATTTCATTTTCAGTGGCAAACGTTAAAGAGTAAGTCTGAATTCTGATGCGAAAAACAACTTTTCAACTCAGTATATTTCATTTCAACAGACTACCGGGTTTTTTTTCTACCAGAAAACATTAATGTAATATTCTAGGAACCTCAACCTTACAAAATACACTGCAATTTTGATATGCTCAGAAATTACATTTGGGGAATAAACAAATTAGACTTTAATTCATTATTGGGTCTGATTATTATGCACCTAGCAATCTAATCACCTTTTACTTTAATAAGCATCTTTTGCCTAATGATTAAAGAGAAGTTCAGTCATTTTAATAACCATGACATTATTAACTTTCCAGCAAGCCACTTCTAAGGAAAGGTTAGTGAAGATTAGTATTGCTCATTGGAGAGTTACTTTTGTGTCCAGTGGATAAATATTTGATTAGAGAAGGACACACACTCAGCCAGGGGTATGAGAGATCATTTGCTCTCACGCAGGCACTTAGGAGATATGTGTTCTCAATGCATTTGAGAATGGGAGACAAAACATCTCATTTAATTTGTCAACTTGTTTTTCAGGTTCATGTCTGGCTAACAGAGAATAATGGAAAAAAAAATCAAAAAGCACCTCCAGGAGTAAGAAACTATCCCTTGTGCCAGTGGAAAATGAAATTGAAAGCAAGTTTGTTTTGTACTGCTTCGGCAGCTTACTGCCCAGTTGATCACAAAGTACAAAAACCGGGAGTGAAGGAACGTGCATCCGTGCCAGACATGGCCCTCCAAGGCAGGCAGCTGGCAACAAGCAACCTCCAGTCCTGGCGTGGCAAGCTCACACTCGCTGGTGGAAGGAGCAGGATCACCATCCTCAGCCTGCAGGCTGGGCACAGCTCTGCACTGCTCTTTTCAAAGGGGTTTGTCTGGGTACAGAATGCAGCAGGTTGCTGAAGCTGGGGTGGCAGAACAACACGCTGAAGGGCAAGTAGGAAACCCAGGCACCTCATGCAAATTCACAAAGAGCCCGAACCCTGTGATATCAGGATTACAGAGCAAAGCACTCATGCTCCTGCAAATGCAGCAAGGCAATAAATAACAAGAAAAGGTCTGGTGCTGCACATCCTCCTGACACAGCAGTGACCTTTGACTTGTTGCATTCCCGACACAAAAATATAAATGTGAGCAGTGTGGTGAATATGGCTCTTGGATTAGAGACAATTACAATAAGGACAATTACTGGGCCTGTTTTCCCATAAACTACAGGCAAAGATCCAAGTTATTTGTCCGCTTAATGGAATGGTAATTGTTGATTTTCTTGGACATCTTCTTTGGAAATAAATGAGCAATTATGATGACTGGCACCATACTGCACACACACAGTCTCTAGTCTTGGACCAGGGCACAAACGCAACAAGAAGTTTCCAGTCTCAGTGAGAGCACATGGCACAGAAAGGAGGAATGCTGTTCCTCCTGTTAATGCCTGAGCCTGACAGGCAGCCCTCACTGTAACTGTGGCCAGATGCTCCGTGTTTTGGACTGAAGAATCCAGACTCAGTGTGTGTGATCTTTTTATTGTGCACAGTACTGTGCTCTCAGCCCCAGCCAGAGAGCAAGCAGCTTTGCTCACTCTTTCAAAACTTTCCCTTGGAGGTGGCTGGAGGGTAGCAAGTATTCATCCCTCCCCTGTTGTGGCCATCTTGGGGAAGACACCAATCAGCTATTAGCTGGGAGAGCTCCAGGGCCTTCTTCAGGAGAAGCTCTGCTTGCACAGCATGGTGACCTTCTACCCATTTTTCTGGCTCGCTATTGAACGTATACGAGCAGAAGATTCCCTGATATCAGGGCAAAAATATTTTAGGAGGAAAGAATAATGCCTGTGGAAAAGAGTAGGCTTTGAATGAGGTCTCAGGTAACGGAAGTTAGTCTGATTCACATGCTGTGATCTCATAGAAACACAGATTATTGACCCCTCAAGATCCCCCAACATTTTTTCGACTTTACTAAGACAGCAGCAAATTAAGAAAAGGAACAAAGTCAGGAAGAACAACTGGTAGCGGGGATTTTTAGCTGTGCCTGCTAAGAGCTGTAACTGTACAGGTGACAAATGCATATAGAGAAAGTGGATGTGCAAACGGATGTGCTTTTCTGTAAAAATGCTCTGCAAATTCTTCCAGCTTTTCCAGCTGGGATAGGAGTGGGAATGCTCACCTGAGTCGGAATCGTCTGGGCTGACGGAGCTCAACAGGTCCTTCTCTTTTTCATAGTCACTTTTACAGAGCAGCTGCCCTTCCTTAAGAACAAACTCATCTCCTTTTCTCAGCTGTCGCTCACAAACGCAGCAACAGAAGCAGCTTAAGTGGTAAACGCACTCCAGGGCTCTCATCACGAATTCTGTTGGGGCAATTTTTTCCATGCAGCCACTGCACTTGGCAGCAAAAAGCCTGCAAGAAAGAGAGGCAGAAAAGTCAAAGGGAACATCAGATCCACACACTGCATGAATTTAAACACATCAAATTCTGTAATTTAGCTACAGATCAGATTGCCTCATACTTTTGTGGATGGGGGACTTGCATTCTTAGTCTTGGAAACATCGCAATTTATTCAAATCTCAGTCACTTTGGACTGCAGATTCCCAAACCACCCGTGCTGGATAAAAATATCAAGATTCGTTCTCATCCCACTGCTTTGTTTCTCTTTAGGATGAGACACATTAAGGCGTTCTCAGAGTCTGGATAAATTTCTTCAAAACCAAACTTATTTTAATTCACATTTTAGAGGAAAGGCTGAGCCAGTCTTTTCTTCATGCAGGCGCTTTCATTTCAGAATATATTTCATGACTTTACCTTTGTGGTACTGCCTGTGTCTGAGGAGGCTAGAATGAATGAACACAGAAACGAGCACGGAAATGCAGTGCTGTTGCTGAGCAGATGACACACACATGCAATCACACACATGCAATTGATAAAGAGGGGAGTGAAATAACATGGCTTTTCTTTGGACGTTGAGTTATTCCAGAATAACCTGTTTCCAAAGACAGTCCTGTGCATTTTAAATGGTGTGAAACATCCTTTGGCAGAGACAGGCAGTGATCCAATCTGCTAAATTACCACTATAATCACAGGCTCTACAATATACACTATATTCCAGACTAGTTCTTATTAAACCTTTATAAACCCCCTCTTTCATACATCATTAATTTTCTAAGATAAAGTTAGAATGATATAGATTAATTTTATTTTGCTTTTCTAATGGCAACTGGGAATCTCCCTAAGTGAGCTTTTAGGAAGACGGCTGCTTCAAATAAAGATGAATAGCTAAGTTACGTCCCTGTACCACATAGTGGATTTGGTAATTTGAAATTCAGTGGCTTTTATGGCAATACATCAAAGCGCAAGGTGCATTAATATTTACATTTTTTCAATGAAATTAATACAACTGCAGTGATGCGTTCACAGGAAAAAGGAGATTCTACACTGGATGATGGTGTATGACGATTTTTGGTTGTTTTTTTTTTCATCCTCAGAATTATCACCTTTTTTTATAAAAGGCAAATACAATTAATTTTAGAAGGTGCAGGCTGTGGTACCTACTGAGCCCTCCAAAGCCTCCATTTTGTCTGAGCTGAGAAAATCCAACAAAATGGCAGTCACTCGCTCTTCAGCAAAGCAATGAAGTCACAAAATAGGCAAGAGGGAAAAGAAAATGTAAATACATTTGCATACTGCATCCAAAGAAAGGCAGACTGCCCGAGAACTTGTGTGGCTTTTACATCTGCATCTTTTGATCTGATAAAAGAAATCTACTGTAGTAACTTTGCTGATTTGGTGCATATCTTTGCACAACCAGAGATACAACACAACAGCTATGCACTGTACAAATCACAGAAGGAACACTGAGCAACTCCTTGGGTACACAACGGATTAAATTTATTAAAGGAAAACTGATGGCGTGCAGGACCAACAGCCACTGCTGATGAAAGGGCCACTTAATTTCATACTGTCTGCTGGGTCTGTCCACAACTTTCCTTTGCTGTTAGATGCAAACTTCAACAGCAAGAGGGAAATGTGATTTTGTGTTCTGGCTACTAAGCATCACAAGAATATCACAATGCTTTAGCTAGCAACTTCCTATGCAGGAAATATTTCTATCTATGCACAATAGCATATCTGAAAGGATTAAAACACAATGGGGGAAAAAAAGAGCAAACAGATTTTAAGCACTTAAAAAAGTTGTTTCTGTTTAACTGCTTAAATCTATTTGACTCAGTTTAATTAAGCTTGTATCTTTTGTCTGAAGACTGTTGTGATGATGGAGCACACTTAAAGAATCTGAAGATTAGCAAATGTGGTGTGAAGGCATCCGGCTCCCCTAACTGGCATCAGTTCATTTATACTGGTGTGACAGTTAACCTGTGCACGCTTCAGTAAAACTCAATGGCGGGCTATCAGGAGGGATGGGACAGACCCTACATGTGGTAGCTGCTGTGCTGGGCTGCAGATGTAGCAGCCTGACCAGGAAACATTGCTGCATTTCTGTTTCTACAGTCTCCAGGTTCCTGACTTCATTTGAATTTCAAATCAGTGCTACTAGCCTGAGAAATCTTAGAAAGAAACTCAGGAAAGCGACTGCGATCCTGCAGATACAGGCCCTGATCTGTCTAAAACCCCTTGCAGTGCTGTTGTGATGATGATAAAACCCAACATCGCAGTCAGGCTGTTATTAAAAGTAGTTAATAAAAGATCAGTGTATTTCAGAGGCTTTCACAGAAAGAGTTAAAGCAGGATGTCTGCTCCACCACCCCCCTCTGTAGGCAGACTAGGGAGGCCAGGCTCTGAGAGACACTCGAAGAATAAGGGCTTTTTCTCTTTGAAAGAAGAACTAGCAGAGATGCTGGCTCCAAGAGACTGTGCATTAAGTCTTCCTGGACCAAACCATTCCTACTGCAAATTCACTGGATCAGCATCAGCACTACGTGGGCAGCACTGTGGGACTGCATGCCAGGGCCAGGAGAGCCCAGGCAGAAAGGAGCAGGCAGGAACCTCCCTGCTTCCCCTCTGAGCGGAGCAGAAAGGGCAGCAGCTTCCCTTGGAGGGTTGTGGGAGGCCGGACAGGGAAGGCCAATGCAGCTCTTCTGCAGAGAGCAGCTTGGGGCCTCTGAAGCTGAGGCTGGACTGACACTGCAATAAATGGTGCACGACATTAGATAAGACAGCAGCCGTCTCCAGTTTTCTCCCAAGCAAAGGGCAAAATCTGCCACCGTTCAGTGAAAGTGCAAACACAAATGTAGCACTGTTTAGGAATAATTTTAAGGAGGAAAGCATATACTCTGCCTCATATTTCCTAGCTGGAACATAACAATATTCTATTATCTTCTTATCCTTGCGCTACAGAGTGTATTGTTTATGTGACCTGTGTTTTCTATGTCATATTGCTTTATCAAGTGGCTTTTCTTCCTCCTTGTTCCCAAAATAAAAGATATCCAACATGTACATAGAAAACAGTTCACATTATTTATTGGCAATTGACTGTTGCCAGAAGGATGGTTCCTTCACAGTAATGCTTCCAAAGGCAGTCTTTTAGTTATAAAGAAATTTATTATTGTCAGTGTAGCATTAAATCGTTCAAATTAAGGTGCATTTGTCTGACAATACTCTGCGTTATTTTCATATCCTTAATTGTCCCTTGTCAATATAACAAAATCCCATAAACCTTACTTGGGTACTCTCGGCATTATAGCATGCACTCACACGTCTTACACTGTGTTGGATTTAATTCTGTGATTATACAATTTTCATTTAAAATGTTNAATATTTTCCCTGCAGAAAAAGTAATTACATAGTTTATTAAAGCCAATTTCATAGATGAAACTTCAGCAAAATAAAGCTAATTCCCTTTCACTGAGCAGTAATAAAGCACGCACAAAAATTAAAAGTTTCTAGAAAAAAAAAAAGCAATATGCACAGAGAAACTAAAAAAAGCCCACCTTTCTCTAGTGAAAAGGCTGAGGAAAGCATTTATGAGCCCTCTATCCGCAGGTGCTAAGAATACTGACCACTAATGAACACTGCATTTAAAGCTGTGCTTCACAGTGGGGCAGCGGATTTCTACTTTCAAATGTGGCATATCATGGCACCAAGGTTTTTCCCCATAAACACTCTACCTGCATGTCCATGAGGAGGGCTGTGGAGGTAACCCGACGTACCTACAGAGACAACACGGTCCCATCGTGCACTCATACCCTGAAGCCCATGGGAGCTCGAGCCCCTGCGCTCCCCAGCAGTGTGCTCCTGCTCCCCCAGCTGCACTGCCTGACCCAGATGGTGAACTGTGGCATCCACACTACCAGATTAACACCCTTTGCTTGGGATTTCTTTCCTAGCGGAATATCACAGAATCACACGATCGCAGGGGTTGGAAGGGACCTCAAGAGATTGAGTCCAACCCCTCCTGCTAAAGCAGGTACCCTACAATATGGCGCACAGGTAGGCGTCCAGACGGGTCTTGAATATCTCCATGGAATGTACGTGAGGAAGGAGTCCCATCTGCCTGAATTCAGGTTTGGAACAATGGCCTGTTTGTCCATTCAAGTATTTGTAACAATCACCGGAAAGTAAATTTACAGTACTAGATAACAAAAAAAAAAAAAAAAAAAAATCACCATTTTAACTTACTTACGAACTTACTAAAATAATTTTGCATTTATTTCAGGGGCAATGAAATACTAAGACATGTGGCCCTGTCTTTAAACGGCAGAGGAAAATGTTCACCAGCGGAAGAGGCCATAAAGATTTTATTTGTTAGGATATCCCTGTGAAGTCAGGCTGAATCAGTAATCCTTAGGAACAACCACAGTTACATGATCCGTTGTGCCTTCCTGCATGGGCACAACCATCTGGTGTTTAATATGTATCACTGATTTATTATCTCTTGCACAGCTATCTTGCCGTAAGCTTGACCCTCATATGCTCCTGAGAATCACAGTTCTGCTGTTTACTCTTATAATGTCCTGACAACCCACACTTTACCTTTCTATTACTCATCCAGGTTCTTCATTTCCTCCTGTTTGTGGGCAAACATATTTGAATTGTTTTATTATAACTAATTTAATCTGTGCTGAGAGATCTCAACGTGCAGTGTGAAATTTGCTGTACACATTAAGTGTGGTTCAAGAGGTTTGTTGTATAGGACTGGGGTATAAAAATAGACTCATTCAGTCAGGTTGTTTATTTACTGGACCTCTGCCGCGAAGCAGTAAATAGGAAGTTATTAACCGTTATTTGATATATGCGAGAGGACAGACGTTGCTGCCTAACTATCAGAGATGTTAAAACATTTTCCTTTCTGCGTTATTCTGACACTATGTGTTGCAGGAAACCACGGCAGATACCCGCATTTTCTTTATTTAATAACTACGCACAGACGGTGGTCACAAGCTTTTGTTAACAGCGTAGGTATAGTCTCAAGCTCTGATACTTTTCTTCCTGATAATAGCTGGTATATGACATCCCTATTGTGCCTACAGATCCAGATGGGAGTTCACTTGGCACTCAGATAACAAAATATGTTAGAGACAAAGTAAAATACATTATGCTTTTCACACAACTGAGTTTTATTAAGGGAAGAAATTAAATTACTAACAAATAACATCTGTTACTTCTTTGTCGGGAGAAATTTTGATGCTTCCGTGATCTTTAGATGACACAGAATGGGGACAACACGATGCATTTTTTCAACTGTAGGACTTGAATGTTTTTGTAGCACCTTACAGCTCGCGGGTGCACATAAAAAAATGAAAACTTTCTTGGCTGCACTAAATCCTGAACATTCAAAAAATCTCACATGCACTAAAGCAGAACAGAAATATAATTTTATGATTTGGAAAAGAAGAAACTCAAAAAAAAAAAAAAAAAAAGAAACCAATCCATTTAAAATATTTTCCCTGCAGAAAAAGTAATTACATAGTTTATTAAAGCCAATTTCATAGATGAAACTTCAGCAAAATAAAGCTAATTCCCTTTCACTGAGCAGTAATAAAGCACGCACAAAAATTAAAAGTTTCTAGAAAAAAAAAAAGCAATATGCACAGAGAAACTAAAAAAAGCCCACCTTTCTCTAGTGAAAAGGCTGAGGAAAGCATTTATGAGCCCTCTATCCGCAGGTGCTAAGAATACTGACCACTAATGAACACTGCATTTAAAGCTGTGCTTCACAGTGGGGCAGCGGATTTCTACTTTCAAATGTGGCATATCATGGCACCAAGGTTTTTCCCCATAAACACTCTACCTGCATGTCCATGAGGAGGGCTGTGGAGGTAACCCGACGTACCTACAGAGACAACACGGTCCCATCGTGCACTCATACCCTGAAGCCCATGGGAGCTCGAGCCCCTGCGCTCCCCAGCAGTGTGCTCCTGCTCCCCCAGCTGCACTGCCTGACCCAGATGGTGAACTGTGGCATCCACACTACCAGATTAACACCCTTTGCTTGGGATTTCTTTCCTAGCGGAATATCACAGAATCACACGATCGCAGGGGTTGGAAGGGACCTCAAGAGATTGAGTCCAACCCCTCCTGCTAAAGCAGGTACCCTACAATATGGCGCACAGGTAGGCGTCCAGACGGGTCTTGAATATCTCCATGGAATGTACGTGAGGAAGGAGTCCCATCTGCCTGAATGGGAACAGGACCTCGGCCTTCACATAGCTGCTGGGAGCCCCCCGCCCCGCGGCTCCTCCTGGGCCTCCCCACACATGGGGTGCCAGGCCCAGGCCCTGCTCCACAACAGCGCTGTGCAGCCCCACCATCTTCCCACTGACAGCACTGGGACTGAGCCCACTGTTCCGAGACTAATGAAAAAGAGACAACTGATTGTGAAGGCAAATTGCCAAAGTGGGGGCAGAACAATGGGAAAAGTTACACCTTCCTTTACTATAAAGTAAAACATAAAGTACAGAGGAGTTTCTCACTTCAAGCAGAATGCGACAAAATGGATTCTTCTCTTTGCTTAATTTTCACCCTTTAATTGACCATTTTGTTTGACTGCCTTCCATCACTGCCACACAGCTCTATTTTATAGCATGTTTCCTTACAATGCTTTGATGGAAAAATTTATGAAGAATCGAATTATTGCTGTTAGAAGGGAATTAAAACAATTTTTCATTTACAAAGTCACTGATATTGCTCTACTGTGCTCCACCTTTGGGAATCCAATTGCTCTTCCCAGCTACTCCCATTCCTCTTTATAGCATGGCAATTGCACTGTACAGATTATGGCTGCAATTTTCTCCTAATCTGTTCTGGAGAATAGAAACTGTTATAAAAGTTAAGGGCTCCAATTGAATTGATAAAGTCAGGATTGCAATTAAGAAGCCTAATGGATTAACAAAAAACAATGATTTTGTTAGAATAATATTTTTAGGCAGCACAAACATTTGGGAAATAATATTATTTTGTCTACAAGTTTAAAAAAAAAAGGTAAATGGGCTTCTGTTATGCTTTTTGTATGAATTATATCAAAGTGCTATGAAAGCATAATAGGTTTGGGGAGTTTGTATTTCTGGTGGAACTCTGCTAAGCAAGTTCATTACTGGCAAACAACATTTTCCCCATTTTTCTTTATTTGGATTCATATTCAGTTATTTACACATATTACACTAAATCCATCTTTATTCACTACCTGTACAACCTCACTGATTTCCAAGCGCACAAAATGGCTGATGCTGTGTACAGAGAGGGCCTTATTTCGTAAACCAGATCTGTGAGAACTGCTTTCTTCAACGCGTTGAATATTCACCAGTCTGATAAGAAGTCTTATCTTTCTTGTTCTCTAAGTGGCATACTGAATTTACAGTTGCCTTTGAATTTACATTGCCAGCAACACAGTGAAATTCTTCTAATGTAATTTTTGTAGGAAAATTCACCCTAAAGGCTCCATAAGCAGGGAAATTGCACTGTTGGTGATTCACTGCTTTGGCCTTCACTTTTAAAGAAAAAAATAATCGTGTCAAAACAATTCAAATGTAATTTCTAAGTTATTTCTTGGCTGGCAAGAATGACTTAGGGAAAGAATTTATACAGGGCCTTTCTTCTCAACTGAGAGCATTAAGAGGAAGAAACGTTATTTGCCAGTATAAAACAAAATAACTTCCTGTGCCTGCTGCACTGATGCTGTACAAGAGCTTGTGCCCAAACCCATCAGCACAGCCAATTTAGAAACTGATTTGCAAGGGAAAGATACCTTAGTCCTGTGGTGTTAATGTCTTTACAGTGGGGGGTCTATTGCCAGCTTCTCCAAACTCATCAACACAATCTATTATTAATACCCAGAAAGGCTTTATAGTATCTTTATTGCACAAGGCAATGAAAGCTCTGTGGTGTAATCTGTTATCTATATTGCAAAAACATGTGAAATAAAACAAAACATAGACACTTCATAAACAAAATGTTTCATCTGTTACATCTCTCTGCCTCTCCTATATATAAAGCAGTAGGGTGCAGGAAAAGCATTCAGAGAGATTTGCTGTTAGATGTGGGAGTGCCTTCGTTTTAAATTTTATTTGTAATGTGACAAACTTTCATCTGAATGAAAATTTCTGCTTCTTTTACTGAGATGAAGAAGTTTAGCTCTCTGCAGAATTAGGCTGTTTTATTTGGGGAGCAAAGGAGCTCAGGAGCAAAATGCACCATCTAAAAAGCTAAAAGCAAGCTCTTCGAAACACAGCCATGAGCTAGTAAATGCAACTTCAGCATACAACTGTGGTGAGATGAAGACAGAAGCTGAGGCCCTCACAGAGGCAGGACCAGGTATTTATGTCAGGGGCATTGCCATGGCAGGAACCAAAGAATTCGTCTCCAGTAAACAGCAGCAAAAATAAGTGCCCACAGGCATTTCCCTGGAGGCAGTTTTTCCTTTGGGAATCATTCAGGATCAGAACTTGAGTGGAGAGCTGGGTCTTTTCTTCTGCTATTGATCTAAATATCTGTATTTGAAATGAAAAGAGCAGAACTGTCCTACACTTAGACTGTAGGAATAGACAGTATTAGAGATATCATTTAACAGCAAATAAGTAAACATACAGTTGAAAATCAGAGAAGATTTTGTCTTTAATAGATCGCAGCAAAGGTGGAAGAGGGAAGGGGATAGAAGGGGAACAGTTTTGTTTAATATTTGATCTATATGTGTTTGTAACACAGTAAGAATAAAAAAACCTTGAACACAAGGGCCCGTGTCTTATTTCCCAAATGCCCCTTCATTATTTGCCTGTAGAAAATAAATTGTTCTTTTGTAGTGTTTCTCTTTTCAGTCAGACTGTCAGCTATTATTTTTCTATTTCCTCTTTTTGTCACTTTGCATTATTTTTGGTGCTGTAATTCCCATTTGTTCCCACTCCTATCTTCCTGTCTCCTATTGTTCCATTTTTTAATCCCCAGTTTTACTCTTCTTCAGCTCTTTTTTGGCCCGCTCTCAGTAGGGTTTGAGAAAATACCCAGGCGTGACTCCCTGCTATAGCAACCACACCTCCCCAGGAAAGCCACAACAATCTCTTCGGGACGAGGAAAGTCTTTCACAAGCTGGCAGCAAAAGTAAATCCTTCTTCAAGGAACAAGAAGGATTAGCAGAGAGCAGTGGGCTGCAGACTTAACCCTACCCCTCATTTCTTTAGAGCACCAGTCACTCAGAACCCTGCTGTGATGTACAATTAAACAGAACTAAAAAAAATCCTGAATGACACAAGAGCCGGATTGTGTAAAGGTTTAATTCCACTTTAATACCTTTCCAAGTTCAGAACTCAAAGATAGCAATTTAACCCAAGAATCCCCATCTGAGCATGAAAAGTTGCTGTTTGTCTTACAAAAGTCCCTAGTATATTCTGCTGTAAATCATGGTCTATTAGCTTGACCTTTAAGGGATGAAAACTTATTTTTCACCCAATCATCTCTACGTAGTTTCTCTTTACTGCCATTCTCCCACAAATTTCACTCATCCGATATGGCAGGTCAGCAAAAACATTTTCCTGGAGGCAATAATTTCTTTGAAAATAATTAAAAAAAAAAAAAAAGAAAAAATGGAAAAGGACCACTGGGAAGAAAAAAAGAGAAACTCAGACAGCCAAGGTGTGCCCAGAAACGCCTTAGAAACGATAATTTATTCTAGTAGTATGGACTCCCTCTTATTAACATCATGTCAATTACACATTATTAATATTATGATGCAAAACATGTAGCTCTTTTAACACAGGCATTTTTGAAGGCTCCAAATGTCTGATTCATACTTTTTATGTAAATATACAGACTTGCCTAATTCTTCTAGTATAAACAATTACTATACTTGCTCTATAAGCTGAATTCTTAGATTAACAGAGAATTATCAAAATCTGCTAACTTCTATAAGGTCAAAGTATAGTCAATTGAGTCCTAAAGAGTTAGAAATCAGCATCTGCGTTTGTATTTGGGATTTGGCATACTAGACTGTCTAAACACATACATAAAGAAACAAGCAAGGCCCTGTAGCATGGCCAGACTCTTCTTTTGCCTGGAACATCAGCACAGGTTTAAATTATTCCAGCATTTATATATATCACGCAGGACACTAGCACATGTGTGAAAATGAAATCCCATTAGATACCAACAACATTATTAGGCATGCAAAGAGGATTATTTCCTTAAGCTCACAGGACTGAAAGGCTCGTCTAAACATTTTATTAACTTTTTAAGATTTTTTTTTTTAATTAAATGAAAACTTGTAAGTACCTTAAAGCTGGACAATATTGCTTAACTTTTGGTTATGTGTATGAATGTGTATTACACACACACATTCATCCGGAGTGGAAAAAACAGAGATGTCTTTTTAGAGAGAAAGGGTCCAAAATCACCTTATTCATCAATACAGCATTCCTTCCTTTGGTAAGAAAAGTTGTACTGCTTAGCATTTTTCTATAAAAGCACTGAAATATCTCATGATATTCCTGAGTGTTGCATAGATGTTCTCCAGAATTAGGTGCTTAGTTGAATATCTGACTGAGAAAATCCTGCTCTGATTGTACTGAACTTCTATCTGAAGTTATGAAGCACTTTTAAGCAGAATATTTGCTGAAGTAGAATTAAGTTTGCTCACCAGTAATTTGAAGGTCCTTTAGATCATCTGCAAAAGACAAACACACAAGGGCTGCTCCAAAAGTAACGCCTCCTGTTTCACTCTGTCGGCCCATGATATCAGAGGCAGATGTTGGTGGGACAGCAGTAGGGGCTGAACCGTCCAGCCAATATTTCGTTAAATGTTGTTCCTGTGAGACAGATGGCAGCAGAGGAGCAGTCTGACAGAACGGCATCTCACATGGAAGTGCACATGGAGCAAAAGTGCGTCACTGAATTCCTCCATGTGGAAAAAAATTGCACCCATTGACATCCACTGACACTTGCTGAACATTTATGGAGATCAAACAGTGGACGTGAGCACAGTGAGGGGTGGGTGGTCTCAGCAGTAGTTACAGCAACGGTGGATCACCTCTGCTGGTGCAGATTGTTAAGAATGTGGCATGCAAGCTCTTGTTCATTGCTGGAGAAAATATTCAGCTGGTGCTTATGACTGCTGAAAAAGAATGTTTTGTAGCTGAGAATTTACTCTATCAAATAGGGCTATTGTGCTCTTTGTATCTCTTGTAATTTCCATTTAAATAAAGAGAAGGCATTACTTTCAGAGCAATCTACACACAATGAGAAGCTGTGTATCAGTTTTTGCTTCAAGAAGTGAAATGAAGAACCTCTCTGATACCAACAGGAATAGGACAGGGACTTCATTCACAGATAAGAAGGCTTTAAAGATGTCTAGCTCCATTGAGGGCTCTATCCTAAATCTATGTTCTACTGATCCCTCAAAGAATCAACATTTAAAGTGTTGTCAGTAATTTGCCAGTTTGTTGTTGGAAGGAAAATGTTTACTTTTTTGGATCTCACATCAACACGTCACAAGTCACAAAACAGCTTGCACTGGAAATTTTGCAAATTCTATAGAGAGCACTCCAGCACACAGCTGATATATGTTACCTGCTAATCACTGCGGGCAAGTCAGATGGTCACATGGAAGGGGCATGACTGAATTACACATTTCTTTTGTTCTCATTTCACTGACAATAGCTATTAAAATATTTAAGATTGCTTCTAGCACTGCACCAACTAGTCAGGAAACGTAGGAGCTTGGGTGTACAAGCTAATGAAATATGGTTGGGTGAACATAAGCTCTTCATTTAGACAATAACTGTAGCTGCTGCAGTTTCTTTATGAAAGTCATAAACTCTCCAAAGAAAAGCAGGAGCTACTTTACCCTGATGGTCTTTGACTCTCTCACTACCTGCTGGCACAGTTAGAAAGTATGAACTGCCTTTGAACAGATTAGGACCAAGTTAAAGTGTGACAACATCTTAAGCTTTCTCCACATGTTGCCAATGATTTCCAGCTAAAGATGTTACCCTCATCACTTCTGCCACAATGATAAGAATCTATAGCTCACTCACTTGAGGAGATAAAAGAGGTTTAGCTGGAAGTATAAAGTACTCTGACCTGCTAAGCTGAGTGGCTGGCTGTCCCAACCCAGCTGATTTTTTCTTCTACAAAGCACAAAATCCTTATCATTAGGGACTTAAGCTGCTTTTTATTTTGAGACAAAAAGAATACTGTTTATTGGCATCCAACTCAAACCAGCTGTAAACAGTTGCTTTGATGAAGCAGCAGCTACAGCTTCAATATGCCTGAAGGCACATACCCACCGAGTGTCAATCATTAAGGGAAGAATGTAAGGTGTATACAGGGTCAAAAGAAGGCCAAGGGACATTTAAGACCTCAGGGATCCAGGATAGCCAGTTCGTTGTTTAGAACCTAAAGAAATTTTTAAAGTATTCTGCCGTAGGACCTTTATCTCAAGAGGAAATTCTGTGGCTAGGCCCAGCCACAAGCTTACCCACAGAAACAACAGACTTGCAGACTTGTAGTGTTAGGCTTTTTTTCCTAACACGACTGTGGAAGCAAAAGGAGGATGTGACAGAGGCTAAATGGCGAGAGAATGCTATACTCATTACATACGAAGGATCTACAGTCTACACAGAAGACTTTGATAGCAGAAAGCCTGCTGGTTTCTATACATAACTGAGCCACAGACGTGCAGGGCACTTTAAATAATTTTTACTTTTATATTAACCCTTCCTGTAACTTTTTCTTTCATGAAGAATAATTTTAATGACTGTAATAACTATTCAAGTCAGAGATGCCCAATTAACAATTTTGCTGCGAGAAGCATAAGGCTGTTAATTAAAAAAATAATTAAAAATAACTTGTAGAACAACAGCAATAGCTCTGTCATACACACGTCTGTACAATTATAAATCCTCTTGTAATTGGATACATGCCAGGAAAAAGCCCAGACCTGAGGACAACGGTCTTAGAGTGCCTACACAGTTCACAAATTCTGCCTGGAAAACAGGAGGTCTTACATGTAGACTTCGAAGAGTTCGTCAATAGAAATGAAATAGTCCCATTTTTGTCATATAGCTCACAGTGACAGTTCTTTTGTGCTTCCTGTAGAGGGCTAGTCCAGTTACTACTTTAATCAGACTTGGATTAGGTCTCATGCAAATAAATGTACAAATGAAGGGTTTCTTTAATATCCCTGCCTGTTTACACTACATTTTAAGATCTTTATTTGTACAACAGTATCTACCAAACACTTTCAAAACACAGAAAATATACAAATCCTGGCTCCAGAAATGTAAACTGAGGAGAAGGAAGTGGTAGTGGATGACAGGTGAAGTGACTCAGCTGTTGAAAAAAGGCCACTTCTGACAGATTGCCCATAACGAAGTTCACACCATCTCCTAATGCAGATTGCAACATTTATTCCTGCCGGCATAAAATTCTCAGTTTCCCTTGCAGTCAGGGAGGAGACTTGCCTGAGAATGGGTTAATGGAAGAGGGCACACTCTATTAGAAAGTTCCCTGGTGGTGTCCTTCTTGAAGAACCCTCACAGCAGCACCAGCTGAGAGGTTGCTTCCTATTTTTAACCAACAGCTTGAAAGAAGATGGAGCTGACTATAGAAAACTTATGTGCTGTTGGGGCTACAATGACTGATGAAGCATTAAGGACATGCTATGAGCCAGGACATGCCAGTTCAGCAGGACACAGAGCAGGTAACAATTTGTAAGCTCTCAGCACAGACCTGCCACGATCCAATGCAGCTATGATTCTTACAGGAAAGAAAAAAATTGCCTGTAACTGGAAAGCAAAGCCATTGGTGACAACAGCAGCACCTGCAGCACCCAGTAGCAGCTATTCAAGAAAAGCAAATGACCCCTTTGTTTACTGGGAAAAAAGCTTTTCAGACCCAGATCAAAAGAGAATGTACAAGCTCCAAAGCTCCTCGGGTTTCCTTGAAGAATCTGAAGTTTGTGTGTTGAGGGCCAGGTGATGTGAACAGCTCCAGGGCTGTTTAGTTGTCAAGCGCCTGTTCTCTATGCAGACGTGAGATTTCCAGTGCATTCCTAATTCTAAACGGTTGTAGTGTTTTCAAGACATCTGAATAACTTCCACCCAAGAAGAGCAATAGAGAAGATCAGGCACCCGCTCTTTTATGCCAAAATACAGCAAAAGATATTTCTGTGCCAAATGCCCATGTTCATAACAAGGATGAAATAATCCCATCTCCTTTAACAGCTGATTTTTGAAACACAGAATACAAACTTTATACAAGATCTTAAAATCACATAAAGAACTTACATTTATCTTAGTGGTTTGTATTAGGCTCTAACGTCTAGAAGTCTGAAATGGTTTAGCATCACTGTGTGATGCTGAGGCTGAGCTCCATCACCCTATGACACAGAAGAGCTGTACAGATGGGGCTCCTGACGGATATAGCTCTTAGCAGTGGAGTTCCTGCCCTTGGTGCCATCCCTCCTTCGACTCCCCACAGGCTGCTGTCACCAGGAAGGAACACCAATACACAAACACCCCACTTCCTGGCCCCATGTATTAATACAGACAAAAATAAGCAGCATTACAGTTGCTGTTCTGAAACACTCAGCAGCACAGGGAAAGAAATGCACTGACTGCTCTTGGGGGGTGGCAGGGCCAGGGCAGCAGACACCTCCCAAGGAGAGCCAGTGCCTGTGGGGACCAGGGAAAATCCCCAGCCACTCACCAGCTTCAGGGCAGAGTAGTGTAGGCCTCGCACACCTCTTCTCCCTAAGGGTAAGCTGGGTGAAGCCCACCAGCTGATCTGCATACTGTACGTGGAATTAATTACCAAGGCCCAACCTGAAGCGCCCTTCATGGAAAATCCCCTCCTGCATTCCCAAAGGATCTCTTCATAACATTTAAGTAAAAAGAGGCAGTTCTCTGTCATGCCACGCAAACCCCAGTGCAGAAGCTCTCCATAACTCAGCGTCATGTTTCAGGTTCAGCCTCCTCAGCAAGGCAGCATGTACAGAAGATATACATCCCAGCCCAGCAGGCAGTGATGGGCTACATCCAAGCGAGGCTGAGGAAGGGCCTAAGATGGCATCCCCAGCAGCGGTGGCACCCTGGGAGGGATCTGCAAAGGAACAGAGCCCCGGGCTCTCCCACAGGACTCTCTGCCTGGTTGCACTCGGGACAAATCCAGCCCAGGCAGTGCCAGGCCTCTGCTCTGCACTGTGCTCCTGGCCCTACCACAGCAAACCACTGGCACAGGCGGTTGGTGCCCCAATGCTTTGCTCCTGCAACATTGCCCAAGTCCCCTGATGTGACTCCATTTGTAACCCTGCTTGTCGTGTGTGGCTGCCTGCAGCCTCCTACTGGTGATGTACCTCTCCCTTCTAGAACTGCACGACATTTCCAGCCAGCACAGTCGCGAATGACCCAGCCCATGGCCCACACCAATAGCCAAGATTCAGCTCCCACAGCTGAGAAAGACAGAGGCCCAAGGCCAGCCCAAGGCTCAGCTGCCAGCCCAGAGGCTCTCCTCTGCTGTCCCACCCACCCTTCAGGCCTCATCCACAGAAACATTTTGTATTTGCTGTGCTGGTGCTCGTCCTGCTTTCAGCTTCCGAACGTTCCTTCAATGCATCTGCTCCTCCTGGGTACACTTCATACCGCAGTAATTGCATATAATATTTTGGGTTTGTATGACAGCAAAAGACAGTAGAAAGTTTGTGGCGCTGCTAGATTATACAGTGAAAAACACTTAAGTACATAGCATAAAAAATACATCTTTGCAATTTATTGTTAAGAAATTTTCATGCATAAAGCCTCAACATTTTTTCCTTTTTAAAGAGACAGTACTTCATCGTTATTGTCATGTTGATATTTTTATAAACCTACTCCAGTGATCTATAGGAAAAGCAAACCAGACAGCTCTATATTTATGGGTATATTTTAAAAGTCTCTTATATTTAACAACTGCATTTAGCTGCGTTAACTGCAAGTTGCAGTAATAAAGGCTCTGCACACATTGATGCTAAATTAAAAAAAGTTCTCCTGTTCAATAATACATAGATACTGTTTTTTCATTACTATTTAATATCATTTCCATTTAGTTTATAAATAATTGTAACTAGCTAATGAAACGAAATAAAACCTGCCTGCAACCCATTCCCTAGAGCAAACTAAACTCCTCTTTTTAAAGCTTCTTAATCACCGCCCAGTTCTTACAAAATTAGCATAGTAATGGGCTTTAAATTGAGCCTCTTTGTTTTTTAATTAAGCTCCCAGCAGGTAAAAATAAAACAGATTATTGAAGAATATGCCAACACTAATAGCCTGAAACTCTTCTGACAATTAAAAAGATCCCATGTTAACCCTTTTGAGGAATCCTACACGCTAATTAGTCATTCTGAAACCCAAATCCATCAATATTCCATCTCGAAACACTGCAGAGTTGAAATGGCAGAGCTGATCTGTACCAGCACCAGCGACCATTTCCAACAGAAAAGTGAGGCGAAGCCCTTCATGGCACCAGGGCTGCTCCATGGGACAGCAATCACAGAACCAGAAGTGATCGCCTCGCGGAGACTAATACTGCAGTTTCTGTGCTGGAAGTGTGTGGGGGAGCACCCACACAGCCTGAGCTGGGGAAAGCCATCGGATGATGATGCTTTGATGTCATCAGACAAACCCCCACCGCAGGCTGGGTCTGCGCTGGCAGAAGAGCGTGGGGCAGACAGTGGCTACAGGTGAGGAGAGCGTGGCACCGAGCCCGCCAGCACTGCTCTGCCCGGCACTGCTGGGAACTCGCGGCCCTGGGGACCCCCGCGGCCCCATCCCCGCACCTGCGGTGCCTCAACCTTACGGCCCTCTCCTCCACCCCTGTTCCAAGCTCCTGGCTCTGCTACAGCTCGCTCTGATGCTCAGACAAAGAGCCCCTCTCTCACTCTTTTA
The DNA here is from genome assembly GCA_016647715.1 of Pavo muticus. Classification (NCBI taxonomy): domain Eukaryota; kingdom Metazoa; phylum Chordata; class Aves; order Galliformes; family Phasianidae; genus Pavo; species Pavo muticus. The sequence goes on from JACDJE010000064.1 coordinate 343,612, forward strand.
ACTCCAGAGCTCAGTGTTTGATGATGCCTCCTTGGAGCCTCTGCTGCGTTTTGTACAACAAAATTAACTGAATGCCAGAGTTAGCAGCCCTGGTCAGCATTTCAGCCTCTGACACTTATTTGAAGTGTCTGCCTAGCAGCCTGAATGCAGCGAGTATCCCAAACATGCCTGAAAGACAACTATTCTTTTCTGCTTAGCAACATCAAACTGCCCCAGAGGCAAAGGTAAATCTTTAGCAGAACCACGCCACGGACAGCAGCGATTCTCTGGGAAAATTTACCAGATATTGCTGGCAGCTTAGAAATGGGAATGGTGCGGTTTCATTGATTAGTTTTCTGTCAAATATTTGGAAATCGCTTTCTGAGTCCCACACTTTATTTTCAGTGTCTGATTCGAGCGCCAGAGTGCTCAAGTCAAGTGCTGGCTGCAGTCTGCTTGCATCTAGCCAGGACTATTAATCCCTCACTTTCAGGAGCGCTATGTCCATCCAGAAAAATGAAATCAACAACATGAAAAGACCATTCACTTCCAAGTGCGCTGATCACTCTGCGTCCTTCAGAGACCAGCAATAAATGTTACCAAATGCTCTTGTGTGCTCTGTAAAAGCCTGCCAGGTCTTAGGCAGCTGCAGTAACTACTGTCAGTCGCTGCTTTATATTTCACCCTATACTGTGAGGATCACAGTGATGGAATTAGAGGCAACAGACAATGTGATTGGATTTAAGGGCAGACTCCAGCCATGAGTACATGCTGCCTTCTTTTGCTGAAGCGCTCAGGAGCCTGTGATATGTGTCTTAACGTTTCATTTTCAAAGATAAATGACTCTTCTTTTGTGTCTCTTAACTGATAGCAGATAATTTGGAGAAAGAAGGACATGGTTTGCTTATAATGGAATATAAATTCATTAGGCGAACACCATCGTTTGCCCTCTGCGCAGGGAAAAGCATTACAAACTTCACTGGGAGTCTCTGGACTGTGCCCTGACACAGATAAATATCACTAGCAGAATCACTCAGAACAACGTAAATCCATCACAACTGAATTAACTTCCCCTGCACTACCTGGGAGTAGATCACATATAATTTATATAAGAACTAGAGGGGCCGGTCTGCAGGATGGACAAGATGACTGTTAAGATTTTCTTAGATGGGATCCTCATTCCTACAAGCTCTTTTCTTATCACCTCTGCTGGACCTGATGAAGACAGCTTATGTATACAGAAACGGTAATTCCTCCTGAGACTGTTTCAATTACAGGGACATCTCTGGGAATGTATTTCTCCAAAGCAGAATGCCACAACATTGAGAATAAGCTTGCAACATTTTCAACACATCTGGCTGAGAACAGCTGGAGAGGCAGCACTCATGCAAACAATTTTTTTCATCTCTGTGCTTAAGGTTCATCAGCTATTGGTGGGGCTCCAGGGAGCCTGGAGTGGACTCCAACAGCTCAATGAGGCGTTTTACAAATTGCTGTAGAACTGAATTTTGAGAATGCAGAATCAACTGCAAGCAACTCATCTCCAACCATTTCATACTGAAAACTTCCCAGGACACTGAGGATAACAATTCCCTTTGCCTATGAGATTTACTATACAGATGTCAATCATTTTTTTACTAGGCCCAGAAACATAGTACATGAACAATCCCTCTCCTACCACAGAATCACTCAAAATAGGAAAAAACTTCTCCCACATCTAATCTTGGTTGGTTTTCAGCTGTGGCTGCAGATGGAACTACAATGAGCCTAGCAGCTTTGCTCTGTGTATACAGGCTGTTATCTCCACCAGCATCTGACCTTTTCCTATTGTGATCCAAGGTGACCTTTTGCTATTATTGCAGCAGTAAATGCATTTTTTTTCCAAGGTATTCTCACTGGAGCATGTTTTACATTAGTAGTTGGTATGCATCTGAAAATCCAACTTCTCTGCTGTGTAAGGTTTATTAACACAGCTATCTCTATAGAGATGTACAATATCATATGAACCTTATATGAAATGAGCATTACTATCAACACGCCACTATCAAGCAGCACCTTTCAATGGGCAATGCAGCTGTCCAAACAGTGCCTGTTTTACCTGGGTGGCATATAGGTACTTGTTTACTCTCTTCCAGCAGAATACACAGAGGTAATTCTTCTGGATTTCATCACTGTCCCTTGTTTTATGCTTTATATTCAACCTCTCAGGAAATCAGAGAAAGGTATTATTTCCTAACAAAAATATCTGTCATCTGATCGCTGCTGGCAGCTTCCACTATTTTTTTTTCCCCTCAAGTGAGTGCTTTTGTTTAATGTCTTTTTGGTGGGAGTGTATTTTATACTGGCAAAGTGCAATATGGAAGAATATCCAGCTATCGCTTGTTGAAAGCTCACACCACCCTTTGTCTCGCAACGAAGCTGGACTCAGTGGTTGCTCAACAGAAACAAATAAAAGGCTGCACGTGGATTTTCTGTTTGAAAAGTAGAGTCTCGACAGATGAAATGTCAGTCCAGAATAAATGTTGCTGACCAAGGCAAGGGATTCTCCAATAACTTGAAAGTTCATTCATCAGAAGTTACCAAACCCAAATAACAACAATAACATGAAAAGAACAATGCTTGGGTCCTAAGATCTGAACTCTAAAAAGATCGCTGGGAAAAGCATATCTGAAAGCAAATAAGATCAGAAATCAGAAAGCAGTGCCACAGACTTCAATTTTTTCCAAATCTTCCTTCCTGAACCTGCAGGGTTCAGCAATAAATAAATACATAAGTACAGCCCTCACCACACTCGTCCACAAATTCAAAAATGGGCACAGAACTCATTTCTTCAGTGCACATTTTTAATCCCATCCAGACACTAGCTATGGAGCCTTTGTACACAACCACCGCCTCTCCCTTCACCTGGATAGCACTGGTGGGGATCCACTGCATCTCCTGTTCTGGACTGCTCCCACTCTTTGAGACACATACTTCAATGAGATGATAGACCAGATAAACCACTGGTGTTGCAGCCTCATTTGGAAAACAGACATGCTTTTTTATTTCCAAATCCCGTCAATGCGCAACTGGGAGAAAGACTGCATAGTTAATAGCAGAGCAGAAATGAGCATTCCCCAAAGGCTCTGGGAAGATGCTGGATTTCAGACTATGCAAGAATCACTTGTACAGGAGCTCCTGGATTGTCAAGAAAAGTCCATATCCTTTTGTAAATAATTACAGGGTTAATTGATTAACAGTGCACCTTTCCGAATGAGCCCTTTTTGACAAGCAGTATTGAATTTAAAAGAACAGTATCATGAAAGCCACCATCAATCCCAACAGCAATAAAACAGAATTGTTCAGTTCTTACAGAGATGTCCTGGGATGACAATGACAGAAAACAGAAAGAATGACATTTTAAAAGGGGAGCACCTGATCTGATATTATGAAGATGCAAATAGCTCAATGCAAGTCTGTAGATTTGCACACTAATGCTAGTGCACACCAGCTAGCAACTTGCCAAAAGCGTCTATCATTTGTAGGTTCATGATAAATTATGTAAAAGCTCATCAATATCTTTCAACAAAATCTTTTCTTGATAAGGCTACACTCCTGTTTAGTTTTGTTTTTTACATCACGTAAAGACTAGGGTTATAAAGACTAGAAATGCAAAAAAGACACAAAGCGGTTACAGCGACTTCTGTAGTAGCAAAAGGATGCAGAATTGAATCTCACATAGCTGCTGCTCTTTCCTGGTGTTAAAAGCACGGCCTGGAGCAGGAAGATGATTTCAGTGCTCAATGGCACAGCCTCCACTTATATGAACGCTGGAACACCTTTGCCATACTAAATTATGTTGTACCAAGAAAGGCGAGATCACAAAGTAGGGGAAAAATTATTTTTTTATTCTGTTCTGCCTCTTTGGGAGACAGCAGAGTCCTGCCTGCTCTGTCACTGCTCAGTTCATGTGTGAAGGAATGATGCCCGTACTGTCTGTATTTAGAGGAGAAGGGAAGCAGAGAGGAGAAAGAAGGGTATCAGTTCTATTTTTCTGTCAGAGAACACCAGCACTAATGCAGTATTTGCCTCCAGTTCACTGCACACTGTATTCCACAGCCTCTGCATGGCCAGGCCAGGCCGAGGAGTTTTTTGTGACAGCAATTTTCTGCTTTCCTGTGTCACGCAGTGCCTAGCACAGCAAACCAGGATTGCTCTTGTAATAAACATGATCAATAGTACTGATTTAACCAAGCAGTCGGTATGGGAAAACCAAGGCTTAGGAAACAGAACTGCTACGCTTGAGTTTTAAAGAACTTAGAGTTGACTGATGGAATGGACCAGCAGCTGTGTCAGAGCCTGCTCCGTTAGTTTCCTGGTGCAGAAATGCCAGCTTCATTTCTGGTGCTCATCTGTAGCTCTGCCCCACTGACAGTTACACAGAGAGCAGTCCTATGGGTCCTCCTTTTTTTCTCATGTATTGTATAATGCATCTTTCATCATCAGTTGCCAAATGACAGAAATGATATAGGATAAGTATAGATGGAATAGAATACTCAGTTCAGAACTGTCATTTAGCCCCAAGGTTTCTTTTGCTCCCACAGACACTTCAGTATTTGACATTTCACAGAGTGTGTCAGTCAAAACTATCACCTAATTGCAGTAATGACCACTCGGTTAAGAGCAAACTCTTGGCAAAACTTCAAGCCCTAATCATGTCAACTGACTCCAACCACAAGAAAACAAGTACCTTTAAAGCTGTCATTTCTTATAGCGTGACCATTACGGGCACCCCATGAAGCACACATGCCACATCTCTAAGTCCATCCTCCAGCTGACTCGTACCAGCCCTTGGAATGCCAGTTAAGAAGACCATTCTCTAAACAGTTTCGTGGCTATCACTTGGCAGCAACTCAGCACAGTTTTAAGTCTGCAAGAAGTTTTGTAAATCTGAAATGGACAGATTAGAAGTAGTAAAATACCTCCTATCTCAGGACATTTTCTTCAGCGTTTCCCTATTTTTGGAGCGGTGTTTTCCAATTTAATTTTTGTCTGTCTTAAATTATCTGAAAGGAAAATAAGCTACAATGAATATTGTAATGAACTCGGCATTATGCAAATTGGGGAAGTTTGGACTGAACTGTGAATTAGCTCTCAACTCCTGGAGGACTGCTCACACGATTTCCCACCTACTAAACACTGACCCTTGGCATTCTTCTGCTCTGGAGGAGCTGAATGCAATTCTTGACTTGACCCTGGACAGTCAGAGCTAGCAAGGTAGGTGAGGGCTTTAGAAGTCGGACTGGAAAGCAGACCTCCTTTGGCTGTTGATGCAACTGCTATATTTCTTTTTTTTTTAAATCTTTCACTGTAGGTGACAAATAAAAAAGGAATGAACACTATATGATTTCCACACTCCAAACAGTAATTCTGATTGGGCTAACTGTACTGTAGTGATTTACTTTAGCAATTCTGCCTACTCATCTCACAAAATAATAGGAAAAAATCAATGATTTAAATCATATTCAAATCCCAAACTCAAAGACTTGCCTGCTCCTGCCATGCAATTCAGGAATGTGAGTGAGAGCACCCAAGTGTAAGTACAGCCCTGCAGTAACCATCTAAACACATCTCTTGACTCAAAAATGAAGCAAACTAAAAAGGTATTCTTAAGGAACTCTTAAAAATTATGATTACTTACAGCACTCAGCTTATTTGCAACTAACAAATACTCCAGGCTGGATGAATCTCCAAGCTCTTCTTTCTGTTACCTACTAGAATTAGAAGTACGATACACTTAATTTAAACCACATTTCTTGATGCTCTAAGTGATTTAGCAGAGCTGAAAGGCTTGTCATCTTGCAGAAAGCAATTTTATGTCATTATTCTATCAAAATTCACAAGCTCTAAGAAGCAAACTGAAAAACAAATTACAAATATGTTCTTCCTAACATGTACATTCCTCCTTTAACACATGCTTTCTGGAGCCTGTGGCAGACTTTCTACACAGCATGTTACAGAACAGCAAGATGTGTTTGCTACAGGTATGTAACTTAAAACTGTTTGTAAGAAACATCCTAAACTTGTCCCTTTTGGTAAATGTGACATCTTTACAGCATATGCTTAGTAAATGAAAGCCCTGGGAAAGGGAGGAAAGTCAGGATACCTCCCATATAACTGATTGTAAATTCTTGGGCACCAGGTTTATATTCTTAATAACCTACTAGTTAGACTTAGTGTGTCTGTTCCATCTAAGTCAATTTAAATGAGGTTTACCAGATACAGTACATAAAGTGTTTCATACTTGGGGAGATATGTTTAACTATTGTTTCTTTAGGAAAAATCTAATGGCTAGCTCCATTTAATCACTGTCAGATGTTCTGCATGTTGCAAGTGGTAACTTCCTTGACACAAACTGCTTTTAATCAGGAACCCCCAACATATCTCGCATACATTTCAGACTGACTTTTGTGGCACATTAAAAAGTTTTTATAATATTTTTTGTCCTGTTACCATGGCTTACTTTTTGCTTTACTGAGTACTGTAGGAAAAGCTCTGAAACATAACTTTTTCTTTGCAAAAGGCCATGACTTCTAAGGGTTTCATAAAAATTAAAAAACAAATGCAACCCCTACCTCCAGTAAAAGCTCTCTCCACACTTACTTGGAGTCTGGGTTAATAAAACCAATTTTGTCCAACTGGTGCAAGACCTGACCATGAGCCCAATGGAGTGTTACCGTTCTCCCTGATCTAAAAGCTTGTTTGTAAACACATCTCAGCAGAGAACACGCAGATGCAGCGCTGACAATACCAGCCTTCAAGCTGTGTTCTTTAACTTCTCTGACTCTAAAAAGGCAATCAGAGCTACCCCCCAATGCGTGATTAAAAATACGCAGGGGATAATCTAGCCTCCGAAAAGCTGGAGAAAAGGTGGTGTCGAGACTGGTTTGAAGTGGCCTCCTTAATAGAAAAGGACGGTCCCTTTCTGTGTACATCATGATTTGCTTTGGGATTTCTGTTGTGCCCCGTAAGCCTACAGGATATTACAGCAGCTTTTGTGTCGCTGGTGACCCAGCTGTTCATTATTGAAAAATTCCACTGCTTGATGCTGAGGGCAGGAAGGCTGACCCCTCATCTTACGGACGTTACTATCTTTCAAAAGATACAGGATTAAAGGGTTGGGCAAAATCTGGAGGAAAGCTATGTCTGGTTTTCTGTGTTTTCGTTGTCTTCCACTATATTGGCCCAGAGAGGGATGTTTGTACAGGATTTAATTAGTTGGAATCAGGCTGAGATTATTGTTGAGACTATTTACTCAGCAAATCTCCAGTCTGAGCCGGAGCTCGAAATGAGTCTGAATAAGAAAATCGAGAGTGCTCCGTCTTCCTGCTCATATTCTGTAATGAGCAGAGAGACGGGGTGTGAAGGGTCTGATCATGTGAGATACCGAATGCCCTTCGTTCCCACTGGGATCAATACAGCACAGGGGAACTATCATTATATCACAATTGAGCCCTAATCAGTTATAAATAGCAAGTGAGAAGATCACAAAAGCCCCTGAGGTTTAAGAACCCTCACTGTATTCTCTTGGGAAGCACGGCTGTAAAGCAAGTGCACGATACAGCACAAGAAGCAATAAAAGGCATTTCTTATCACTGCTGCAGTTGCGGGGATCCAGTCATTCTGTACAGATCAAGTCTTTATAATTAAAAAAGATTAGAAGTAGATTATTTTCTTTTTACATATTTCTTTTATAAACTAAAGCATCAGTATTTGGACATGAGATTTTGGCTTTGGTGGAAAAAGATACATTACACCTTCTAGATATGTGTGAGGTAGCTGGAAGCAGAAGCTGGAGGTGCAATCAACATGGGAGAAAGCGGGGAACACAGCTCTCAGTAGGCCACAAGCATCTCAGAGCTCACAGCACCTTCACAGCCGGGCTTCCCCTGGCTCAGGGAAGAAGGAGATGCGGGCATGACTTTCCCTGGGCCTTCGTGTCCAACACTCCTCAACAAAGCAAAACTCTGAGCTCTGTATTTCAAGAGGAGATAGTTCTTTGGAAGACCCGTGAAGGTCAATAAGCTGCTGTTCATACTTGTGCAGGGTAATACAGGTGCTTCAGTCACCATGTGCAAACACAGAGATATTTTCTGGGGCTCTGAAGGGAGCAGAAGTGGTCCCTCCATCAGCCCTTCTCACAGTGCTCCTGAAAGCATCCAGGTACAAAGCCACCTCAGTACACTCAGTTATCAGATGTACTTCCTTGTAGAAGGATCCCTACCAACATCATGACTAGCCACTTGTAGAAACAGGCGGTCATTGTCTGCTGTATTAGAGAAGGCACTGAGATTGCTAGAGAAGAGAAAACAGCACAAACCTCACCAAAGAACTACTTGTTGTGATTTATTAGGCTTGAAATCCTGATGATGACCCAGAGCCAGCTGCCAGGATCTCGTATCTCAAGCACTTGATAAACCCAGCAATATTACTGCAGCTGAGAGTGCACAGAAATCCAAAGATTTCTGCCATGTAGGAAGATTTTTAAGGTGAAATGGCTGTTGCGTCGGTTGCACTCGTTACTATAGCATTAACCTGGACCTGCCTGTGAAAAGAGAGGAACGTCCCAGTCCTGCAGATGTTACCAATCCCGAGGCTGCTCGCTGCAGCAGGGGAACAGCCCTTACTGGAGGCACGAGGCCCCGTGCTGCCTGGCTGCGCTCTTCAGTCCAAATAATATTGTTTTAAAGTCACTCTCACCAGACTGAAGAGTATCGGACACAGATATGTGTCTGTGGCAGATATTTGAGATCCAGCAGATCCTCCCTGGTCGGACCCCAGTGACCATCTGCTCCAAAAGACAAAAGTGCTCTGACTCAAGCACGCAGTAAAATGCACCTGGCGTACTGAGCATCCCCTCAGCTACTGAAAAATTAAAACAAAGCAAGAAGGGAGAGGAAAATTAAGTGCAGCTCTCGAATTCTAGCTTTGATTTATTTATTTATTTATTTATTTATGCCAGTTTTGAGTGAACTGGCATTGACTAAAAAGACTTTTTGTCAGCAGGCATGCTGTTAGCATTTTTCCTTTAAGGACACACAATCTAAAGTAAAAGAATAAAGACAGATCAAGATTTACGTTGCAGTTTTCATTTGCATGTTTTTGGGTTTTTGTTTTTTTGCAATTTACTGGTGATGGTGTATTAATGAGCTCTGCAAGCTGCGGGAGCATGACTTTGCAGGCAGGTTTGCCCGGAGAGGCGGCAGAGGGACCTCTGCAGTGCCCGAGTGCGGTCCTGCAGCAGAGCAGGGCAGGCAGGTCTCCTATCCACTCCGTAGCTGCTGTGCAGTTCTGGGAACTTCCCCAGACCTTTGCCAACTGTTCTCAACATGTCTGGCGGCTCACAAAGCCTAAGGAAATTAATGCAACGTTTATATTACATGGTTAACATTATCTGCTTGCCGAAACCATGGCCTCCTTGTGCACTCAGACTCTTCTTCCTAAAGAACGGAAGAGAATTTGAATAGAACAGAGTCTGAATAACAGTGAGATGCAGCAGACAATGAACAGAAAAACCTCTTTCAAATATTTTGTTAGCGATCCTGCATGAAATGGCAAGCATGAATTCTCCCCAGAATACACTGTATACTTTCATAAATGCTTTTCTGAAAGTTAGGCGGTTTTGTTGTTGTTTTTTCTTTTTTCAGAAATGCAGAGTACGGAGGCAGAGCTGCAGGGCTCAGCTCACAGACAGACCCACGGAATGCACGGCCCATGCAGGGCCCTGCTCTGCTGCCAGCCCTGCTCTGCTGCTGGAGGCAGGCGGCACGCTGCTCCTGCAGCCTGCAGTCAGCGTTTGGGGAGAAACTGTTTCACCCAGTGACTTTCTGCACTATCCAAAAAGTACAGAGCACGTAAAACGCTTTGTGTATGTGAGGAAACTTAATCTCTTCACAGAGAAAAATTGTACATATTCTCCGAAGTATAAGTTAAGAAATTAACCATGAAGGTTTCTTTTTTTATTCAAGTAGCAGGGAAAAAAATGATGATTTTAAACAAGGTAAAGCTCTGTGTGGAATGGCTCAATTAAAATAACCATGCCACAGAGGTTCACCTATGTCCGAGCTGCAGTGAAATTCAAACCCTTCTGTTTCAGGACTCCGAGACACAAAGGAGCACAGCAGGAACAAAGCACAGATTGTGAGCCACGCTCACAGGTACTGGCAGGATGCAGGACCATAGGAGAGAGTATTAAAGGCAATTTGGGGCTGGAATGTGTGGGACATGGGGTTAGCGTGCTTCGGTAGACACAGGTTGAGCACGGGCACAGCACTTCCCCAAGGGAAAATAGTTTTTTGAATCCTTTCCTCTTGATGCAAACAAGACATCACCAAGCATGCTCGCTGCATGACGGCTGTGACTACTGTGACGATGGTACAGGCCAGCAGGTGAGAGTCCCCTGTGCCGGACCTTAGCCCTGGGAGCTGCTGACGCCACGTCCCTGCCAGCACCAGACCTTGTCCAAGCGCAGGAGGCCCCGTGCCAGGGACGGGCGAAGAAAGAGCCGTGCTGGCAGCTCTGCCTTGCACAGCAGCTCCGGGCAGAGGGGCACCTTCCCCCGCACCGGCAGCTGCACCCGGCACAGTGTGTCTGTCCCCACGGTGCTGTGTGTGCAGTGCCCGGACACCCTGCGGAGGGGCGCACAGTCCGCCTGCTCAGCTCTGGGTCTGCCTGCTTATTCATCAGGTGAGCAGAAAAGCACTGCAGCAAACACTCATTTGTCCTGCTCTGCAGCCACACTTGCTCTTTTGTCGAGGTGACACACATAGGAGCAGAGCGTAAAATGACAGATAAAGTGCAAACGCTGCAAGTGCTGCGCTGTGCTCCGGGAGTTCAGCGGGGCTGCGCTCGGCAGCACGCAGCGCTCATGGCGGCAGGCAGCTAATGAAAGCCCTCCCTCCTCTTTTTTCCCCCCTCCTCTCTCTTCTTTCTTTTCACAACTACCAAACGGGCAGTTAAAAAGCCCTGATCTGATAGCACCGTCCAAGCTGTGTTGTACCTTGAGAAAATCAACATCCAAGCTGTTGACAGTGTGATTTCCCTATTGGCTCATCCTGCCATGGAGAGCAAGCAGGGCCAACATTTTCAGTGATTTATAAAGAAAACTGTTTTCACAGACAGAACATGAAAGACGCAAGCTCTAGATTACTACTAAGATTAGCATGCAAAAATGTATTTGAATTTCTGATCAGCAGGAGGCTTCAAAGGGACCAAGTGCAGATTAGCAGGTGTTATGTGAAAAAAGAGAGCTTTTGTGCTACAAAGTTGCACTAGCAAAACAAATATGTCTTTCACTTTGAAGAGCTGGGGAGGAATTTGTGGCCATTACCATGGAAACTCAACAGGCCTTACTCTGCAAAGCCAGATTTTGGAGACAGAACTGCTGTTATGTCTGTATGCAGCTGAACACAACCTGACTCTATCAGAAGACTGGTGGGGAAAGCTAAGTGACAATGTGACGCGATTACATCACCTTTGTTTATTTCTGCTGAATTTCCATTCTCTGAAAAAGTGGAGAGCATAGCAGGCATTTGCTGTCAATAATGGACCCCCCAAAATTACAGAAATTTGAAGAAAGAATTCAGTTTCAGAGAACCAGAATTCAGTCTTAGAGGACTTTGGCTGCCACTAACATTTAGCTAAATTTTCTAGACTAACAGTCTCACCCCAAAATTGTGCACAAGTGATCTTCAGTTATGTATCTTTTTCTGCTTCTTTTTTTCAGTCATCCAATCTCTGCACCATAACTGAATGGTGCTCACACAAATCACCAGGCCCTGATAAGTTAGAAATGTTCACAATAAACTCAAGAGACTGTGCTCAAGCACTTACAAACCTCCTTCCTTGCACCCTCCAAACCCAGTGCTCTCCTCTGATGCTCACAGTAAAGATGGTGAATGCCAGAGCCCCTCAGGTGTACTCTCCATCCTCAGCTACCACATGCAGCCTAAGTGTTCTCAGAGTGGACAGGAGACAAAGCCTCCTTCCAGGACAAGGAAGAATGGAATGGCAGCACAGTGGGCCAAGAGCAAGAGGTGGTGAGAAAGACTCCTCTTGAGGGACAACAACAGTAGGACAAGAGGCTCACAAACTGCAGAACTTCACAAGGCAGCTTCTCTTGTGAAAGACTATCTGCCTTCGGCTGCCCAGTGCACCTGGCGCAGGCTACAGACATTGTTTTATAAACAGAACATGTCCATGATGATCCAGTTAGTCCACCAACTCATCCCCATTGGCCCACTTAAAACACACAGTTAATTAACTGATGCCAAGATATTACACTAAAGGTCACAGTATCTCACGTATTTCCTCACGAAGTTCAGCTTTTGCTTACCAAACAGTCTGATGGAATCTATTATGGGATTTATGACTGGGAGCCTGCTTGCAAACTGCTGGTGCTGGGGGCAAGACCAACTGTGAAGGCCACAGAGCCTTCAGTGCTGGAGCTGTGTTGCCTCCTTCCCCAGGAGGGCACACAGCTCTAAGCCCACACAACCACTGCACAGCTCACTTTCCGCGCTCACGCCTTCCACTATGCAGGAAAGCGCAGGCTGAAGCTGCTGATTCCTGCTTGGGGAGAGCACAAGAAACCTGACGTCTGATATTGCCTTATACATACAGCTGGTGAGAGTAGCGAGTGCCTGGTGCTCCCACAAGTGAAATTTCGAGTGCCCCAAATGGGGCACAAAATATAAAGGAAACAGAAGTTTTCAAAGACTTAAAAAGGCAGGCTTAAGAAACCCCTCCAGGACCAAAGGGTCAGCAGGGAACCAAAGCCAGCGCTCCTGTCTGCTGTACTTGTGTTTCAAGAGTTAGATGAGGCTGCCTCCAGGCACCCTCTAAAGAGAAGTCAAGATTTTGTGCAATTCTCCTACAGAAGGATTTTATTTTACAGATTCCCTGAGGACTTTCTGGTTTGGGAGTTCTGGCGGTAGGGGTTTGTGAGGACAGTTACTAGGTTAGCTCTACTTGAAAGCAGCCTTCCTAGAAAGCCCTGGACAGAAGTGATCCTGGCACCATTTCAGACACGAGGCAGAGCTCAGACTGCTCTCATAAAACTGAACTGTGCTGGTTTCCTACTGTCTCAGATAAGAAGTGTCAGAAGAGACACTCCATAGACACAGTGGGTTTTTTCCAGTAGGTTTTATTTTTTTCCCATTGAAAATCTAAGTTGTTTAAAAAAAAACCCCACCACAAAACCCACCAGAGTGTTAGAGTGAGCGAGCCCTGTGTAACATACCAAGATGCTCGACTAAATTAAATTAAGAAAATGTTCTGTAGAGGGTGGAAGCAGCAGCAGACACCAGATACCAAGTACATGCGAACAGCAATAGTACAACAACAGTCACCTGGTATACTTGCTAGAACACACATTGGCTGCCTTAGATCTCATTTTTAACTTCCACAACTACTTGTGCAGGAATACTGACTTCCTTCCCAGCTTGACTTACCTTAGCCTACTTCATTCATATTTCAAAGAATGCATTTTGCCCCCAAGAAATCTGGCAAAAAACAAAAGTGCAGTCCTTCTCTAGTTGTTGGATACTTATGAAAAGACTCACAGTATTAAAAGCTAAGGAACTGGTTCCACAAAATTCCACTGAGATAAAGCACACCATTTGCTGCAGATATTGCCTGAATTTCAGTATCACTTGCATTCAGTTTAGAGGAAGCAAAAGCTTTTGTTTTTAAACACTAACTGGTCACAGGCGTGGATACACAAAGTAAAAGGCAAACAGCACTTGCCAGTTAAAAACAAAACAATGCTTTCAAATAATAATCCTTGGAGCACATTTCTTAGGGGACAAGCAGTTGCAAATTAATTAGTTAGAAGCATTTTGGTAAGTTAGCAAGCTAATATTTTGATCTTCCTCCACATCATGGATTTCTGAAGACACTCCTTCAAGTGTAAGCATGAGCCATACAAACACACTGCTTATCTACGTAAAGTAAAAGCGAAATGCAGTCTCTGCAATTATAGTGCATCTACATTTCTAGTATAGAAATATTTACATTCACACTTGATTCTAAGATAGATATCACATAAAAGAGATAATCAATTCAAAATCAAAGATTGTAATTTTTAAGTATGGGTTGGAAATACCTAGTAAAATTATCCTGAACAGATGATGAAGGAAATTTTACAATACAGATCTGGAAGTTGAGGGAACAACTTCCAGTCAAATGCCAAGGGTTTACATTGTTAGTTATGTAAAACAGCAGAAGACAAGGCAGCTGAGTCTGTAATTCACAAAACCCTGACGAGTGTGGTCAGCTCCTGAAAGCTATAATTTATTATCAGAAATGTCACGCCTACACAATAGTCTTATTGTTGATTCATTAGGTAATTTCCCTTGAAGACCAGCTGTTTCTAGTGTGGTAGGATGAATAATGAGGAAGATATTCAATGTTCAGGGTACAAATGACAGACATAAGGAGGTTCTAACACCACCAGCGTCCCACTGCCTACGGCACTAGCTCTGTGCTAGAGGGTAAAGGTCCTACACCTCCCACTTGCATAGAAAACCTCCCAGGTGTCAAATTTGCTCAGAGGGCAGGTTGCTGTGCAATACCTTCAATAGAATCAGGAGACCCATGTGATATGGCCAAGTAGGCCTTGGGCTCATTGTCACCTTCTATTTCCATTGACGTGCCCTGAGGGCAGACACTTTCTCCTCCCAGCAGACTCCATTTATTCCCAGGTGCTCCGGGGAGCATTTTGCCACCAGTGTAGCTTGCAAAAGACAGCCCTGGTGGCTGCGCTCTAGGCAAGCTTTCATCCTGCTTTCCAGAGGTGCCTCTTTTTTAACCTTAAGCTAAATACGATGTCAGTAATAATTATTAAACTGTAATTTACTACAGCTAGTAGTACTATCTGCTAGTTTTGTCGCTGTTTTATTTTATTTTAAACAAATACATTATTCCTCCCTCAAACGATCCCTGTGAGGACTACATCTTCATCACGTAAGTAGCGCTGCAATTAAAGTGAGTTAAATTCACCAATAAGCAGACAAGCACCATGTGCTGTATGGTTGGTGTTCATTATGCTCAGTACATTAATGCTACCAGTTTGTCAAGTCTTTTCATGTTACAGCCACTTAAACTGCATTAACCAGAAAAAAAAAAGAAAAACTCGTCTGAAGCCGGTGATTTGATCAGCTCTTTTAAGTGAATCCCAAATGCAAAAATCAGGTGGAACCGCTTCCTTACTGTTCGGAAAATATTTATTTGCAAACAAACGTATACTGAGTGTCAGCGGCAGAAGCACCGACACAGCGCCGCGCGGAGCAGCGCCCGATTAGAATCGCTGCTGCTTTTGTTGTTGCTGAAGGCTGCAGCAGGATGGGAGTCTGGAAGATGATGGTCCCTCCTCTGGTAGATTCAATATAATACTGTGCTGATACTCAGGGTCTGACAAAAGGGACAACACTCTCATTTAAATGTAGAAAATTTGAAAAGAGTTTGCCTGGTGACGGCTTAAGCTCCGAGAGGGCAGAAGAATAATTCAGGTTTTAATGACCCGTCATTTACAATTGTCCCTATTCCTGCTACACTTCCCCTTGAGTTGCAATTAAATTAACGCTTCTAAATAGGCTCATCTCTTTGAAAAACAAGAAGAAATCCAGACAGTAAATATTCCTTAAATATTTTTTCCTTATCAAGGTATGCCTACATAGCACTCTGCTAAGGGTACATAAAACATAGCTGATTTTCCAGCAAAATTCTAGTCTAAAGCAAATAATCTAGTAAATATCTAGTGATGAAATCTTCAGAGTGCTGCTGTTGAGATAAAAATCAAACTATGGCCTTTACCTACTTACAGAGAAAAAGGAGCGTGCTAACAGCGTGGAATTACAGGTGACAGATGAGCCGACTTTGCGGCATCACAGCACTGCACTACAGTTCAATAACTCCGCATCTCACACCTCAGCACACACATCCTCCCCCCACAATAACACCGGCAGTGATTCTGTTGCTTTAAAACTGTACCCTTTTATGCTTCAATTTAAAACAAATCAGAGTATTTTTGTCATCAGAAGAAAAGGAGTGTGAGGACACTTCTTTTCCCCATAACAAAGAGGAACAATGGTCCTTAAGCAACATAGCCGACCTGGGGAACGATTGCCCACCCCTACGGGTGATGGGGACCATGGGTCTCACCAGGCAGGCCTAAGGAAACCTTCCTCCACACCTGAAGCCCTTCAATTTTAAGAATGGCTTCCAAGTGTCATTAAAATATCTGCATAATTCGCAGCCTAATCCTGCTTTCCACAGGAGAATTTTAAATGTGAAGCTGCTCCTTGTCTAAATGAAGGTATAGCAGAGGGACTTGTTCTGGATTTATACTGCTAGAACTCCACCTGTACCTTTCCTTCAGTTGGCCTCTTTAAATGTGAATTCCAGTCCTGGTTTCCTGAAGCCACATCAGGAACACCGCAGCTCTGCCACACAGGGAAGCACAGCCACTGTGGTGCGGTCTGTGGGCTCACATCTGCTGCCTCCCCACACCCAAGGAGGACGAGGAAGGGGCTGTGGACATCGGTCACTCTCTGAAGCTGCTTTCAAACTAAAATCCTGCCGTGGCTGCGATTTAATTGTGTGCTTCATTCCGTCAAAGAAAGCACAGCTCGGGCATTTGTGATTACGAATAATCCAGCTGTGGGCATCTGGCTGCACACGTCAGAAGTCTCAGAGCTGCAGCACCTCTCCCATGCTGTTGTAAGCTCCCTCCCATAAGTTACACCATTTGCTGCCACAAGATCAGTATGCTTAAAAACTGATATTTTCCCCTTGGCTGTTTTGCTAAGCAGTCCACCTGCTGACTTCTGGGAGACCGCACTGTGTTTCCAAAGCAGCAGACCCCTTCTTATTTTCCAGCCCATCAGATTTTCAGGGTCAAACAATCGGTACAACTCTTCCATAAAGAAAATTTATAAACTGTGCCCTACTACAGAAAAATCAGTCTGCGGAGATGTTTTTTGCAATTAACAAAATCTTGTCCACAGCCCAGTTTTAGAATCTGATTATTGTTCTACATTTATCTTACGCAAAGTGGCTGACAAATAACTGCAAAATAATGTGATAAAAACCATTTATAATGCCAGCTTATTCCAGGTCTTTCTCCCTAACTAGTTATGACAAGGTAATAATGCTGGTTATGCATTTGTCTGACTTTAAATTGGTTACTTATAGCCATGATGGATGAGGGGAAAGATCGCCTTATTCTGAAAAGAAGCTCTTGATTTCTGATCTCATTTTTGCAGATAATGAATTATATCTAATTAGTAGGTTCCAAATCTAATCAGGAGGGTGAAATGTTGACCCAGACAAAGCAAAAGAGGGAGAGAAGGCTTCCTTCTCTGGTTTGGTTTGGTTTGTTTATCTCAAACACCCCATCAATACGGTGTTGAGTAGAGGTGAGCACACTGGCTCAACCAACCTGAAAATTCACTGTTTCAGTTAACAGTTTAATGAAATTCACCTCCATAGATGTATTTTTTCCACTGAGAATGTGAACTGCTTATTCACCGCTACTGTCACTCTATTTTATTTCTTTAGGAACAGGATGGGTAATTACTGTCATCAGTGTAAGCAAATCAGACCGTGAGGGAGATAAATCAATCTCGATGAAATTTTAAGACATGGAGTTAAGAAAAATTTCCATCTGAATTTTTAATAAATAAACAATTTTTGGAAAACATCCAGGAGCAAAATTTCAAATCATATTTTACTCTTATCCATAAGTGCAGTTTTCTGTAGTGGGGCCAAAAGGTTAAAATGAACCCGCACCAGAAATGTCGCCCTGGATATCAGTCAGTCAGCTGGGCAATGTGTGACACCAACTCTCGAGATGCTGCAGCTACTGCTAAAATAAATCCTTTTTAAAAACAAAATCCTAAATAGATCTTAAATGTTACAAATATTCCTAAAATTTTGATCCATTCTACTTAACTACAATTTAAACAACCCTTAAATCTAGCAAAATAGCTTAGTCTTAAAAGGACATCACTTCCTAATCCTTATTTACGGCCTGGAGATCTGTCCCCAGCCGCAGAACGCTCAGGCTGGATGTAATTACGGAGCACCAGCTCTGCACAGCTCTGCCCGCACCTCCTACCCTGCAGCCTGGGCACAGGTAGAGCTGCAGTGGGTAACGAAGTCTGCAGCAGCAGCTTTTCCGAAAACGAAACAGCATTGGGAATACGTGAGGGAGCACATAGCTGAGCCCGGCGCTACAGCGAGGCGGAGCGCGCAGCCCGCGGTGCTACACTGAACGGCCCCAGCCTGGCCCGGCTGCTCTGTGCTCCGCACGCTCGGGGCCGCGCTAGAAGCCGGGCAGAGGGCTGTCTGGGGCCTCACTTGGAACCCACAGCTGTGCCTCCTGGAGATGGGCTTCCTCGCTTCTCCTGGAGCCTTTTGCTGAGTGTATAAAACAATCCCCAGAGGATTCTGAACATTAACATCCACGGCTCCCTAAGCCCGAGGAAAGGCGAGCGACAAAAGGCGAGCAAGATGCAGCTCCAGCACACACCAGGGCTCGCACTGTGCCTGCAGTAATGCCCCGGGGTAATAAGGCATCGGCTTCCAAAGCTTGCAGGGATCCGAGCATGTGAGAAAACAGAGCCGTGGCAGTGATTTCCCATTCATTATAACCAAACTTTTCTACAGCAAAACTGAGATGCGATCAGAGGCCCTAAAGCACAGTGGGCTGTTCAACATGCCTGCTCCTATGTGGTGACACTGTGGGTGCAGAGGAACTCTCAGGACACAAACACCGTGCGCAGCCCTGAGGATGGCTGAAAGCTGCTGACCAATTTCTGCTTTTCCAGGAGCGAGCAGAATTTTGTGTGGTCTATTAGAAGTGAAATAATCAGCTGTGCCAGTCACTGTGTGACTCTTGCTTTGATCATAATTTGAGTCCTTTCAGTGCATGGCACGCTGCATTCAAATCACCATCCTTCCCAAGGATGTTCAATCCAGCTAGAAATCAGCTTCATGCAAACTCAATGCAACGAGACACTTAAAAACCCTAATGACTGCAGAGGGAGTGTAGGACTGAATGAACAGGAGTCTGTCCAGTGTCCTCCTTAATGTTGCTTTTAACCACTGCCTTTAATGATGGTTGCACAGGGCAGCACAAGTCCTTTCCAGCCCTACTCAGTTTTTCCATAGGTGTATTCCAAGAGCTTTCCAAAGTTGTTTTCCAAAGCAAGCATGTTAGTACTAAAAGACTGGGTGGTTTGCTTGCAAACATCCCACCCTTTGCAAGACTTCCCTATCGTTCCAGTGCTAAGGCTCAGATACTCCCACCAGCGACCTGCAGGAGAAATACAATTTGATTTGCTTCTCTTTGAATCATGATTTTTTTTTTTTTTTTTTTTAAGAATGTGAATGTGGAGCAGAACAAGAAAAAAGAACAAAGTACAGTTGTGACTAAAAGGCTACACAGGGGAGGAAAGAAGTCAGCGCTAATTGCCTTTTATGCTTTTTCATTTAATCTCATGATTTCTATGGCAAATTTCTGAGAGGTGGAAAAAGAAGAGGCTGCCTCCTGATCAGTGTGTACTGAAATGAGTACTTTATTTTTGGATTGCAGTGCATCCTGAAAGCTCCTGGTACTTTGCTTAGATGTGCAAAACATAAAAAGGGAGAGAAGAAGATACTAACTACTGGTAGAGTCAGATACTGGAGAGACAGACCTTTCGGTGGGCCTTGAACAGCCATGCCCACACCTGCAGCTGGAGCAGAGAAATGAAGTCAGAAGACCTGCATATAACTCTGAGCTCCAGCACCTCTCCTCAGAGTAGAATTTGCTTGCCAGGCAGACTAGTAAAATGATGGATTAATAGGACTACATCTTTCATCTAATGAGGTTAAGTGACCAGTTGCAACTATGCTTGTTTCTCAGGCAATACCAGTTTTATGGAGCTCATTTTTAATGCCAGACAACTCTGTTTCGTGTATTTATCTATTTATTTATGCATTTCCAAAATCACCACAATATTTACTCTCTGTTATTAAACTCCATGTGTCAGGCACTAATGGCCTGTAATTATCTTTGAAACTGAATTTGATGTTGTAAAGCTACATAGTGTAGACAAGCATCTTAATGATGAATGTCAGTGCCAGGGCTGCTGGGAAGATTTCATCATGCGAAACACCATTCTGCCTCTGCAGTTTACTTAGAAAACACACCTGCCATGCAGAGCATAGGAAAACAACAAGTGTTGCTTCAAAACTAGACCGAACCAACCTCCAAATACTCCAAGCCTCTCCGTTAATCAATTTCAAACTGCCCTGATAGAATAATGTAGAAAAGAAAAATTACTGTTAACAATGCTTATCATCACAACTCGTGCTCAGCTGCCTACAAGGACATATTACAACATTTTCTTATTCAACAAAATAATTTACAACACAGTTCTACAAAATTAGCATAAATTCAGATGTCTGTGAGTGGTATTTCCTTTGTTCTCCTCAAGTTTGGCCAAAACAGCTTGTTCTATGTCATTCTTTTTGTGAACAAATGGCTGAGAGCTATCGTTGCCAATTCCCCATTATTTCCCTTTGCCCTCACTCATTCTGTCTTCATAGAGAACAGAAACCCCCCTAGCAGCAGGAGCACGCTGTCATTAATTCAGTTACCCAGGGAATTTCACACCTTTGCCAGGCCCTTTACGGTTCTCATTTCAGTACAACCTAATCTCAAATGGATGCAGAAAACTGTGAAGAAGGGCAGCTCAAGCTGAAGGCAGCAATTAAATGATAATTAGGGCTTTACTTCATCTTGTGATTGATAGAGGCTTACTGGGCCCAAACTGCATCTTGTCATATACTAATAGGCCAGACAAGATACTCCACTCGAGTCTGAAGGATTTTGTCTTATCTCAAGAGAGATAATCTACTCAACAAGTAATCTCCTGCCTGTGGTAAAGCAATGCTGTATTTACGAGGCCAGTATTCTTTATGGTTCGGCTCTGAATGTGCCCTAGGACTTCTGCAAGGAGCAGTGGAGGCTGCAGCTTTCCTTTTGCATTTTCAGGCATTCAGGTGTCTCTCCCAGTTCAGCTGGGAAACGTGAATCAGCTGATGTGTCCTGCAGAGCTCCTCCGGCACAGACGTACAAAAGCCACCGCCTCGGAGTCTCAAAGCAAAAACAAATTGAACTGTTTTTAATCTTTACTATTCCTGAGAAAAATTAACTTCATTAGAAAGATCAAATCCAGCCAAACACGATGCGGGCAGAAGCACCGCAGCTGAGGAGAACAAACTGCTGTGCACCACCCGGCGCCGCACCGTACGCTGTGCTGTTTCCAGCTCTGCGTACTCGACTGCTTCATTTGGGCCTTTGTAGGCCCAATTACTTATTATAAACAATTCAGTTTATCTTTATCAGAATCATTATCTAAATTGGCTACATGACACATACTGTTTTCCTAACTGCACTCCTGGGAAAATCTGCTATAAAATCTGTGATTTTGTACTTTGTAATTATCCCTATATGGGCTATAAAACATTACACTTGTGTTTAAAATAGGTATAGCTAGCATTTTCCAATGCTCATAATGGAACATTTATTCTACCTCAGAAAATAAAATACAGCAAAATATTTGGTGCAGTCAACTCAAAGAGTTCTTGCAGCAGCCATACTGCAGCTGCTGATCGGATTCCAAAAGCAGATAAGTTTCTTGTGATGCGCTCCATTTTTATTATGAAATTTTGCTCTCTTGCTTGATATTTCTTTTTCTCTGGGTGAGGCAGAGGTGACTCAAGGTAGTGTCAAGTGAAACATGGCCTTAGCTGGCATCGTAGTCTAGAAATGAGGTGTCAACAATAACAGCTAACAGGATCGTACTCCCAGCGTCATTAATTTTCTCTTTCCAGTATCCTCCACATTTCCTGTTGTAAAAATGCTGGCCAATTTTTCCCTGTTGCTGACTTTTGTTTTCCTTACTGTTTTGAGAAATTCCTCCTTCCTCAGAATTTCTAAAGCCATTTCACACTGTGCCAAGCCAGCAGCTCTCCCCATGATTAAAACAAAACACTTTAGTTCTAAAGAGCAAAGACCTAACCTCCCATCTTGCACAACATGAGGTGTCCCCGGCCTCCCTTTTTAGCTGATTCTGCTTGCTTGACGTACTTTCAGAAGTTCAGTAACTAGCAGTGGAGGGGTCATGTTTGCCCTCAAGTTGCTGCTTTTCATGCTTGACATGTTTTTCTACTGTCCGGTCCCTTAGCTGCAGCAGGGTCACAAGGATGGAGAAAAAGGGTGGGGGTTACAGAAAGGGTATTGTATTACACAAACCCCAAAAGGTTTTGGTTACAGAATGTATATTGTCCATGCCTATTGGGCTTGTGGAGAAGTATCAAGTTCACCACATTCTCATTTGGAGACTTTGATCCTTTTTGTTAAAAAGAAGCTGCTTAGAATTACGCTGCAGAGCAAAGAAATGAATCAGTTGTACTCACTCACCCAGCACTAAGGAATGCCAATATTTCTGTTAGCCAGTCCAATCCTAGGGAGATTTACCCAGCTGCACAGAGGCTGGAAGGAGCTTAAGTCTATCAACACAACCACAAGCTTCCCCCTCCTTTCAGAAAGGTCCAAGCACCTTTTATGTTGCCCGACTTTCAGTGATGCGGAACCCCTTTACACCACTCTAGAAATGCATGAAACGTCACGCTGCTTTCAAGAATTTTTAGGCTCCTTTCAAACCTCCATCTATAGCCAAGGAAGCAATAGGAACCAGAAGGATGTGCCTTCAAGATCTCCTCTCCCTCGTCTACCAGCAATCACTCCGGCATTTCTGCTTGTGAGGACATCAGATAAAAATTTCCATGGAATCACCACAGCAGCTGTTTCTGCTGCTCTGACTTTTCCAACCCCCTGAGAAGGGCTGGAATGATCTCAATGAACTTTTCTTCTCCAATGAAGTACAGAAATCTTTAATTATCTTCCCCTGTAGCAGCCCCTATATCTTCTGTCTGCAACATATTTATGCATATACTGAATAAACACTTTTTCTGTATTTACATATATAGTCCCTTTACTCAGTAATCGCTGTTAACCTAATTTTTATGTCCTCATAAGCTTTGTGATATGCACACTATTACGTTATTTGTCATTGCTAAATTAGGGGGTCTTTACATTTGTATTTTTGTCTGTAGTTTATTAAAAAGTGGAGAGCCTCAAAGCCACTGGGTTTTTAGGGTTCTCTGTCTGAGCTTTTATCATCAGGACAGCAGCAGCCATGGTGTAGACAAGGCCCTCAGAAGATGTCATAATACAAATAATGGTAGGAATGACAGAACCTGTTTTTTCTTTTGCTATGTAACACGTGTCACTGCTTAATGACTGGGATCCTGGCTCCCAATTAGTCTAATGCTGCAGGTCAACTCCTAATTCAAAGGACAGTTTTTTGCCAATCCAACATAAAACTACATCATCTAATGTAAGATGAAGTATATTAATGCTTCTACTTTTACTGCTTTAGCTCAGGTGACTCACCTAGGACCAATTAAATAACCAAAGATTGCCTGCCAAGAGAAAATGCCAGTGCACACATTCATTGGCAGCCCTTTTCTCAACCTGCCATGTATTCCTCCTTTGCTAAGCAGCAGCCACTACAGCAGAGCAGGCTAGGGAAACGGAAGGAAAGCCGAAGATCTCTCAGTCTTTTTCCTCTGGGTTCCCCAACCAGGACACTAGCCTGAGCTTGGCTGAAGAGTTACAATCACCTGATAGGGCCTTCTGTTGAGTGACCGTAAAAGAAGCTTTTTTGCATTCTTTTCTACTGCAAAAGCACACAACACTGGGGAGGGCTCAGGGAAGCAGCCACAACAGAAATCCAAACAGCTCCTCTGTGCAACTATTCTGTGGGAAGTGTTGCTCCTTGTGAATGGGGTCAAAAGGGACCCAGGAAGGCATAACGAAGTGTTAGCTGATTTTTCAAGGGGCTCTGTTTTGTTGCATTAGCAATTTTCTACAGCATTAAGCAGTTTCATGGTGCATTGTACCGTGTTGTCTGAAATGGCGTACAGACTTTCTTCAGGCCAGATTTGTGGGAAGATGCAAGTCTTTAAATACAATGCTAGGCAAAGAGAATAGTAAGAAAACACCAGTGACTTCCCTAATGCAACAACACAGATCCTCCTTGCCGGGACTGCAGCCTCACCAGGAGCCCTGCTCCAGCCTTTCACTGAGCTGTTGTATTGCAGTACCTGAGAAAGAGTCTACACCCATATTAATCTCTACCTCTGTCTGCTTAACTCTCATTTCCTCCTTCCTTTTCCCTAACACCCTACATTCCTTCCGATATTCATTCTTTCCTCTTTTCCTCCATTCCTGACCTCTTTAAATAATCTTACTTCCTTCTTATTCCTTTTCTCAGGGAAAATTTCTAGAGATAACAACAATCAGCGTAGTGATCCCAGAACAGCAGAGATAGATTTGGGGTCGACAAGAGTCTCTTCACACAGTAAGTGCAGTATATGAATTTCAATCATTATTTTCAATCTAATTTAGGTCTCTATTTTCCCTTCTAGTTACACAATGGAAGCAGTGCGTTTTTGGGATGCTCACAGTGGGAGGAGCTGTACAGCAGGTGACTCAGGATGATGATGTGGTTTAACCATGGACGCAGCTCAGCACCACACAGCCTCCCCAAGCGAGATGGGGAAGAGAGCTGGAAAGGTAGAGTGCACTGCACCCAGGGGTTGAGATAAAAACAGTTTCTCAGGTAAAGCTAAAACTGCATGGAAGCAAAGCAAGGATTTCATTGACTACTTCCCATCAGCCACTTACAGGAAAGCAGAGCTCAAGATGTGGAAGAGTTTCTTGGGAAGACAAATGGCATCACTTCAAATGTCCTCCCTTCCTCCTCCTTTCCCTCAATATTTTTGGTTGAGCACGGTACCATATGGCACAGAATATCTCTTTGCTCAGCTGGGGTCAGCCGTCCTGGCAGAGATCCCCTCAATCTCCTCTCTGGCAGAGCAGCATAAGAAGCAGAAAAGTCCTTGACTCTGTAACCACTTCTCTGCAACAACCTAAAACATGTCATCGCCACAGTTTTCATAAAAATCCAGCGCACAGCATTGGGTTGCATGTGAACCTCCGCAAAGGATTTTAACCCCATCTCAGCCAAAATGCATGAAAGATAGTCACGCTCATTAAAAAAATCCAAAACGTTAAACACAGAAAATGAAAACACTACAAAGGGTGATGTATCACCTGTATGCCACCAGCAGTACTCTTGGCTTTTAAGAAACAGGCTGTGCCACATCAGTTCTTGCATTAAAGAAATGCAACACACAGCTAGTAAGTGAAATGGTAAATACGCACAACGCAGCTGGGCTCCCCTAAACGATCGACAGCATCACCTCAGTACAGAGGAACTCCACTGCACTTATCCTAGCCTCTTCTTACAGGTCATGGGGGAGAATGTGGAAGCTTCTGCAGCATGAAGGGAAAGGTGAGTGTTGCTTGAATGTTGGGGGCATACATTCATGACATGTCTAATAGCAATAACAGTAATCATAATTTTATTGCTGTTTGAGTTCCAGTGGTTGAACCAGGCTGGAATAAAGGTCTTTGCAGAACACTCTATGGAGTTTATCCTTGCCAGTCTCTCCTTTTTATTTACCAGCATAATCCTAAAATTACAGTCAGCTCATATTGGGAGAGTAGAAAAGCACAAAGCCAAAAAAGCAGTTTAAAAAAAATCTATTTCAGAATCTCCGGTCCTGCTTAAAATTTCATGATTATTAGAACTTATAGTTGGATATTTGTCACAAGAATATTACTCCTTAACTGTTAAGCCTGACTTTACAGGTCAAGCTATGTGTAGTTTTACAAGGTATAGCAGAAATGCTAAGTGATGGCCTAAAGCAGTAATGGAGCACCTGGTGGGAAGGCAGGGCCAGCCCAGGGGAGCTCGGGTGCATGCAGTGCACTGAGTGACCAGACAGGTTGGAGCCAGGATCCTGAACTCAAACTGATTCCACATAAGGAGACCTACCTCGTACCTGCAGGATACAGCCCTTTAGACACAGCAGGAAAGAGGAGGAACTCTGTGTTCCAGAGAACTATGGAGTAACATCAGTACTCCAAAGCACCATGTCACAGTGACAATAAGCCGCCGACCTGTGCAAAACATCAGGCACAGCATCCAGCACTGTGCTGAGAGCACAAAGCAGAGTGCTGCTCCTGGAAGCTGTGCTGATGGTAAGCTCCGCTGTGCCTCCCACAGCTGATCCCCATGGGGTGCCGTGCCTGCGCCCCAGCTGCTTTCTGGGATAAGTCCTGGACATTAAACCATCCTTCTCCTTTGGAAAGGAGCCCAGGCACAAAGTGGGAGATGGAGCCATACAGCAAAGGTGCAGCAGGAACATGCTCCTGGACATACAGAGTGCTCCATCTCAGCGGTACCCCCAAGGTCTGCATGAGAGCAATCAAGGGTGGAAGCCAACCCTGCACCACTGAGTTATCAAGTGTACGCTGCACTCAGGACTGAGCTGTATGAGCGTTTTTACTTCATTCAGTGTTTTCTGCTGAAACGTTCACTCAGTCCTCTGGGTGCACTTTCTCAGGCCTCAGCATCCATCCTACAAGCCTCTGTTATAATGCTGAGGAAGCAAATGTGCTTATACAGCTGACTGTCTTCTCACAGCAAACTGCTATGCATTCAATTACATCAGCTAATATCCTCTGTAATCCAAACTATGTGGGTGAAAGCAATCAGGAAGGCTCAGATTAAACAGTAACGAAGCTTGATGATGTTTCTGGGCTGTTGTGTTCTAGATACTGAAAACCGAACTTTACTTAACATTCATATTGTTGCTGCTTCTCTCAGACTCTCCATAAGAGGTGGGATTTTTCTGCACCTGAAGGTAGTATCTCCATTTCTTATCATCTTGTAGAGAACAACTTGACTATAAATTGAATTAACCAAAACCAAACTTCCGTTGTAGAGAACTAGAAGACTGTCCTTATTGCTAATCTACGTACATCCTTGCCTAAGGGACAATTTTAACAGGCAGCCTACCCTACCCAGCAAGATAAAGTTTGAATAAAAACATGTTAAAAGGAATATAAAAGTACAACATGAATAAAGAGCTGTTCGCTGGAAACAGCCACAGATAAAAATCCCTGGAAATGTCATCATACACTGTTTGTAGATACAGCTGTACCCATATCTCTAAATTACAAATGATAATGAGGTGTAAAGATTTTATCAGATACCTAGCCTCCTTGAAAGGCCTTAGTGTGTTGACTGGTGTAGTCTCATATTAGGTGGTAGGAATTTTGTTTTCTTTTCTAAGTGGAACATCAGATTACACAGGTCTTATTTCACTGCTGATTGCAGTCGTCCACTTAACATCTTGACAGATATTCAAGAATGGAGCAAGGCTGGTGGCGCTGCCGAGTGAGGCGTGCATTCATCTATCATCTGCTAACAGAGCACTTGGAGGGCCAGCCCTGATGTCATTAGCCTGCCTCTCCCCAGAACTTGGTGGCAGTTTTTAATTCCTGCTAACTAGGTTTGTCAACCATTTTGTGACAGAATACGAGCTTTAGATCCCACAAACAAAAAACATCAACTGAAAACCTTCCATCTGACTTTCTCACAGGCCGGAGCTTGAATAATACAGTAGGTTTATTTTTTAAATACATACTTGTTGGAGAAATGGCTGTGTGATGCTTTGTCCTGCTTCCAGTGACTGCTGCTCCTGTGCACTGCATGGTTATTTTTGCCACAGGATGCCAGGTGCCCTCCATGCAGCCTCTGCAGGCACTGACCACCCAAACTCGCTGCGATCCAACAGCACTGCCTATCACTGTGGTACAAAATGAGCGATACACGGACCCCAAGGAAGATAATGTGGTAGTTAAGAGTCTCTCCTTTGCAGGACCACTATTGCTTTTACCATCTAACACATTCAGAGAAAATATATTTTAGGGAACACCACGTTTGCAAAAATCTGTTAATAACAGAAAGAACTGTGAGATGAGTCACAAACGCAATCAGCGCTTGTTGCTGTTACCAAACACAGTGCAAACAGCAACATCAATGCAGCCGCGTTCCAGAGAGGCACTGACAACCTGTGGGTGGGAATGAATCACATCCAAAAAGCAAAACGGTCCATCGATCAGTGCGGCCACTGAAGGGCTTCGTCAGTCACAGGGCTGGTTACTCCGTACCCATTCATTTGTGCTTTTGGCACCTCATTCAGTCTCATTTATGACTTCTTATTTTTGTCGGCTTTTCTACTTGGTTACATTAGAAGAGGAACTCTTGAACCTCTTTAATGTTCTGAAACTCACAAACCACAAAGCATGCTCTATTTCTGGCAGCCAGTAAGATTTATTACACCGACTGGCCTTGTGTTCACACCTCTGTTGAAAGACAGAAACAAACTCTTCAGCATTCAAGAAATAGAATCATTGCTTGTCAGTTTGTAACTGCATGGTTTGACTTTTACTGGACATCATAGGAGAGTAAGGTTTCTCAAACACCGTTGTCTGTAAAACAGACCTTAACAAGAAGTAGCGAAACTTGAAGCGATCTGTGTAAGCGAAATGGCTATCGTTCTGCCCGCATGTTTTCATGTACTGCTCAGTGGAAAAACACAATTGCTTCTATTTGAGGAACTCTCAGTAAAATCATTAAAAGCCATGGATGAAACCATGTAAACCAGATTTGTTTCCTTGTCCCACTATGCTTGACATAACAAAGGGCATATTCTTAATATAAATAGATCACACTTGCACAACACTATTCTAAATAAATCTGGGGCTAATGTAGTTTATGAGATACACTGAGGAGGTTAAATTGTTTCTGACTAGGTGGTTAATTAAAGGATTTATTTTGCAATTGCAGAGGACCCATAACTCATGAGTTACTGCACAATAAAAGTGTTGTAGATGTGTAAAATAACACCATGATTAACTCCCCCAAGCCACCTCAGCCCATGCGGTTCTGCGCACCCCTTCTTATCGCTGACAGCCCAAATCCAACAGTCAGGAACTCCCACCAAACTGCAGCATGGGCACCTCTATTTTTATTTTTTATTTATTTGATTTATGGCAGGGATGGTGCGGTGTTCAGATGCATGCATCTGAGTAAGTGGCTGGCTCAGGACTTCCCCCACCCAAAGCAAAAAAAAATGTGCGAAGGATTAATTATGAAGTAAAAGTGATCCAGAGTAGAAAAGAGGAACAGTCTGATCAGACTTCTCAGAGATGGTTCTCATTCTGTTCCTCTGTCAAGGGACTCCTGAGGACCTCCGAGCTCTGCAGCAAAGCCTCCATCAGGAGACACCGCATTTGTATTTTGTTTGCCAGGTCCAGCATTTGTTTCACCATTTCCTCACAGCAATCCTAGTGTTTAACAGAAAGTGACAAAGAGGAAGTGTTGGAAAAATAGGACACAGATTTCCTTTTAGTTAAAACTCTGATTGTTTTGGTCCATATTAAAAAAAAATAATTTTCCTATATATTTAGTCCTCTAAAATCCATGCCATCCAGCTACCAGCATTAATGATGTTAGGGTGAATTATAAAGAGAAATCAAATTTTCCATAGCATTTGAACGCCATTAAAATGCCAAACAATAAACTACCAGACTGCAAATTAGATCAGTGGAAATATCAAACACATTGCGGTATAAAATCCATAATTGCATTTAGCACTTGAGCTCCCAGGGGACAGGCTGCTAAAGATCATCACCGTGCCACATATGAGAAGCTATTGACAGAACGATAAAAATCGACAGGCTAACCAAATAAACACTGCAGGCTTCATTAAATATTCAGCAAGTGAAATTTGACTATCATGCGCCTTTCTTCCCCCGCTAGATGCGTCCTGCTGCAGCGCCCAGAGTTCTTTCTGTGACAGCAATATGCAGCGCCGTGCCCTGCAGGCCTGAGCAGCGCAGCGCAGGGCAAGGGGACGCGGTCAGCGCCGTCAGGTACAGCGCCATCAATAAGTGCTGCGGCTCAGACAGGGTTATTATTCTTCGGAATACGTTATTAGCCTTGGCCCCAGGAATATCTGGCTCCAAAGACTTTAATTAGAGAAAGTGTAACATCCACCAAAGTTAAACACTTCCTGCAATAGGGACATCTCGTCCCTCATGAGCCGCTCCTTTCAGAAGCTCAGCACTACATCTCCCCCTCTCTTCCTCCTCCTTGACCATGCGGTCCTGCACAGCCTGGGAAGGATGGGGCCAAGCTGTGCAAGGCTTGGCAATGCTCAAACGAGCACACACATTTACAGAGCTGCAGAGCATGCTGATCAAGCCAGCCGCTCTAAATCACAGCCCATCAGGACCACAGAGTGCTGCTGGGCCCGGCCCTGGGGTGCTCTCCTCTGCGTGGCTCTGACCTGGGAGAAACAGTTTGCTTTATACAGCTCCGGCTTTTACATCGCATAAAGAGATGCAAAGCAAATGAGCGTCCCTGACAGAAGACAGGATGATGTTAATTCTGTATTTCATTAACCAGTTATTTGTTGTTACTCTCTTGAATTACCTGCTGTCAGGATGAGAGCAATTGTGGGTAATGCAGCCATTCTCTCTAGGAGTGGTGGGCAAAGTGAAGCTGTAGGAGTCTGGCACAGGTGGAGGGCACAGTGTACTTTGGAAGAAAAAACCTAAGAAAGCGTAAATCCTGAGGAGTTCTGGCTCCTGCAATAGGACAACACTTAGTGGACCTGACCTGAAAAAATGAGCAACAGAGATCTGGGACAGAGCATGAATAGCTGAATCTTTCTATTCAAAATATCTGGGGGTTGTGTTTGTTTTTAATTATAACATTTCAAATTCTGGAAATTGTTCCTGATATCCTCTCAAGATCCATTTTAGTCTGTTTGCACAATGATGTTTGTGGAGTGGCATGGATACTGCTACAACAGAAAAAAACAACAGAAAGAAGGCATGTTTCCTCTCTCTGTTCCTACAGGCCTTCAGACTGAAATTAGAGCAAATAAAATGTATAATGCATGCTCTGGAAGCACCCAATAGGGTTATAAGCAGCCATTCCCTCTTCATGGAGAAAAAGTTTATGTAAATGACTGATGACAGTGTTATTGTGTGAGGAATATCAATGGAGTAATTACAGTTACATAGCTTGCTGCTGCACTGCTGCTCTAAGCCTGTGTTAATTTTTCACACCACTCCCTTGGGAAAGATCTCAGTGTGCTCCTAAGAGCAGAGCTAATAATCGGAGCTCTGAGCCACCGCCGCTGAAACTAGCCCCAAGGTCTTTCTGAGCAGACTGCTAAACACTGACTGTCTCCCCAGAGAGAAGAGAACAGAGATAAAATGATTAAAAACTGCCAAATTGGACTGGCAATCACTTGGCTATACTGTCAGCCCAAGACAAGACAAATCTCAGTTATTTTTTCTTTTGTGAGCTGGAAAACTAGGATAGCACAAAGCAGCATGGCTGCAAACGGAGCAGCAGCCTACCCACATTTCGGGTCCTCACAAGTATTGTGTCAACATCTGCAGACACAAACGATGTGTCAGTGATTGTGTTTAACACCAACACAAATCAAGAATCTGAGAAAACCAATTTCTATTTAGGCCTACTGGGACCTCTATTATTATGAGTCAATTCCACTTGTTTGATCCCAGGAATAATTTTAGGACCAAGCAGATCACAGTCTCAATAACCGCATCTCACTCCATAGGAGCAGTTCCCCGAGGTTAGATGCTGCTGGTACCGTTTGGCCCAAAATTTTAGACAACTTGCATACTCTGGTCAGCTCTATAGAGTGAAAGACAGTGCAAGGATTAAGTGACAGGATACATCCTGAACCTCATCCAATCTGAAGCACTGAAAATACACTTCTAAAAAGTCAGCGGAGGTATCTGCAACCTCAGCTGTACGAGCAGCTTGAAAGTATCCCAAAGCCACATCTGATGATCAGTGAAACAAGGAACCACTTCCTACTGGGCTAGAAGAAATACTCCAAATCAAAAAAGAAAAGGCCACGATCAGCCTACCAGAAAACAGACGACAACCACAGCAAAGCAGGTGTGCAGCACTGCTTTAAGCCACTTTAAAAAGGAGCATCAACATTTCCTGACGCTGGGATATAGAAATACAAGAGCCCAAAATGACCACAGACAATCTCACTGACTTGATGGCACAGCTTCGGTTTGCAGCCCCTGCACTAATTGCAACTCCTGTGAACATCTTGCCAGTGACGACAATGTTGACATATCTCCATGGATGTAAACGGGCAGAAGGACAGCAACAACAGATCCCTTCTACCTTCCAATGACAGCATTTTTAGCTTGAATAAATTACATTAAATCATAGGTGCTGGAATCAGCATTCATATGACCACCTAACTGAGCCCTGGACTGAACTCTAATTGCAAAGCAGCTCATGTACAGAAATAGAAAAATAATAAACGTTCTCAGTGTGAAGCTGGGGCTCTCTGATCCCATCCTATCTGACCACAGGAAGGAGATGACCCAGGGGCTTCCCTTGTTCCACTGCCCTCCTCCCCACTGTAATTTTTCCCCAAGCATTTATCTTTAAGTGAAAATACTTCCAGCCCATTACCTTCTGAAGGGAAAGAAATCTGGCAGGATTGAACACTGGCAGCCGGCTGGGACAAAGCTGGGCTGCAGGAGGCAACTTGCTCTGATAAATCCTCCAGCGTTTTCACCAATACATCCACTGCCACGTCTGCTTCCCAAGTATGTCATTTACAGGACAACTACTGGAGGCCTCCAACAGAGTTCCACAGGAAGGAAGATGATAATCTCAGCTCTGACTGCTTCTTTTTAGGACTGATACAATCTTCCCTGCATAGGTTTGCCCGGGCACTGATGCCTGTCTAGGGACTGCAGCACTCACATCTTATGGAATAATGGAGCCCACCCTTTATGGGATACCCTGTCAACCCGAAAGCCCTGCCTGGGAACTGTGCACAATACCAGTTTCCTTGAGTAAGCAATGGGCAAGAGAGAACAGGCTTGGTCCTTCTGATCCTAACAGAGATCTGGATTTTGGAAACAGGCTACTTTGAGAACCTACACCTGAAGAAGAGAGTGACGGACAGAGGGGAGCAAAGCAGTCACAAGACAAATTTTACTGTGTTTCCATCTCACAACAGCTTCTGTGTTAATGCTTTTACTTTCATCTCTGCATCACAAATGGAGTGAGTAGAAAGCAGATTAGCAACAAACCAAGGATTTTGTAAGGGAAAGGTCTGTGGTGAGTCCTGCCCCACTCCGTCCAGCAAAGGGAGGCAGAAAGACACCAGCAGAGCCTTGCCCTGGGGGCTGCTCTGAAGTTACTCTGGAGCCTCCTCATGAAACACCGACCCATGAATTAGCAGTGCATATTGCTAAACTCCAAGCGCAGTCCCTCCTACATGAAAGCTGGGGCTGGACCTTGAACTAGTGAATGAACTAAATCCATGTCCAAAGTAGGGTATACTGCAATTATTTAATAAGTTTTAATATATTTCACAGATACCTCGTTTTAGCTGACTCTTTCTGATGTGTCTCAGTGCCTCGTCTGACATGTCCCACAGGTCTGCCCCAGCTCACCCAGGCTGTGCTGAAAAGCCCTGCCCACCTCTTTAAATACTATGGTTTTGTTTTTCAGAGTAAGACAACCAGAATCCTTTGGCATTTCAAACCTAGTCTCATATGGAGAAACAGCAGAACCAAGCAGGACCCAGAGCTCTGCCAAGTCCCAGTCATTACTTCCAATTATCTATCAGTTAGAACTGATTCTCCCCGCCTGTAGGAGAAGCTGTTAAGGCACCTGAACAAAATTCAGGAATTATACAACTGCATCTATGACCCCTTTCCAGTCAGCTAGACACACTAATATACACATATACGAATTACTCAGTAAAGGGTTGACATGAGCATATGCTTGCAGGCCGAGATGAATTCCTAGAGCCCCCTCCACTCTGTGTTTGTGCAGTGGGAACTGTTACAGCAGTTACAGTGTGGGTTCAGCACGGCTGGTCTGTGCGGACACAACGCAGCCGTGCCACACAGCCCTCACTTCACGTCTTCAGCCACACACAGAGCTCACCTTTCCAGGTGCACCTTTCCTTCTGCAGTGAAAACAACATGAGTTCTGTTTTACTGTATTTGTTTTCTCATTTCCAATCTGAAACAAATTCCACCAGGATCTAAACAACTTGCACACCAAATACACTTTTTCACATACTAAATATCATCTACACACAAGGTATGCACTTACCACACTCTTAAAGGATATTCTTATGAGCAGAAAGTCATATTGTAAACAGAAAACAACTTTCTACTTCAGCTGCTATAGCTCCAGATGCTTTCTCTGTTCTGCAACACTCCAGACACATATGATTAAAAAGAACATACCAGGTACTACAACTATTAAACTGTTAGATACAATTTACAATGGCAATAATCCACTTGTCATTGGCCTTTGCTAAAGCTAACCAGAAGTTTGTCAGATATTTAACAGCATATGAAGCAAACGGAGCTTGTGACTTCTCAGCTATTTCTTACACTCGTTTGCTTTTGTTTGCTCAAGTTCATAAAAACATGAGGCTCACAGGTATGGAGTGTTATTATTTATAGAATTGATCCATTCTGTAGCAGGGTCTGCATGGCAGCCGCCCCCCCTATCTGACCACAGGAAGGAGATGACCCAGGGGCTTCCCTTGTTCCACTGCCCTCCTCCCCACTGTAATTTTTCCCCAAGCATTTATCTTTAAGTGAAAATACTTCCAGCCCATTACCTTCTGAAGGGAAAGAAATCTGGCAGGATTGAACACTGGCAGCCGGCTGGGACAAAGCTGGGCTGCAGGAGGCAACTTGCTCTGATAAATCCTCCAGCGTTTTCACCAATACATCCACTGCCACGTCTGCTTCCCAAGTATGTCATTTACAGGACAACTACTGGAGGCCTCCAACAGAGTTCCACAGGAAGGAAGATGATAATCTCAGCTCTGACTGCTTCTTTTTAGGACTGATACAATCTTCCCTGCATAGGTTTGCCCGGGCACTGATGCCTGTCTAGGGACTGCAGCACTCACATCTTATGGAATAATGGAGCCCACCCTTTATGGGATACCCTGTCAACCCGAAAGCCCTGCCTGGGAACTGTGCACAATACCAGTTTCCTTGAGTAAGCAATGGGCAAGAGAGAACAGGCTTGGTCCTTCTGATCCTAACAGAGATCTGGATTTTGGAAACAGGCTACTTTGAGAACCTACACCTGAAGAAGAGAGTGACGGACAGAGGGGAGCAAAGCAGTCACAAGACAAATTTTACTGTGTTTCCATCTCACAACAGCTTCTGTGTTAATGCTTTTACTTTCATCTCTGCATCACAAATGGAGTGAGTAGAAAGCAGATTAGCAACAAACCAAGGATTTTGTAAGGGAAAGGTCTGTGGTGAGTCCTGCCCCACTCCGTCCAGCAAAGGGAGGCAGAAAGACACCAGCAGAGCCTTGCCCTGGGGGCTGCTCTGAAGTTACTCTGGAGCCTCCTCATGAAACACCGACCCATGAATTAGCAGTGCATATTGCTAAACTCCAAGCGCAGTCCCTCCTACATGAAAGCTGGGGCTGGACCTTGAACTAGTGAATGAACTAAATCCATGTCCAAAGTAGGGTATACTGCAATTATTTAATAAGTTTTAATATATTTCACAGATACCTCGTTTTAGCTGACTCTTTCTGATGTGTCTCAGTGCCTCGTCTGACATGTCCCACAGGTCTGCCCCAGCTCACCCAGGCTGTGCTGAAAAGCCCTGCCCACCTCTTTAAATACTATGGTTTTGTTTTTCAGAGTAAGACAACCAGAATCCTTTGGCATTTCAAACCTAGTCTCATATGGAGAAACAGCAGAACCAAGCAGGACCCAGAGCTCTGCCAAGTCCCAGTCATTACTTCCAATTATCTATCAGTTAGAACTGATTCTCCCCGCCTGTAGGAGAAGCTGTTAAGGCACCTGAACAAAATTCAGGAATTATACAACTGCATCTATGACCCCTTTCCAGTCAGCTAGACACACTAATATACACATATACGAATTACTCAGTAAAGGGTTGACATGAGCATATGCTTGCAGGCCGAGATGAATTCCTAGAGCCCCCTCCACTCTGTGTTTGTGCAGTGGGAACTGTTACAGCAGTTACAGTGTGGGTTCAGCACGGCTGGTCTGTGCGGACACAACGCAGCCGTGCCACACAGCCCTCACTTCACGTCTTCAGCCACACACAGAGCTNTTTTTTTTTTTTTTTTTTTTTTTGCTTTGGCTCTCAGAGGAATAAACATTGAGGTGCAGATTTTATTATGCTAATGAAATAAGAGCACAACAGCCCTCCAAAGCACACAAGCCAAAGTCTGGGGGCAGTGCTAAAACTTCTCCCACAGGAAAAACAGATACAAGGCTGGCTTTGAGAGTGGGCGTCTTCTACACTAACCACCACATTGTCAGAAAACCACAGCTGTCCACCACATGAGCAAACTCCAATGCAATTGTGCTGGGCTGTGCTGACAGTACAGTGCCCACAATGCAGCGCACCCGGAGTGCTTTCCTGCAGCAGGGAACAGCTCCGCGCTGCTCTGCGCCCACAGCCTCCCACTGTGAGCAGAGCAGCACTCCCAAGGACAAACAGAGAGTACAACCCGGGCAGCTGTTCCACAGAAAGCTTTCCCTGCCCCCCCAGACTGATTACTGAGGTGCAGAAGCACCTCTCCAGTTTACTCTTTTTAAAAACAAAACAAAACACTGGTGTTTTTTTTTTCTCCCCATCCCACTTCTTTTTGACTCTCCTCTATGCAGCGCTCCATCTCTGCACACCTTGCAGTACACCATGAATACTTCCTTGCAACGTAAAACTCCAGCCATGGGATTCCTGGGGGATGCCCTGTCCCCGGGGATGCTGTGCCAAGCCTCTCTCTGGATCGGCTGCTTGCCCTGTCATACTCTTACTGTATAAAGGAAACAGCTTCAGTTTTCCAAGGGGAAAAAAAAGAGGAGTCCACAGACCATTATTGAAATTAGTTTAGTAAACAATAATCATAGGAATAGTTAATAAGCACAGCTTTTATGTGTTAAGTAGGAAATTAGATCCACTGCTCCATTACTATTTTGAGTGAGATGCCTTTAATTATGCATAGTCTGCTTTATTTGAACTGTGTTGGCTGTTGTGAGGGAAATAATCAATGTAAACGCCTCCTGAGGTCGCTCCTGAGGCAGACATGAAATGAACTAAGTGAGCAGAGCAGTGTGTATAATCATATCAAGCAAATCCCCAGGTACCAGCTCTAGAATCACACATACATATGATTTATACACTCTCAACAACTCAACACTGACACCCCAAGCCATTCTAACACCAGAGCTTGCATATTGCTTTGAATTTTATCTGCACATGACAAGTCAAATTTTGTGAAGTTGGAATGAATTCAGCACATTTTAAAATGAAGAAAGCCTACATGGAATTCAGCAGAAGTCCTGCTTTGCTACAGATCACGACAGAATCTTTATGAGAACAGTTCCGATTCTGGTGCGTCGAAGCAAAACTCCCACAGTCGATTTCTGAGACTGAAGATAATCTTCAGTAGAACTTCAGCGTGAGGAGAAGTTTAGAACCAAACCATTCCCTGGCGAGAGATAAAAGCTGAGTGGCATCAGACTGATTCTTACACTTACTAAATTGCTATACTATTTGTCCAATAAACAAGTTTTGACCTGAAATTGTTTACACAGCTAACTTTTATTTAAAGTTTTTGAGAGTTGAAGTGAATATTCTAAGTATGAATCTCTTTTAGGATGAACTGGCACACACATATCAGAACCAGGACCCTCTGTCATTATTTAACCCGATCACCTTTCAGTAACTGGGGTACCAAGGCAGTGCTGCAGCCCACCTTTGTCTATTTTATGGTTGTGGGAAGACTTCACTGCAAAGCTTACTTATTAAAAAAAATTACAATTCAGAGAATCTCCAAGAAATTGCAGTGCACAAAATTCAGCCAAGGAATCACTCCACTGGAGTTACTTCCAGCTCTATTGGGAAGGAATTTGCTCCAGTATTCCTCAAAAACGGACAAATCCTTTCCACGCGCTCCATGCTTCAGCACAAGGGACTGCTGAACGCACCCGGGCAGCCCATCCGCCACAGGCGACCTTCCCACGGAGCTGCGGGGACGGCATCAGCGCCGCGCCCGGCAGAGCCCGGAGCCGCTCCGCCACCCCGCGGCGGGGATGGCTGCCGGGGCCGCTGCCCACACCGCCGCGAGTCCGTACCGGCGTCACTGCCGCGGGAAGGCCAGATCCGGGCTGATTTACATCCCTGGGAACCTAATTGCTTCGGTTTGCACCCTGTAAATCATACCTGCCAGGGAAATAATCCTGCCACTCCCCTGCACGCAGCCCAAGCCCATGATGGATTTGGACATGAGACCCAGGTATCCCAGCTCAACACATCCATCACATACTGGAGATGGCACACAAGTCCTCCACAGAACCATTTTTTATAGCCACTTGCTGCAAGAACTCTTTTCATTAACCCTGACGAGCTCGTTTTCTCCCGACACATCTGCTGCAAGCATGAGGTGATGTTGCATCAGTGACATCATCTGCATCACCATGGAGACTGAATACCCTCAGCTACAGAGGGCCTTCCTGAAATTCAGATTTCTGCAGAACTGGAAGCATACAGAAATGCTGTTATGAACACAGAGGTTGAACACATGAGAAGAAACACAGCAGGGTCTACAGCTGTAAGTTCTCCTCCTGAACAGCAAATGGCCATTTTGGAGATAGTCAAGCCAGGCCAACCTGCCACAGGATGCTGGATGCTGACACATAGGAGGGTCTGCACCATACCACCTGTGACTGGCACCAGGTGCTCACTACTCACAGGAGGTTATGTGCTGCCTGCCTGACCAGTAGCTGTGCAAAGCAGAGAGTCTTCTGCCCTGTCAAGTATTCTTATGTGGTAACTGCACCCCACACAGTCCAGAAACTCCGCTGAACTACAACATTTAAGTATTATTTTTCCAGAATAAAATTCCTAGGCTATCCCTTCAAGGCCTTCTGTTCTGAAGCAGAGAGTGGAAAGGATATCTGCTCACAGCCAAACTACCATTGTTTGCTGAGCAGTTTTCTGGCATTTCATCACTGCTAGCAGAGATGCCATCCCATAGTATACAAATGTGTACTGAAAAACTTTGTAGTTTGTGCAGGGACATCTGTTCCCCACTCCAAATGTAAGATTTCTGCAGGTCCCGCATCCATGTGTTAAAGGGAGTTTGATCTTTCACAGAGACGTGCACCAGCGTGAACTTCACCCTAAGGAGTTAAATCAGCTTTTGCTATGGAAACTCACATGATAAAAATAGATCCTCCTGCTCCAAAGGATTTGTACTGCACGTGATTTAAGGGGGCTTATTGAGCTATTCCGCACAGTTTGTTTTGTTGCACAGAAAACATTTATCAAAAATGTCTTCCTTTCACCAAGATTTGCTTGAATAGGTTCTGCTGTACTGGCCATATTAAGGAAAAACATTACCAACACTTTCAGATGAAAACAGCAAGCTTGCGCTCCTCAGCGCTTGGGCTAAAAATTAAAGTTCTATTTAGTAATAGTGTACAGTGGTCTATAATTATTATACACAACCCTCTGACCTGTCCCTAGGCATTAGTTACCATAAATCCCTAACGGGAAGTCTGAATAGTTATCCAGGATGATGATGATGAGGTATTTCAGGTGACTTCAGACTTTTCAATTCTACAAGCAGAACAGAGAGCACCAAAATACAGTAAGAAACCCTACCAGAGAATGTGGGCTATTACTTTTTTTTTTCCCTTGCATTTGACTATTCAATGTTCTCCAAATCGAAATGATTTGATGTTATAACATTCCTGATCCTAACTTCTCACTTTACCCCTTTATAAAACATACAATACATAAAACAATATACAAAGCGTGAGCACCAGTGAAAATGATGCATCTCCTTGCTGCAATGCTCCAGCATGCCTGCCCGAAGTCCTGTAACAATGGGCTTTGTCAGCGTGAGCAGCCACAGAATGTTGAGATGCTCCAGGAGCTTTGAATAGGTTCCTATGCCACACACACGGCTGGAAGGACCTGAAATTCCTGCCCCTGCCTTGAAATAATACGGGCAGAGGAGAACAAGCTTTCCAACCCCAGGTACTCTCCAAAGACAGCCCGTCTACAGGATGGTGTGTCACAGGCAGTGGCGGCCCTCCACCTGTTTTTCCACACTGCCCAATTGCAAAGCAGGCATTCCCACAAATTTATCTGTAGGGAGAACTTGGGGGATCGTTCAGCCATACACACAAACATCTGCACACACTCACATTTTCCAGCCCCTTAAAGAAAATAAATTGCATGAACGTCATGCATATTTTAAGCTGAAACCCTGGGGGATTTTCAGACCAAAAATGCCTTAACCCAAAAACTTTGTGTTTTCCTTGCTCTCAGAAACTCAGAAGAATTCATATACAAACGATGACAAATACTTCATTCAAAGAGACAGTTACTCCCCGAGCAGAGGGAATAGGGCCAGCTCAAGTAGTTAGAAGGGCTGCATGCAGCTAGCCCCTTTGCTTCAAGACCACAGGAATTGTTTATCACTGAGACTCTCCCAGGCTAATTGAAACCAGTCTTGACTTTTGAACCTGCCAGCACTAAAGAAATTTTAAGTGTTTTCTCCTACTGAGATTTAGCCTATGGGACTGCTCATTGCTCACCCCACAGTCATTTTCAGTTCATTTTATTTCTACCTTGAATTAATCCTTAGTCTAAAAGATGCTTTACGCAATTCTCCAGTAAAACACTCCATTTATAGGGCAAAAAAATGTTGAAACTATGTTGCATACTTCTAAGGGAACTGATGCTAAATAAATTTGAATACATTCAATAAGGACTTCCATTATAAAACAGTTTCAACAGTACCTTTGAAGTCTACATTTTACAAATGTCACTAAGTTACATTTGTAATGTACAGTGCTCTCACTTTGGATTTTCACAAGCTTTTGGAAGCAGAAATTTGTGCAGGGAATTGGAAAGAGAGGCCAGCTCAGCCCTGAGCTCTTTTAACATTTGCAGAAACTAGCCTGAAAAAACACTGGCATCTACAGGCATATTTCCCTCCACATCAATGTGGAATGGTTTATTTTCCCCCCCTCCAGTACATGTCTTTATTTAGGTGCCACAATAACAGTACATAAATGCATGACATCTGCCTACAACAAAGCATGTTGAAAAACACTGCAACCATGACAGACTGCTGCTAGTATGCAACCCACAGCATTATCTCTGATGGAGATACTGATACAGGTCACACCACCAGGTCCTAGCAGGCTGACATCGCAAGCTCTCTTCTAGGTCTCCTAATCCCCCCCAGGACACTGCTCAGTGCATCACAGATTAAGTCAGGACAAGCAGGCAGGCAGCAGCACATTTATCTTCTTTGCAAATATCAGCTCCAAAAGAGATTCCACAGATAAGACAAGTTCATTCAAATTCATTCATCTGAGAATAGAAACCTGAGCCAAAACTAACATGCATTTTATGCTTATTTACAGACCACCAGAGACTAAAGGACTCACCAAGAAGTTCACAGGTATCTTCTCTGCAACAGGAGGGAGATGTCACAGACTCATTCTCCTGGGAGGTTTCATTGCTCACTAGCCTCAAAGTTCGGCTCCTTCCCAGGATTCATGTTCTTCTCCGGTTCTGCCCATGTCATTCACACTCTGGAACTGACCTTCAGCCGTGGAGCAGCAAGGAGGATGCTCTATGCCTGCTACTGCCTGGACAGACAATCTGTCCTGTTACAATAGTAACCAAACTACTACTAGCCTGCAGGTTCTAAGAAATGCTTGCACAATCACAAAAAAGGGAAAAAGAAAGAACTTAAAGCTCACTTCAATCACCTACAAAAGAAAGGACTGACCCAACCCTCTCCTTCCTGCTATCCACCTTTCTTCAACCTTGCCTCTTCCAAGTCCAGAGCCAGTTGTCCAAGAACCTCATGAAAAAGGGACACAAAACTGCCATGCCTCTCCTTGTGGGAAGGACATGGGAGAACAAACAGAATGTGGCAGACATCAGTCATACTGCTCGCACATAACTAGATGAAGTTTGACTCTGGAGACTCTAAATGTTGAGATGTAACCATGAACATCAGGAGGTTGAGAGGATTGCGTGCATTAGAGCCCTGTATGCCCTGAGCCTCAGCAGCGAGTGCCGGAGCAGGAGCTATGCTGGACAGAATGCTGCCCAGGGAATGCAGCTGAGGCACACAAGATTGACCACATGGGCACATGGCTGTGCAGAGGTAGTGCTGCTGGCACACCAGGCCCTGCTCACTGCTCTCACAGACATTAGCACACACTTTCCAATGTGCTGATGGCTGTTCCCTGGTCACCACACTAAGACCTCTCCTAACAGGCTGCTGGCTCTGCTGCCCCTTATCAGCAGGAGTAACAACTTCCAAGAGCTCTGCAGGCCACAGTACCAGTATTCTCTACACATGCCAATACTTTCAAACGATGGGCACTCCCTCTTGACAGGATGCAGAAATGCTTGGGGGCTTTGGATAAGCTCCTGGAGCTGGAACAGCCATGTCAGCACGGCACTGTGCCCAGGCTGAGAAGCACGGGGGTGTAGGAGTCAGGTTCACCTGGAAGTGGGACAGGGGGTGAAACGGCTTGGGAAATGCTGACAGAGGCTAGCTGACACTCAGCCTATCCTGAGGAAGCCTCAGGAATGCCTTCACGCTCAGTATCATGCAGATCAGCCTAGCAGGCTCACACGTGCACACTCATTCTTCCCCAGGACTGGAACACCCATCACCCTACATGTGGCAGCAGTCCCAGTACTGATGCACCTCGAGCTTGCATGAGACCAACCTGCCCAACCACCTCCTCACAGCCTCATGTCTCCAGCCCTTATGAAGGGCAGAGCTTCACACCTTCGGCCATGCTGTAGAATTCCCTCACCTGCAGCCAAAAGGTAGCTGCAGGCAGTCCCACCTCGACGCTCATGCAGACCCACTCCACCAGGCACAGGAGTCACCAGCAGAGAGCCTGAGCACAGCCAGTGCCACCTGCAGGGACAGCACATCCAAGGCATGGCGCTCGTGATGAGCGGGGGGTGTGGAGCTCAGCCAGGCACCCGGCATGCCCGGCTGCTGCAGGAGGGGAGAAGCACAACCGACTCCTCCTCTGGCAGTGCTTTAAGAGAAAGTTTTGGCTGCCTCTGCATTCTGTGAGAAACCCGATCTTGTCAGTGTGCTAGGCGTGCTCAGCAGCCTACCACATCGACCCCGCAGGGGCAGGGGTGGAGAAGCACTCCCCCCTTCCAGGACCCCATTACAGGCATAAGCAGAGCTCCGGGCAGGACAGGCAACTTAAGTCCCCCCAGATGGGCCAGGAGAACAAGCTGCCCTGTGGCTGCTTCACTCCTTGGGGTCAGCCCAGGCTCTGGCCCAAGCTACTGCCTCCATCCAGACCCAATGTGAGGTTTGACCCTCTCACACACAGCAGGGTGACAAATTATTCTCTGCCACTTCCTCCAGAACAAACTGTTTTCTTGGTGTGTGCAGAAAGCCCAGGGCCTGACCAGCACAGTGCCTCAGCCCACATGGCACAACTGCCACCAAACCAGCCCTGTGCGTGCCATCCTCTGCCAAAGCAGGGAGACTGCTGAGACTCATTTCTGACACTTCTGAAGCTCCTCAATGACTCAAGTAAATCCCTGCTACAAAATGAGACAAAACCAGTTTCTATTCATTTAAAACAACTGCACATGTTAATTATAGTTATTAAAAAAACAACTCTGTATTTATACTTAATAGCAGCATCTTTATTGGGGGCCTGAGAGTTCACACTCATCTGATAGCCTTTTCCGAAGGGCTGTGCTAGATAAAGTCACACAAACTTTGTGCAGTCTTTGCCTTGCTTCAGTGAAACTACTGCAGATGTACACTGCCATGAGAAAAAAAATCAGCTGTAAAAATGTGAAGTTATGAGTCTAGCTCTACAAAGTTCCAGCATACCACAAACTGAATTCAAAGATCAGGCAAGAAAATATTTTCTTTTAAGAATTCTTGCCTTTTTAAACTCATTTTCTTCCAGTCTGTGTGCCTCCAGTTGGCAGCCAGCTTAGTACTGCTCCCTACTGTCAGGGCTACAAACAGGAATTTAAAGCCTTCCCTCCATTCAAAATCAGCACAGAGCAAATTACTAAGAAGTAATAACATATCTGTTGAATTGCATCCTTTCTACCG
Source organism: Pavo muticus (assembly GCA_016647715.1). Classification (NCBI taxonomy): domain Eukaryota; kingdom Metazoa; phylum Chordata; class Aves; order Galliformes; family Phasianidae; genus Pavo; species Pavo muticus. The sequence continues at coordinate 387,933 of JACDJE010000064.1, forward strand.
GTCAGAGGGTTCTGTATTCACTGTAGGTAATCATAACCTGCATACATCTTTTTCCACTCCTCTTCCTCATCAGAATTCTGTTGTTTTTTCTTTTTTTTTTTTTTTTTTTTTTTTT